>OX457137.1:1825000-2363969 GCA_949752895.1 Dendrolimus pini
AAGGTCTAGCTTCTTTCATAAATCAACAAACAAACACGTTGTATATTACTAAATTAAGCAATTTTTTAATGGGTAATATACAATTCTCAACATTGAAGCTGATCCCATACCCAGACCAATTAAACAGCAAAACATTCGTTTACGAGACTTACCTTGCCTGAATGAAACCTGAGTCTGTGTCCTAGTGAACTAGGCGGGCCAATATTTGTGTATAGTGAAACTTCTTTATAGAGGGGGGGGGGGGGGGGATTAGGATTTTGTCTGTCACGGAAAAGCGTTAGGTCGCGTGGAGGGAGTAGAAGGCATATCTTCTTGTGATGAGAGGCGTAATATTTATTTAAACATAAAAAATGCATTGATTAAAATGTACCTAACCTAACCAAATTATAATTTGCAGTAAACCTGCGAAAAACCGAAATGTGTGCTGGGACACATAGTAAAAACATAGTGGAAAAACCGATCGCAAAAAAATTTAACTTAAAGTTTTACGGGCAGGTTTTCAAATTGGACAAGTACATTAACAATCTGCCCGTAAAACTTCCAAGTTAAACAACTTGTCCGTTATCCTATATTGGCTTGGAGGGAGATGTTTATGATGAATGTTCAATTTTATGTTTAGATGGATCCTTTGACAGAAATAGCTAATATCTTAGGTTAATGATACTGATTCCGCTTTACCTTGACATTATCTATGACTTTATTGTCATTCATAATTTGTAAGCCGCGGTGCAGACGAGGCGAATCCGTTAACACTAATTAAATAAACATTTTGTTACCCTACAACTTTTGTATTCACAGCTTTAACTGAGTAACATAAATGTTAAACGATGTTCTAAGAAAAGTTTTTATTTATTGCAGGAGTTCAGCAGACACGCAGACGGCCCACTTGATGGAAAGCGGTTACCATCGCCTATGCACATTTGCAACACCAAAGGTACTACAAATGCGATGCTGCTTTCTTAAGGGAGACTGGAACCTGGTCACTAATGCCGGAACACAACTGAAGGTTGTTATGGCGCTATACCTATTTTAGGCCAGGGGTGGTAGCCATCCAGTCGGGCAAATGCCCTACCACATGGCTGTGGGTTGTTTTGTCGCCTTTACGACAGGCCGCCCGGCCGCAGGAAATTGTATTCTTTCTCTGTTCCTGCACGAATAGAATAATAAATATGTTAGATAAGAATTTTAAACCGTTACATGTAGAACTATGGAAGAAAAATAGTTGGAGTGGCTGACAATAGCCCAATAAAAAGGTACCTAATTTAGAAAATTCCATAATTCTAAATGACTAGATGCATTGTTCTCTCCAGTCTAGCGTTATATTATTTAGAGAGAAAGAGATAACACTTTTTTGCACACCAAAATAAACAATTACAAAAACCATATTTACAATATTTTCTAGGCAATACGATAGGCGGCCTTATTGCTCAAAGCGATCTGTTCCAGGCAACCTAAATCAAAGAAAAAATATAATTGAAAATAAATATAATAAGGTGTAATTTTTGATTGGTAGTGTATTAAAATATTCCAAATTGCTCCACATATTTCGCCCCAACCCAACTGGGCTTTGGATCAAAAGGTGGCTGCGAGGCGGCGGTTCACGCGCTACGTACTTTTATCACAAGAAACTGCTGTGAGACAGTACTTAAGGTCGATGTAAAAAATGCTTTTAATTCGGTAGATAGGGACACCCTGCTTACACGAGTATATGAAAAATTTCCACAAATCTATAATTTTACTTCTCAATGTTATAACAAGGCTACAAATTTAATGTATCAAGGCACACAAATAATTTCGCCAACAGGCTGTCAGCAGGGTGACCCTCTCGGGCCGGCCTTGTTTTCGCTCGCAATCCATCCCATCATTGATAAACTAAATTCAAAATTTAATGTATGGTACTTAGACGATGGCACCCTAGGTGGGGACATTGAGACCATTAAAAATGACTTTCAGTTCCTGTTAGAAGAGTTCTCTAAAATCGGTCTGGTCTTAAATTTTTCTAAATGTGAAATTTATATATCCAACAAGTTAAACAATATGGAAAAAATAAAATCAGAGTTCCAAAGTTTAAATCTAAATTTTAAAATTGATAATCAAAGTAACCTAACCCTCCTGGGGTGCCCTATCTTCGACGACTCTTTCGCATCCTTTGTTGACTCCAAAATCCAAAATTTTCTTTCAAAAACTGCTAATTTAGAAAATATTTATATACATTGCGCGTATTTCATTATCAGACACTGTTTGTTTGTTCCAAATTTTACATACACACTTCGTTGCTGCCCGCTGTGGCAACATCCACATCTAGTACATAATTTAGATAACATTATTCGGCAATCACTCTCATCACTATTCAACATCCCTTTTGATGATCGGTCGTGGGCCCAGGCCACCCTCCCTTTAAGGCTCGGCGGCCTGGGAATACGGAAAATTTCAGACAGCGTTACCCGCCTTTTTGGCCTCAGCGTAGCACTATGGACTTCATCGGTAAAATATTAAATCCATCACTTAGTGATTTTGAGGTCCCGTGTTTGGCCGAGGCTAAAAATGCGTGGTCACTGGCCTGCCCGAATCAAAATTTACCCGTGAACCTAAAACTCCAGAAGCTTTGGGACGAGCCGCTCAGCCTTACAGCTTATCAGAAACTCCTTTCTTCTTGCATGGGGCAGGCTGAGCGTGCTCGCCTCTTAGCTGTCTCACGTTGGGAGTCAGGTCTCTGGCTACACGCACTGCCCTCGGCGAATCTTGGCACACTTTTAGATGATACAACCTTTAGAATCTGCGCCAGCATTCGCCTGGGGGCAACCTGTGTGGTCCCTCACCTCTGTCAATGCGGGGATAAGGTAGATCGCTTAGGACACCACTGATTATCCTGCAGCAGAAGCGCCGGTAGAATTTCTCGTCACGCGGCACTGAACGACATTATCCGCCGGGCTCTTGTCACCGCCGGGGTACCTGCCGTTCTGGAACCAAACGGCTTGTGCCGCGACGATGGCAGGAGGCCGGATGGGATGACGTTAGTGCCTTGGAAGATGGGCCGCCCCTTAGTTTGGGATGCTACTTGCGTTGACACTCTGGCGGCGTCCCATCTTTCAAGTACGTCCGCTGCCGCCGGTTCTGCTGCAGCCGAACAGGAGGCCCTGAAGCGCCGAAAGTACGCCGCTATAGGCAATTGTTACACATTTGCGGCGTTTGGAGTGGAAACTCTGGGTCCGTGGGGTCCTGACGCTCTAAAACTGTATCGAGATGTCGCCGAACGCCTAATAGACCTCTCACGCGACCAAAAGGCTGGCGTCTATTTTGCTCAAAGGGTGAGCATTGCTATACAGCGTGGTAACGCCGCCAGCCTTTTGGGAACGTTCCCGGCAAGTGACAGTGGTTTGGGACCAATATTTTATCTATAATTTTGCTCTCTTCTTTTTATTTAGTTTTAGTATTTAATTTTAGTTTTCTATTTTATAGTTTAGTTTATCCAAAAGTTAAATTTCATTTTACGTCCAAAATTTTCATTCAGAAATATTTTGGACGTCTAACTAACTTGCGTTGGCTCTGCCCAAAGTGACTCTTGGCCACCCACATCACTTTCGTCTGTCCTGCACAGGTATTTCTTCAAGATCACGCCAGGGATTCGAGAAAAAGAGTTTGTCAGTACATTGTACAAACAGCACCAGAATTAATGAACTAAGTAACTCCGTTGGCTCAGGGACCCAAAGTGAGTCTTGGCCACCGAAACGAGGACCACTTTCTTCTGTCCTGCGCAGTGTCTGAGCAGTTGGGGGCTTGAAGTGCGGTCAAGTCAACTTCCAGCGATACTTGGGACGATCAACCGGTCGCCGACCGACTGGTCGCCTCAAGTATGCTTCCTTCACTCCCCGATCCTGCTCCATCCGTTCTACATAACCGAGCTAGCGGACACGGTGAGATTTTATCTCTCCAATTATTTGGTCTCGGCCATGAGGTCTTCTATTTCGGAGTTGGTTCGGACCCTCCAGGTGCCATCTGCTTTTATTGTTGGGCCCAAGTTTTTCTGAGTACCTTCCTCTCTGTGACCAACAATTTGTTCTCCTCTTTCATTGTCCAGGCCTCACAGCCGTACATCAAAATTGGGCTACTGACAGTTTTCTAGAAGCGAATTTTAGTTTTCCTGCTTAGGAGCTTGGACAGTAACACCTTATGTAAGGCAGGACTGCACCTGAGGGCATTTTGAAAACGGATGTGTATTTCTTCCTCTCGGGGATTAATAACAAGAATTATTAAATACATCAATGTTTAAAGATTTCACCTAGTTTTATTATGTTCTAAGAGCTATATCTGCTCAATGATCCACTGACCTCAAAAATTAAATTGTATAAAAGGTCGTATAGATCCATATAAGGTGGGATTGGTTTTACTTCAATCATACAAGTAAAATATCACTTCAATACGTGTTTTGAATGAAAGATAAGTTGTTTCTCAGTAGTACTTATCAAATAACTTACTGCATACCTACAAGATAGTACGTAAAAAAGATGGTAAGAATGGGAATATCATTCAACAAGACCACAATTTTTGCATCCGGAGTCTATATAAATTATTACTAATCTATTACATTATTAGAATAACTAGTGGTCGGCCGTGCTCGAAGTTTGACCATAATCATTAATGTCAAAGACTACAACTTCTATATATCGAACTATAAACAAAAGAGCTATGCGTGTTTGTCAAATACATGGTTTTGGTTACATGTTTTTTTATTGATTTAGGGCCGCAAGCATGACGATCGCCTTTAAATAAAATTAGTTAATCATATTAAACTGCCTAAATACGTTTTACACAAAATGCATTGACAGTTCTATAAACATTATTAGCGACAAATTTTGCGTTGTGCAAGACGGTAATCGTATTTAAAGGTGTTAAATGCGTTTAGTTTTTTTAAAATAAATTTAAGGAACGTTATGCAAGCGGACCTTAATGTATTGTTTAAATTCATAATTTTTAAAAACAAGCATTCGCCGCCCTTGTCGTCGTCTTCTGTATATCTATAATCTATAAGTGTGCGAAATTTCATACTCCTCCGTCCGCGTAATTTTCATAAAAAGGGGTATACAAACTTTTTGCTTCACGTATTAATATTCAGATAATTAAACTAATAATATTACAAGAAGAACCAAGTGTTTTAATAAAATTATATAACTGTTACGCCGTGTACACACAGGCCCAAAAATAGCCAACAAATAGGTTTCGTTTGCTTCCAGTAGTTTTATGAGGTTTCGTCGTTTGGTCGAAAGTTTCAATTTCTTTGATTTTACCGCTACGTGGAAGACTGCCGGCGAACCTCGGCAAGCGATTGTTGATCTTCGTCGAGCCTTTGTGTAGGCGGCCTTAGATCAGCCCTATAGTCGCTAGTGTTACGGCATAGAGTAGATATTTTTATAGATATATGTTTTCATTTAAAAAAATATTAGAAACCGTTTTATTAATTTAAGACATGATTCTTTAGGATTCCGTAGTAATTAATACAATTTATTTTGATGGCTACAAAGGCTTTCTTAGCACATATCACAACTAAGTTAGCTGATATGAAAGAAGTAAAATATCATACAATTATGACAATTGAATTCACGTAATTATTAAATTTAAACTGCAACTTGTTTTTCTTTTTAAACATCACATTATACTGCAATACGGCGGACGCTTCTTCGTGCCATATGTGTCCAAGTTAAGGAATGATCTCCCGCGGTTTTCTCAGAGCGCTACAATATGGGGCTCTTCAAAAAGGGTGTGAACAGAGACCTAAAGTCTCAACGAGGTATGCAACGTATCGGCTCAATTAGTGTTTCAAATGTCCATGGGCGACGGTAGCCACCTATTTTCCAGTTAGAAACTCGAGATAATCGATGTGTCAAACAGGTTTCATCTCGATGTTTTCCTTCATTGTTGTTAGCACTTGGTAATTGTAACACTATGCATTTAAGGCAGGCTAGGATTCGAACTGGCCTGCCCTTAATGCGTGGACTGTACATCCATGGGTCGCTGGTTCATATCCGGCTAGAAGCACCATGTTTAAAACTTATATTTCAGCAGACTGTAACTTGCTTAGCTGGTGTACATCTATATAAAATGAAAACTGCACTTCACTTGAACTATATTTTGTATTAATTAAATACCATATTGTTATGAGAGCGGGACTCGAAATGAAATGAACTGTATATGTCCAATTATATTTGTCTGTCTATACAGACACGTATAACACAGGTACAAATATAACTGGTCACAACCAGTACAAATTGCACTCCGTCACTATATAGCTTATCGAATGTACACGTCTTAATTGTATCGTAATCGTCGCTTGACTGCCCACCCCCCCTTCGGGCATTGTTTTTATACTAACTATACAATACAACACTCGACCGCTTGGACTGGATTTTCCAAGAAAACGTAATCCGCACACCTGCGACCATAAACGAGCACAATAACAATAGGATGTTTTTCTAAGTAAACAAAAGAAGTCCAAATGCGGGAAGGTAATAAACTGTGCTTTATAGCAGGCAGATGTGCATTTACTTTTGTCGGCATGTAACAATATAATATTTCACATCAACAGTTCAATAGCAACTGATAATATTATTATAGACACATGGTTTTATTATAAAATAATTAGGCTTCCATACAGCCAGTGTCTATTTAGGTTTCCTACACAGCGCCATTGGGATTTGGGGCGCATACGCTACGACACATCCATGTAACATTAGTTAAAATGAATGCAATTGCAAATCAGGCTTAAAAGCAAGCAAAAGGAAGCAACCATTATTCAACTTCCTGGAACAACATTGCATTAAGCAACATTGTTAAAAGTGCTATCTCATTTAGTTTTACGCGTTTCATCTGAGGCACCGAACAAAGATCCCCTTGAGAGTACGACTTCCAGAGAAATGGAAGAACGCTAATTGCGAACATCTAATGGCTTTGCTGTTTAACGGGATAATATGCACTTAATCCTAGAATTACAAAGTCGAAATGTGTTTAATTATTAACAGGAAACTAAATTCTAAGTATTCTATGTACAATTGAGTGCTTAACAAATTTACTCATAGATTATCTATATATACATATAGGTATGTTAATAAAACACCGGCAACATTTGTGGAACGCTAGTAAAACCCCAAACATTCAAAGCCCGCCCGACGGAAAGTGCTCACCGCCGCCCTTGGACGTTTGCAACACCAGAGGCGTTGCCGGCCTCGAAGAAACTTTATAACGCCCTTCGGTCATGGTCATTCAAGACCATGAAATTCCTTCCAAGTCTTTATTGATCGTGGAATAAACATTCTAGAGAACCGCTGCATTGTTAACCTTGGTCGCTCAAGGAAATGAGGATGAACTCACGGCGATGGCGAGTGGTAGTACGGTGGTGAAATTGTGGTGTTGGAACCAAATCGAACAGTTCCTCGGAACACTCCCCATTGCACGGACGGTAGTATACGCAGAGAGACGCAAAATCTCTCCGTGTGCTAAGCGATTCTAAGTCATCTAGCAGTAACGGATCGTCGACTATACGAAGGGCGCGACTTTGGATAGAGTCGAGGGGGTCAGTCTTGTAACAAGTGCTCCGACCCATAGGTGTGAGCAGTACTCCCTTGACTTGCTCTTTGTAGAGCGAAAGTCTTTGCCTCGGTCTAAAGTATTGCTTGGACCGGTTTAGCACGCCAAGCTTTTCTGAGGCAAGTTTGACTTTGCTTTCCAGATGATTCCCGAAACAGCGCGTCGTTCGTTATGTCGACGCCTAAGGGCTATACTAATAATACTTATTAAATAACAATAACACCTCAATGTAATGTCATTAACAAGAAATATCCGGCCAAAGTTCACGTTATCATTGTATTTTAGCAAGAAATCGCGCGTTGATTGCTCCAAGCGTTCTGACCCTCGACCCATTCTATCATGGCGGACATGCTGACCTCGGCCGTAACATATTGGCGTTTCAGATAAATACTTGAGGTAATGTACTATTCGGTATGATTTAGATGCTTGAGTACGTACTTTAGATTCTTCGTTTAAGCCATAGGCGACTTCAAGATGCTTAATAATCGTAAGAATCGCAATGAACCCAAAGTTTACCACCGAATCGCTCTGGAACAATCGAGAAGTATTTCGATTTATTCGTATTAACTTGTTCGATTCGGCACTATCTCCTCAAAATCGAACACTATCGTCTCTATCGTAGGTTTCCCTGATTTCGGTATTCTGTTATTTCCAATGGCGTCCCACGGGTATGGCATTCAACATCATCATCCGAGCGTTAAATTCCGGTTGCATTCGGAACGTTCACTCCAACCGCCAGGGTCCGCATTCCTACTTTTTCTATTCCATTTCGCGCGGTCTTCAGCATCCCCCGTTATGAGACCTTTGGTACGCATGTCATCCTTCACAACGTCAAGCCAGCATTTCTTGGGCTTTCCACTTCGACCGGGTCCTGGCGGAGACAGCATGGCTAGACATTTGTTCTCCACATAATTCTCCGTAAAATGTTGCCGTATCAGCGTAAGCTCTCTCTCTTGCAGTTTGTCTGCTATGTCACGGACATACAGACTGCCGCGGATGCGGGAGTTCTTGACATGGTCTTTCCGCGTCACTCCACACACCCATCGCAGCATATTCACCTCCGTGCTACCAGTTCTTGCTTGTATCGCTCCAGTACAGGCCACGTTTCACTGTCATACAAAAGGACAGGTCCTATGATGGATTTGTAGACCTGTCCTTTTAATTTAACCGGAATTTTGGGATCACAAATGACAGCTGCCACCCCACGCCACTTGGCCCAAGCTACGGGCATTGACGTCGTGGTCGATATCTCCGCACGGGCTAAGTACAGATCCAAATACTTAAACTGATCCGTGTGCTCGACCGTATCTGCGCCTATGTGCACGTATCATGAGACAGTACGCTCGCGCCGGTGTGTACGCGCAATGCCATAAACTATGAGACATACTCTTTCTCTACGACCAACCACCCAGATTCAAAAATATACAAGTGAACACAACCGAATATTATTAACCGACTTCGAAAAAAGGAGGAGGTTCTCAATTCGTCGGAATCTTTTTTTTTTTTTTTTTTTGTTCTTTTTTTTATGTATGTTCGCCGATTACTCCGTCATTTATGATCCGATTTACGTGATTCTTTTTTTGTTCGACGCGGAATAGCTTCCAATTGGTCCCCTAAAAATTTTACATAGTTTGGCCCAGTAGTTTTCATTTTATGGACATTTTTCATGGAAATAATTTTCACTCCGTTCCATATATTCGCCGATTACTCCGTCATTTATGATCCGATTTACGTGATTCTTTTTTTGTTCGACGCGGAATAGCTTCCAATTGGTCCCCTAAAAATTTTACATAGTTTGGCCCAGTAGTTTTCATTTTATGGATATTTTTCATGGAAATAATTTTCACTCCGTTCCATATGTTCGCCGATTACTCCGTTATTTATGATCCGATTTACGTGATTCTTTTTTTGTTCGACGCGGAATAGCTGCCCTGTGGTCCCCTAAAAATTTGACATAGTTTGGCCCAGTAGTTTTCATTTTACGAACATTTTTTTGTTCCCGGTTCTTGGGACCTATATTTTTTAAGAAGCGCGGCACCATTCGTAGGTCCACCCATACATAGCTAAACACTAAAAAGTAACAAATAAAATTTAAAAACTTCGTTTAAAAAAACCGACTTCAAAAACTAAAAAACTAAAATGTATAAAATAACTTATTTCTAAAGCTATATTATTAATATATATTATCTAAAACATCTTGAAGTCGGTGCAAAGCAAAACATAAAAATTACTATATTTTGAAAATTACTAAGCACCGACTTTAAGATGTTTTAGATAATATATATTAATAATATAGCTTTAGAAATAAGTTATTTTATACATTTTAGTTTTTTAGTTTTTGAAGTCGGTTTTTTTAAACGAAGTTTTTAAATTTTTTGCGCTACTAAATTCCTCCATGCATCCATTATTATTATCCGTGCAGGAACAGGGTAAGAATACGATTTCCTGCGGCCGGGCGGCCTGTCGTAAGAGGCTCACAAACAACCTACAGCCAGGTGGTAGGGTATTTGCTCGACTGGATGGCGACCATCCCTGGTCTAGAGTATGCCGCTATAACAACCTTGTGTTGTGTTCCGGCATTAGTGACCAGGTTGCCGTCTCTCTTAAAAGAGTAGCAGCGGATTTGTAGCACCTGTGGTGTTGCAAATGTCCATAAGCGATGGTAACCGCTTTCCATCAAGTGGGCCGTCTGCCTGTCTGCTGAACTCCTGCAATACAATAAAATTAAAATTAGTCATTTCTCGAGCAAAAGGTGCTTCATTGAAGACCACCAACGTTACACGCGGATTGCGTCTGTTTGAATGAATGAATATGCTATAAGTATAGTGTGTTTTTAACCGACTAAAAAAAAGAAGGAGGTTCTCAATTCGTCGGAATCTTTTTATTTTATTTATTTTAATGTATGTTCACCGATTACTCCGAGATTTATGATCCGATTTACGTAATTCTTTTTTGTTCGACGCGGAATAGCTGCCATTTGGTCCCCTAAAAAATTGATATAGTTTGGCCCAGTAGTTTTCATTTTATGAATATATTTTTTAAGGCGCGCGGCACCTTTCGTAGCGTACGCCTAGATACTAAAAAGTAACAAATTAAAAAAAACATCGTTTAAAATAACCGACTTCAAAAATTAAAAAGTATAAAATAACTTATTTCTAAAGCTATTATTATTAATATATATTATCTAAAACATCTTAATTTTTTATGTTTTACTTTGCACCGACTTTAAGATGTTTTAGATAATATATATTAAAAATAAGATATCATAATTATAATCAGTATCTTATAAATATATGCAATTATACATACATGATATAATATACATACATTAATAGAAATATAAAAATTATACTAATATATGCTAATACGATATATGTAATTGTGTGGTTCTTAGTAATCAGCTTCCTTTTCCAAAATCAGTTGGCTTCACTTTGAGATCATTCACCAGTCTGTCACAAACTTTTCTAATCTATCCTAAGATCATCAGGAAGAAATTACTTTTAGTGATATGACAGCTTATTGGTTTCTGTATCTACTTATACTTCTTGAACTGTATCTTAAATGTTATTCAATAAAGTGTATTCTATATTGTTGCAGAAGTCGATGGAATTAAAACTGTCTTGCATTTTAAATGGTATTTGATTATACGTTGGCATGGACAAAAAGGTTAATGGAATTTTAATAACATTATGTGCAAATAGGCATTCCATCTTAGAATTTTTCCAAATAATTCTGGCGATATAATTTAGTCCCTACCCTTGTTTGAGAGAACTTTTAGAATCAAGCAAAGAATAAAAGATTAATGACAATATCAAATAGTAGAGTTGTCCTCCGTTTTAAAAACTTTTTTATATATGTTAGACCTTTACAGTTTCTTGTTTAATTCACTACAGTAACAACGATACTAAGTCCGTATAGCCAAAACAGCTGCCCCGCAAAATATAAAAAAGACTCGAAGCCAACCTGATTTGAAGTAATACAACGAATGACTTGTTTCCTGTGACAACGTATTTGTTGGTGAATTGAAAAAACGAGATTGCAGCGCCATCTAATTACCTAGTCTGTCTATTTTATGGAAATTAGATCATTTATGGGGATATAATGTATCTTAAATGTTAACTCGGGTTATAAGCCAGCACTATATCGAGTTTCATTCATATACGTTTAGTAGTTTAAAAAAAAATCGATCGCATCCACATTGAACACACAAACATAAAATTAAAATATAGAAATTACAAATAAATAGGTCTACCGCAATTATATTTATTTAGTCTGGTAACCCTAAATACGAACTAAAAAAATTTTTGACCCAAAAATGTAATTAACGGCAAAACTTACAATGAGTTATGAAGACGAATTTTACCAGTCATTTTTTGTTAGCACCATGCAACAATACATAGTTTAATGTTATTATTTTTACCTACCTTCCAGATAAGCGTGCTCCATCTTAGACCATACCAGAATCTGCACATCTGGCGAGATAAGTGTCAAAGGCGAACCTATACAACTAAAAAAAAATATTTAATGATTGATCTCTTTGAATAAGTAGTAAATATTTGTGCAGTCTGCTTATATTTTTTTAAATAGTGACATAACTTTTAACTTCACTTGAATTTTGATATTGCATGAAACACTAAATAATGATACTTGTAATTTTATTAAAACGCATTAATATTTATTGGATATTATGCATTAAGGTTAATTTTAAACCCGTAGCGTAATGGCTAGAGCACGCATCCCAGACTCAAAGGGTGCGAGTTCGAATCCTAGGAACGCATGCACCTCTTAGGCAGTTTTCTAACTAAATGTGCACATTGTAGTAAATAATACGTGCTAACAACGGTGAAGGAAAACATCGTGATGATATCTGCACATCAGGATAATAAATATGTCAATACCTGCCAAGCCGCCTTAGACAAGCATGGCGGATATTATGTCCGTTCTCCTACAGTGGGAGGCCCGAGCCCAGAAGTGGGACTATTATTATTTTTTATTTTATTATATTTATGGCTTGGCAACTAGGCCTTTAAGCCAGATCTTAGTTTATAATATAGTTTCTTCATTTTCTTAAGCCTATGTGTAGCACAGCTGAACTGTAGGTAATCAGCTAGTGCCATTCAACGGAGTTCTTGTGACAACTCAAAAGGCCACATTTGACTATACAGTTCACATTTCTCACAAAACACATAATCACTACTCAAAAACTATCAATATCCTACAACTATTGTTCATTTTAGAGTAATTTTACACATTTTTAGAAAATAAAACTGCACAGCACAACATCACCTTTCAGTTCCCGCCAAAAACTCACTATTATTATTATTATAATATATGGGTTGCTATTTTTTTTTTCTAATTTTAGAACATATTTGATAGTAATCATCAAACATTACGAGTATTTATTTCTATTCATAACTAGTTGCTATAAATTAACAAAAATATAATTAAAAATATTGTTTGTGTGTGCAGTAGAAGTGTGTCAAGGGGTGGGAGGGATTCAAAATTTCGTGACATCACATTTCATATATTATATTGTTATACTATTTTTAAGCTTTTTAACCGACTTCGAAAAAAGGAGGAGGTTCTCAATTCGTCGGGATCTTTGTTTTTTTATTTTGCTTTTTTTTATGTATGTTCGCCGATTACTCCGTGATTTATGATCTGATTTACGTGATTCTTTTTTTGTTCGACGCGAAATAGCTTCTAATTAGTTCCCTAAAAATTTTACATAGTTTGGCCCAGTAGTTTTCATTTTATGAAAATTTTTCATGAAAATATTTTTCACTCCGTTCCATATGTACACCGATTACTCTGAGATTTATGATTCGATTTACGTGATTCTTTTTTTGTTCGACGCGGAATAGCTGCCATGTGGTCCCCTAAAAATTTTACATAGTTTAGCCCAGTAGTTTTCATTTTACGAACATTTTTTTGTTTCCGGTTCGTGGGACCTATATTTTTTAAGAAGCGCGGCACCATTCGTAGGTCCACCCATACATAGCTAGACACTAAAAAGTAACAAATAAAAAATAAAAACTTCGTTTAAAAAAACCGACTTCAAAAACTAAAAAACTAAAATGTATAAAATAACTTATTTCTAAAGCTATTATTATTAATATATATTATCTAAAACATCTTGAAGTCGGTGCAAAGCAAAACATAAAAATTACTATATTTTGAAAATTACTAAGCACCGACTGTAAGAAGTTTTACTTCAAAACTATTGAAAATAAAACTATGCCCCGACGAGACAAAAGAGGCTCGCTATAAGAACAATGTTGATTCATAACTCTCCCGTGAATTAACGAATGAGTAACATTGTTTTGGCTTATCTAATCTGTTTACAAAATGACAACCGCATTTAGGTCGCCTGCTACTTGCATTAACACCTGTGATTTAATTCATTGTATTTGGTTTCTAAGAAAACTGCGTGCTGCAATGTTAGAAGGAAATGTTAAAGTTTAAATTACAACTTTCAATCTGCTACGTTTTTCTATTATAAAGGAATAAAGGAGAAATGAAAAATAGAATATTTTGTTCAAAAACAACCCTTTCCCCTGGTTTATTTATTTATTTATTTCACACAACAGTATACAACCATAAATACATCTATATATCTTTGACACAATTTTGGAATCTAAGTCGTATTCCTAGACATGCGAATACAGAAAATTTAAAATACAGATAGTATGGCGTTACATAAATAATGGTATATATACCGTACATTACTTTAAATTCTATGACATGTGTTTGTTGATAACAAAGAATAATTAGTATGTGCCAGAGAAATGTGTTGCTCTGATCAATCGCTTAAACTCTCTAGTGTTACCATTAAATATATCTAAAAATTTTGTTTTTGCTTGCATACTCAGTTTGCAGTTTGATATTCCTTGAGAGAAATTGATCCTGCCAAGCTACACCATAAATTGGTATAATAAA
This sequence comes from Dendrolimus pini, assembly GCA_949752895.1. Taxonomy (NCBI): domain Eukaryota; kingdom Metazoa; phylum Arthropoda; class Insecta; order Lepidoptera; family Lasiocampidae; genus Dendrolimus; species Dendrolimus pini. The sequence goes on from OX457137.1 coordinate 1,839,518, forward strand.
ACATGTGTGCCCAAAATTATTGTTGGGCCCAACAAGGAGCGACGATGGTAGCTGGTCTGAACCAACGTCGAAATTGAAAACCTCGTGGCCGAGCCTAAAATCCCACCGCCTCCGTTAGCTCGGTCATGTGGAACGGATGGGACAGGATCAAAGCCCGAAAAGGGCCTTGGGCGACGTCCGGTCGGTCGCCCCAAGTACAGAGGGACAGAGTGGAGGCTGACACCTCTGTAAGCTCCAAGCACTTAGCTATCAAGCAATCTCACAGGACAGGAACAGGGGCGTGTTCTCGTTTCGGAGGCCAAGACACATTTTGGTCGCTGAGTCGACGGTGCTAGTTACTTAATACATGAAGTGCTTAATACAAAAAGTTTTAATTATACTTCTTTCTCGGTGACGTCTTTAATGTTCTATGTCGTGAAGTTCTCACAAATTACTCCGTGTAATATGCAAATTTTAGACACATTTTGGGTCGCTGAGCCGACGGAGCTAGTTACTTAATACATGAAGTACTTAATACAAACAGTTTTAATTATACTCTCGGTGATGTCTTTAATGTTCTATGTCGTGAAGTTCTCGCAAATTACTGCGTGTAATATGCAAATTTTACGCGTATTGCCAATGCGTTCGGGGTAAGGCGGTAAAATTTATTATTGTAAAGGAAGCGTATGAATTTGGGTCAGTGGTCGTAAATTAATATTTCAATATCTGAGTATGTAACGGTTCAGTAGGTGCAGTCAACGTTTACTAAAATCTGTCCTTACTTTGGAAATTTTTTTATTATTTAGGTTTATGGCTTGGCAGCTAGGCCTTAGAGCCAGATTTTAGTTTATAATAAAGTTTCTTCATTTACTTAAGCCTATGTGTAGCACAGCTGAACTGTAGGTAATCAGCTAGTGCCATTCAACAGAGTTCTTGTGACAACTCAAAAGGCCACATTTGACTATACAGTTCACATTTCTCACAAAACACATAATCACTACTCAAAAACTATCAATATCCTACAACTATTGTTCATTTTAGAGTAATTTTACACATTTTTAGAAAATAAAACTGCACAGCACAACATCACCTTTCAGTTCCCGCCAAAAACTACAACTTTGGTTATTTGTGACCCATTCGTTCTAGAGATGTGTACCGGTTCTACAAAAACCGGTGAAACACGGTTACAGTAATCATCGGTTTTTAATCGGTGTTTTTAGTTTTTACCGGTATTTTTGTACACGCGCGGAACGAAACTTTATGCCCAAAAATATTAATTTAATATTTTATGCGCGTCTCTTTTTATACAACTGGCTACATGGTAGGTAGTCATCGAACAAGGTTGCATACAGATGCAGTGGAAATGCTTTGGTTTTTGAACAGAAACTGTGTTTTACTCGACTAATAATCGAGTAAAACACGGTTTCTGTTTACATATTTCTGTTATAAAGTTCTGTATGTTGGTATAAATGTTCTTTTGTATAATGCAACCGGTACACATTGTGTACCGGTTGCATTATATACAACACTAATTCGTTCTTAGTTCTTAACTTCTTATATAGGGTGGATGGAGGAGCGAGACGGAATGCTCCTCCGTCTCTAAGGAAGATCATCCAGAATAATTGTAGTTCCTCACAGACCTTGGTCCATCTATTATTGTTGGAAATTTGTATTGTATTCTTGTACGTTCCGGGCATCGTTTGCGAATTCAATTTTTATACAGCGCCATCTATTGGCTTGTAAGTGTTTCACTATAATCTTATTGTATAATTGTATAATCTTATTACTATAGAATTTATTAAAACTATACCGACACGTATAATAACATAGGTACAAATATAACTTGACGAAATAAGCCCCGATGTAATTCACAATTCAATAACATGCGCAAAGTCCGTCACTAAAATGTACAAACGTCTTTCTTCGCTTGTGTTATCGCTTTCACTGCCCCACCCCTCCGTTCGGGCATTGTTTTATAGTAAACTGTACAATACACAATCGATTGCGTGGGCTGGGTTCTTCCAAGAAAATGTAATTTGCACACCTGCGACCGTCCAACAAAGTCGAAAACAATAACAATAAGGATTAGTTCGACACTAATGACGGCCATAAAACAAGTAGAAAAACAATAGTATGTTTTAATTACAAATTCTAAACACAAAGTAAACAAACAAATTCCTAAGTCCGGGAAGGCAATAAAATGCGATCTTTACGACAGACAGCTGTGCTAAACGCACAGCTTCTTTGACGGCATGTAACAATATATTACAAATATAGCGGTTTGAAGTTGTTCGGGTGTATATAAATTTGCTTGCTTGCTATCCCCACACAGTTATCACTAAAACGTTAGCTTACATTCTTTTTTAAATACCGCTTTATTTTCTATACCGGGAATTGCAAGTCAAGCGTGAACGAAGTCACGGACATATCCTAGTATTATGATAAGTGTGAACTTATACGGTTATGAACTCATCGGCTTGCAAATGGCGGAGATAAATCGATGTTATGTTTATAATAAATTTTACAGTATCGAAATCGGGTCTTCCCCTATTTTTAAAAGCACAGAGAATTTTCGTTCTGACGACTTCAAAACAACCGCTTGCATAATTCAGTCGACGGGTTTGTCTGGATGACCTCCGGAGCCGTGAGCAAACGGCCGCGGGCGAAACCCAAAGGGAAATCCGGCCGTGTATGATTCCGCCGGACGAGGGAGCGAAGTCGGGATTCCCTGTTCTGTTGCTTAAGTGTGCTTTGTGTCCAAAGGAGGATGCACCAGCACCGGAGGGCGACTTTCGACCTTCGACTGCCGTGAACGGATGGCGCGGGTGTGTCCCTGGGCAAAGGGCTGCCCCGCTATTATGTCGAGATGGGGGCGCGCCGTGTTCTCATACTCACCTCCCTTGGGGCGAGTTGGAGATCGCCCCACCCTAGATTAGAGTCTTCGAGATGCCTATGCGGCCTCCACCTGCCGGGGCACCTGGAGTTGGTCGAGTTTCCGCTCTTCACCGTAGTGCGACAATAGCACTTATTGCTTACGGTGCTAGTACCACCCCGATCTGGCAAATACCACACATCGGCCGTGATTGCCCGCGCGGCTGATGGACCTAAATCGGGTTTCCCTCTTAAAAAAGGGCGCTATGTGCCCTGTGGTGGCAATGGATGTGGCTTGCACCTGCCAACTCCTGCGTGAAGTCAGCGATGGCCATTTCCTGCAGCCCTGGCTATAGCCGAATGGAAGGAACACGGACAGTGGATATTCTGGTCAATGACAACTTTCTGCACCAAGGTCGGAAGCCGACGAGGTCTACATGCGCTGACCATGACCCCCACGTGAATAAGTGCGTAATAGGATTTCTCCTCGATAAAAAATAGGTCCTTGGGCTAGCAAGCTGGAGGGGTCCTATACTAAGTTTTCCGAGATGCGGTATCCAGTCCAGAACTAGTTACGTTCATCCTGTAATGCCATAAACTGTTTAAAAAAGAAAGAGATTTCCAGTTTCAAAAGCTTTCGTTAGATAATACCGCGCTGTGTAATTCTTAAAAAGTGCTAGATTAGATTTTTTTAATATTTCCAAAAAAGCACTAAAAATATGGCTAGAAATAAAAAATAAATTACATTCATATACCTTCGATTGCTTTAAACAAGTTTAATCTCTAATCAAAGATTTATAATAAAAGAATGTTAATAAAAAATACTTGAAGAGTAACTAAAAAGCAAAAAAATGTAAATTTTCTAAATTTTGGTGTCGGTGCTAAGTAAACATAAAAAAATATTTACACGATTAATTGAGAACTTCCTCCTTTTTTAAAGGCGGTTAAAATACTTGTCTTTCGATGACTACATTCCGGTATATGTCGATATTTTTTGATTATTTTTTACACATACGAGAAATTAACCACCGAAAGCGTCAAATTGGCAACAGTGCAGATTCATTGTTACTTTTTATTTTGGGTTCCGTAGAAAGAATAATAATGCACGGAACTCTAGGAATCCAGACACTGCTGAATGGTGTGAGACAGGACCCGTATTTATAGATTTAAAACACAAATATACAACATGACTGTATCTAAGTACAAAGGGTGAAGGGTGCAGTTGTTGATAGTTTGTTTATAAGAACATTTGTTGCCCTTAACCGATGTTAGGGTAAACGCGCTGTTATCGACTTTGCCAAGATAATTTTTTTCATGACTCAGTGTTCAATATGGTCCATGCACCCCAAGAGTTTCTTAGATGAAGTTCATTGCCGCCCTTAACGGCGATTTTTCCGAATTTATTTTATACTTTTTGAATAAAGTAAAAACACAACCGCACCGCTGCACCATATCTTGTATTGTTTACCGAAAGCTTAAATATTAATTTCCACATACTGAACTTCAATAATTATTATTAATAATTATAATTATTAATAATTACCATATAAATTTTCACCCACTATTTTTTTCGGAGCGTTATAAAGTTGCTTATATTTTTCTCTAGGATATAGTATTTTTCAAAATTCTGATCTATTCAGTTACTTAAGGCCGCTTGCATAACGATCGCCTTTAAATAAAATTAGTTGATCATATTAAACTGCCTAAATACGTTTTACACAAAACGTATTGACAGATCTTTAAAAATATTTAGCAGCAAATTTTGTGTTGTGTATGACGCTAATTGTATTTAAGGGTGTTAAAGACGTTTTGTGTTTCTTAAATAAATTTAAGCAACCTGCAAGCGGCCCTTAGTCGTGAAAATAGTAAGCCATATTACTTTGTCATTTACTTGTATAATGTTCAGTATTGATGCTAGTCCAACTGCGGAGAAAGCTAGGTTGATCTGCAGTTTACCTACAATTTTTTTTCTATATAGCAGGAACTTGTATTTTCTACTTTAAAATGACTGATATTATGTTTTGATATCTTTTATATCTACTACTATCTAAGTATCTACCAAATTCCTTAAACATTTATGATCGTGTAAATGTCTGAAAAAGGAAACTACATCCAAACTCACTGTCAAATTAGCATACATTTATTGTAATGTTGTATGTCGATACTTGAATTCTGTTTCTCAATGCAAAATTGTAAACTTTAAGTTTGAACGTAATCAGCAAGATTTTGCCGCGGTTATCAAAGTTCATATTACATATAACAATGTAAACCTCATGATGATATAATTGAGGTGCTTGTAATCTTGTTTATAATTCCTGGATTTATTGGAATGTGTGAATGAATTATCACACTTCACACATTCCAATAATAAGCATGAGTATCTAGAAAAGAGGTCAAATCATTTGATCTACAATATTTCAGCACCAGTATATCATATATGAAGAAAATACCACGTATCTGAATAAATCACTCCGCATCCATTATCATGATCACAGTACAAAAGAGTGGAACTCACTGCCGGGGTCTATTTTGGCCGATACCTACAACCTGTTTGAATAAGAAACTCATAGGTAAGCGTTCTTCATCTTAGACCGTATTTCCGTTCAAAATTAGGCGAGATCGTGGTAAAAAACGAACCCATACTGCAATAAAAAAAAGAAATTTTGAAGTTTTAGTTCCATGGCCCATGCAGGGAGTGGCGAGTCAGTGTTTGCTCATTTTTCCATGTTCCCCGAACATTGCGACGGGCAGACGCCATAGTCCCCATATTCCCAGACCCCTAGTAACACTAGCAGTTCACCCCAATAGCCCGGTACTTTTTGTTCTCATTTCCCACAATAGTCCTACACTGGCCAGGGCTTGTCCATGGATGCATTAGTATATAGTGTAGACAGGGATAATCGCCGGTCAGTGTTATGTGTTGGCCTTCCCATGGCCCCACGCAAGCCCTCCAAAAGTCCGGGACATTTTTATGGCCCGTGGTCTTGAAAGACATACATTCTATAATATATTTACTATCAATCACTATTATTAATAAAAAAAAACCCAAGTAACGCTTAAAACAATTTAACACCGCTCCCGGCGTATGTCTGGACAGTACAGTAACATACGTATTTACCCTACAATCGGCTGGCAACGTGCGGGCCATGTGCGTGCGCGCAGCCAGTCCGCGCCGCGCCGCCGCCGCAAAATGCTGCGTCTATCCATCCTTGTCGTTTTGCTCACGCATGGCATACCGGCCTATGTCACAGAAACCTCTCTCGCTGACCGTATCGATAAATTATATGAAAAGTTAGACAAATATACCGCACCACCTGTCGTTACAAGGCAGCAGTTAGCGTTATCCCCGCAAGACAAGTTATACGCGAAGATAGAGCGCTTGAACGCTTTATCACCAGAAAAAACGGACTTAAGTGATGACGACGAGGAGTTGCTTTCTCTACTACAAATGTGGGGGTTAAATGGTGAACAGTTGGAAGGGGTTGTGAAGGATTTGCAGAAGCTGAAGGACGACGATGAAGATAAGGAGAGCGAATACAGTGTTGATGAATGGAATGATGAGGTAATTTACTTTGGAATTGGTGAAATTGATTGTGTCTTATTTCACATCTAATTTTTATCAAAAAATTCATTATGCGCAAAAATATTAATTAATAGCAATAAATCAGGGGTTTCCAATGCTGTCTATAAATGAAATGATTGTATAATTTTTATCGTTGTTTTGATAAATAAATCTATTATTATTCGGTCTATCATTATGTCATTATAGAGATGAGGCCGCAAAAAATACACGAAAAAAATCGGGTGTTAGTACAACGTAATGACATAATTTATTAAAAATTAAAATAATGTATTTACAATTATGTTTTTTTTTGTAACTATATTGTTAAACAATAAATACAATAGGATATTAAAAGTAAAAAAAAGTATACTTATTACCTTATTCAAGAAGTTTAAGCAATAATAGGTTAGTTTAAAAAAAAAAACCAAATTAGTTTACAAAAATAAATAGCTGAATGGGACTTTCAAAATAATAATGTCTGATTTAAATTTGAAAGATATATCTTCAATATTTAATTGATGACAAGATTTGGACATCGAATAACATTTTTTATTTGACGATTGTTAAGACGTATTCCTTAGTATTCTTCCGTGCTATACTATAATATAATACTAGTAGTATACTAGTCACTTATTAATACTAGGACCAAACTAAAATTACTAGCCAAATAATAAATCTAATGACATGACCTAATCGTGCCAGTGAGGAATTTATTTTGTTGTTATGTCTGCTAAAGCAGCACGTTGCGAAAGTGCAGTAATATAAGATTAGATAACATGATTTTAAAATTAAAATGCTCTAAAACACGTTTGTAAACTTACAACCGCACTCACAGTTTAAAGTACGATTAAATTTAAGAACAATTAAACAATCGAAGCAGTACTTCGCACTGCAGCAACACCTTATGCTTTAAGAAGTTCAGGGTGTTGCAGCCTCATTAGTGTAAAACCTATTTGCTTATAGTCTGTTATTTGAATATTATTGATATTTTCTATATGAAACTGTGGTTTTTTGTCGAGTGAAAATTATTCTCTCGCTCACTACTTTTAATTATTCATTATTTTGTTTATTACGTTATACTAATTAATTAACACAAAAACAAGGATACTTCTAAGTAGACATCACAATATCTCATTACTTCATACATCTGGTGTTGCGGTCGGCAACAGCAGATGAAGTCGCATATAGAGTGTTGCTCACAACTATGGGCTGGAGTCTACCCAGCTGAATCTCCTGTATTGTATTCAACGTCAAGGTACTTACAGACCGCCTTGATATACTTCCCTTCGGAAAGACTTCGCTTGTTTTTGCGTATTCTACAGTTTGTATAATAAGGAGTGTTCCGAGGAATTGTTCAGAGTGATGCCTTCGTGTTCTTTCTATCGCTCGCCATCGGCTGAGCTTTCGTTCCCCTCCTTGAGTCACTTCGTTCATGTATGCAACGATTCTTTTTGGACTTGGAATGAGCTCGCAGCTAAAGTTTTCCCAAGACGCTACGATATGGGGTTGTAGCGCTGGAAGTCTTCAATAAAGCACCTATTGCTCGAAATATGCGTATATTTTAATATTTTGCGTTTTGCAATTAATTTTTCTTGCGCGTACAATAATTCGCCGTCGTTCCGTACTTGAACTTCGAATATTGGCAGTTTGGCAGTTGGCCGTAGATAATGAGCGTATGTCATAGGTAGGCAATTTCTGATATAGCGCGTACACACCGGCGCGAGCATACTGGTTCATGCCCGGCTGGACCGGTGTGTACCTTCCTTTGGTAAATCGTGTCGGAACAGGGGTCTTTCAAACAGGGTGTGATATAATTCCTTCGAGACCGGCAGCGCGTTGCTGTTGTTGCGAGAATTATTAGGCGATGGTAACCGCTTACTATCTGGTGGGCTATGAGCCTGTCTTCTGTCCTCTAAGAATAAAAAAATATTTGCGACTTTTTTAATACCCGAAGTAGGCAAACAGGCAGACGGACCACCTGATGGAAAATGGTTACTTTCACCTATGGATGTTTATAACTATAGGGACGCTGTCAACGCATTACCTGCATCTAAGGGGGTTGGACTCGGTTAAGGTTGTTTATGGGGTATTGCTCTAAATCAGGGATGCTATCCAGACGGGCAAATGCCCTACTTGGCTTTGGGTAGTTTTATCGCCTCGATAGTCAGCCCAAACGTCAGGAATTAGTATTCTTCCTGTGTTCCTGCATGGTTAGTCAACAGTAAAATAATACTATGTTTTTTGACAAAAAAATACTGTATTTTAGATAACCTATGTGTTGATTTTTATAATTTCTTATCATGGGTCACATTTACTTTGGTAACGGCATGCTACATATTTTTTTAAACACGTTTTTTTACATTTACTCTGTTTCTAAACTTATATCATCGCCTCTGTGATTGAGTGGACTAAGCCTTTGCCGGCCTATCTTATTGAATGTAAAGACTCTAGGTTTGATTACTAGTATGGTAGATTTCGTTTCATCACGACGTTTTCCTTCAACGTTAACAAGTGGTAATTGAATCAATATAAAGAGAGAAAGAACACACAAAATGTGATTTAAAAATAAAGAAAATTGTCCTAAAGAGGGGCCATCAGTCTCACCACAATGCTGATCTGTTAAACCCAGCGCTGATCTTCCGCTGAGCCCTGAGGCATCGTCACGGTAAACATTACATCTTTGTGAAGCATAAAACTAGAATTGAAATCAATCAAGTAACGGTATCTGTACATATAATAAAATTGTAGAGGTCGAATTTCTGTACAATGAAAAAAAATGCTAAAAACCGAGTCAGGGGGGTGTAAGTGTTTTTTTGAAATTTATTGTTTCTGTTTGTCTGTCTGTTTGTACCGGCTAATCTCCGAAACGACTGGACCGATTTAATTGAAATTTTGTATAGTCATAGCTTATATCCCTGGTCAACATATAGGATACTTTTGATCCCGAAAAATTAAAGAGTTCCCGTGGGATAATTAAAAAACCGCACCACGCGGACGAAGTCGCGGTCAGAAGCTAGTATAAGATAAATATAGTTAGGAAAACTAATGATCATAAATAAAATGTCCATAATAACTTAATAAGTGTTACTAGTGGTCGCCCAGTGGTCGAAATTCGACCATAATTAATTTAAATAATAAGTTTGAACATTATTAAGGTTCTGTTGTCAAATACTATACTTCTATAATCACAGATTTCACCAAAGCTACACTGTTAATTTGACTTTAACAATAAACAAAAGAGTATATATGCGTGTGTGTGTCAAACACACGGTAGGGTGTGTAATGTTTTTTTAATTGATTTAATGTATTCTTTGCATAATTTTTAAAAAATATTAGTATTATGCACTCATTCTCTATATAAACTATAAGTGTCCGGATTTCTACTCCTCCGTCCGAGTAATTTTCCTAAAAAGGGGTACAAAGTTTTTGCTTCACGTATTAATGAAAATTAATACATAAATATGCAATGTATTAGGTTAAAAAACTGTCTAAGTGCATGTTTACCGGGCCGGATTCAAACCCGCGCCCTTTGAATTTGGGACGCGACTCGCGCTACCTACTAAGCCACGAGTAATTCTAATTTACATTTTAATATTAGTATATATAAATAGGTAAAGATAACTAAAAAGTATAAATTATAAAATACAACTTTAAAACAATAAAAATTACATTTGTGTGACCAATCATTTTTATATTTAGTCGGAGTATAATTTACGTAGATTATTTTAATATAATAAACTAGGATATGTCCGCGATTTCGTCCACCCTTGACTTCACATTCGCGCATGATTCTCGGGACACGGAGTATCGCAGCATTTAAAAAAGAATGTAAGCTATCGTTTGAATAGAAATTGTGTTGGAATAAACCAATTTTTATGCACCCGAACAACTTCAAAACGCTCCAGGGAAAATTCCCGGGATAAAAAGCAGCGCAAATTTTATTATGTATACGAATTGGCTGTCAATCAGTGGAAACCGCATCAAAATCGGCCCGGTAGTTTTTACATGAATCCCGAACAAACAGACAAGATAACTAAAATAAATGCATCGTGTTCTGCATCGTTTATATAGTGTTTTCCAATTTTTTTAAAACAGCTTCAACGTACAGACACGGCATTTAAAGAATTTATGAAAAATTGGTCCAAAATCAAATAAACGATATGATCTGTATTTGCATAATGTAGAATTTAAAACTTTTTTATAATCAACAACAAAGACAAAAATAAAACTTTTTGACAGCTTAATATATTACAACAGTCATATCATAAAACTACAATCAACAAAACAGAAATATTTTAAAACCAAGTTATAATTTTAAATTTCCAACTAACATCTTTTGTTTTATGTGTTAATTATAACCGTTAACCAAAGAACAAAGCGAGAAATCAGTAAATCTTAAATATAGATAGCGTCAAATCAAAAAGCGAAATTCTTTGATGGCAAAAGTTAATTTTAACCTCGTGTGATGTTAAAATAAAACCAATAAACCGGGTTCAGCCAACTCTGAGTCAGACGGCTGTATAGCTTACAAAATCATGTGCTAGATAAAGAGTTGATGTCAGCCTATCATAGAACACTGCGACGCAGGTTTCCCGTGATTTGTGCCACTTATTCTGTTTCTCCGCTTTTTTACCACCGCGGGGGAAACGCGGGGTTTGCGGGTATTCGCTTTGTTGGGGTGGCGCAAGTACCCCCAAAGACGTGTAATTACCACCCACTAAAACTCGTCGGCATTCCTTCCTTCGCCTTTTTTTAAAATGAGTTCATCAATCAAGCATACGGCCCACCTGATGGAAAGCGGTTACCATCGCCAATGGACATTTGCTATACAACTCTCTAAACTTTTGGCTGACATTGCGCCGGATGTCAGGTGGAAATACAGTCTACGGTGGAGCACGCTTATCTAGAAGATACCTGTTCACAGGAGACTAACAGACGACGATAAAGAGTTCCAGTCTTTAGCGGTGCGTATGATAAAAGTGGAAGCCTAGCATTTCGTCCACTTTGTTGTTATTTCCACCATATACCGGTGGCGTTAGAAGTCTGCTTGTCCTGTGGTAAAATAGTGAAAGGGAGGAATCAATTCATGTAATTCCGTGGCACACTCCTCGAAGTGAATAGAAGAAGTAGAATACCGACAAACTAGCGACTTTACGTCGAAGATTTAGGCTCTGATCTTACATCTCCTAAATTTATCCGTGCAGGAACGAAGAAAGAATACTAATAATTTCCTGCGGGTCTTCCATAAGAGGCGACAAAACAACACACAGCCAGGTGGTAGGGCATTTGCCCGACTGGATGGCTACCACCCCTAGTCTAAAGTATGTCGCCATATCAACCTTGAGTTGTGTTTCAGCATTAGTGACCAGGTTCCAGGCTCCCTTAAGAGAGCAGCAGCGCATTTGTAGCACCTTTGGTGTTGCAACTTGCAAATGTCCATAGGCGATGGTAACCGTTTTCCATCAAGTGGGCCGTCTGCCAGTCTGGTGAACTGCATTAAAAAAAAAACTTCTATTATTGTCACTGAACTGAGTCCTGTATATAAATGACAAGCATATTTCGTGTGGATTTGAAGCGCCACTTGCGACAGTCTCTAGCACTATTATTACTACTGATGTTAGCAGATTTTAGTTCACTGAGACTCTCGCACTCATCACCTTGACTATCAGCGCAAAAATGGCATAAAAATAAAATCACAGGAGCCTGTTCGGTGATAACAATGCAGCCCAGTATCTGAGACCTTTGGTCGCGATATATCAAGCTACTGTGGCTACCGAGTTATAGTAATTCGCTTTGGTTTACAATTTTCCTCATTTGTAGCATTGAGATGCAATATCCTTGAACCTAAAGTTAACATTTATTTAGTAGGTATGTGCATATATACCTATAGATATACTTAATTATATTCTTATAACGTTCCAATTAATATTGTTGCGTGTGCGCTCGCGTTTGTGTGTCACCCTACAGAATACGGCTGGACCGTTGTGATTTTTCACTATTTGTTAGCCAATTATATCGAGAGTTGCCATCCCTAAAAACCAGTTTAAAAATATTAAACCGATTGTTAAACATAATTGGTGTCTTCGCAGGGTAATGTATAATTAATAATATCACTTATACGGGTACTATACCTAATAAATAAACCCGTCTAGTTCAGTTTGTTTATATCACCAATAAAGGTTTTAATAATTTATTTTAATGTTTTTTACATTGTTTCATGTTGGCTATAGACAAAGATAGATGTTCTTTTGTTTTTTTATATGTCAATTTTTTACTCTTCACAACGTAGACAGAGAATCCTATAGACACCGCTAAAGCGTGCCGCAGAAAGGGATAAAAAAGATGACGTCACTATATTTAGGGATACCTTGTGAGGAAAAATAATTGTGATAATTAGAAATTTGGATGTAAGGAAGATTTTCATCGATAGGTTGCTATGCATGCTATGCGAAGGAGAAGACATGCTGCGTAATTCAAATTAATTGCAATGAGGAGCTGCTGCGCTTCAGCTGTCGAACTTTGTTAAGAAAATAAGAACACCAGTGGTCTAAACCACGGCACGCTCAGTGAAACAAAAAATAGTATCGTTCTGTCTCATTCTTTTATACGACATCGGCATAAGTTGCTCTTTTTCTTGTGTGAATGCGACAAAAGCTATCAATTTGTCTATAGGTTTCTCTGTCTACGCTTCACAACGACATTGATGACATTGCTCGTAAACATGGTCTTTTGGCTGGACCTGAAAAAAGACGTTGTATTGTATAGTGTTATTTTCTAAAAGTATGTAAATATTAGTTTAAAACGAACAATAGTGTTAAATATTGATAGATTTTGAGTAAGATATTATTAATCTATATGCTCTGTATATAAGTTTTTTTTATCTGTTATATACTAACAGATAATTTAAGTAGTTTGCTTCAGGTTGCCAGGAAGAGATCACTTTTAATGTAACTTTTTACTAGATCACTTTTGATGTTGTCTTGTTGTGCAGTTTTTGGTGAACAATAAAGTGTTGTCTATGTCTTTACGTGCCATTGTGGCGAATACTTCTCTTTTAAATGTATACTTGTACAGGTTTGTATTTCAAACTGGTAGGTATTCTAACGGACGGTCTACAATAACAAAACAGATAAAACAAACGTGCGTTATCACTAAAGTCTAGAGAGATGTAGGCTAAATACAAAACATGTTGTTGGGGACCATCTTGTAAAGCAAACTGACTGACTGAATATGCGTTCAATATTATTTATCTGCGGCTGTGTTTAGTAAATACTTTCTAGACTCTGTCTCTCGGTTAAGACTTGCACTAAAAATGGAACTAACCACTCATTAGCCCAACCATGTTGTTATGTGTTTTTTAACAATGTAGTTTTAATGTAAATGTTAAATTATATTATTGAAAGAAAGAAAGAAACTTTATTTTATTATATTTCCTCACACAAACATTTACAATTGATATAGGACCTGTTGTGTGAGACTGGTGCCCATTGTAGATCTGTATTACAGATCACCAGTGCTCCACTGCACGGCGAAAAACAAACTACATAGGTACTAATTATAAATAAATGTGTGTGCGTGTGCGTGTGTGTGTGTGTGTGTGTGTGTGTGTGTGTGTGTGTGTGTGTGTGCGTACGTGGGACGTTAGGAAAACGTGTGAAAGGTTAGGAAACAGTACCTATATCAAAAAGCTGATATTCTGACTTCACAAATAGACACTTCAGTTTTATTATCTTTATAAATATATTTTGAAAGTAAAAACGGACTTGGCTTAAAGGTCTAGAAACCAAGTCATAAAACCCAAAAAAATATATATATATAGAAACTGCGATCTGCGCTGTGGGGAAAGAGTTGATTATAAGATTTAACAATATCAATTAACATAATGTTTTACGAGTATTACAAAGTTTTCACATTGAATCTTAAAACATTCTTAACATCAGACTTCGAGCTTTCATCGATCGAGTGCAAACTGTGTAGTCTATTGGCACATTGTCACAGTTTCTTGGAAGCGTGACATAACATCTCATGGCTACTTTGTACCGCTACTGTACAAGGAGCGAGGCGAGTATATAGTAGTAAGGAATCACCTTCGGTTTTATTAAAAGTCTTATCGCATCATTTAATATTAATAATGTAGCTTATAGCATGGACAATGAATACTAATGGCCCAATAAAAAACGTAAGTCTGGATAAGTTCCTTAAAACTTCATGACGAAAAAGGACTCCAAGGACCATTTGTTATTGAAACATAGTTTTGCAGTCCAGACCAGTTAAGGTCTATATCTCAGCAGTTTGGACATAATGACGTAACTGGTGTCTTTTATGACCAAAAATGCCGGTTAAGTTGGAATCGTCCATTGCTGGACGTAGGCCTTCCTAAGTCGGCGCCACTCATTCCTGTCTTTTGACTTCCTCATCCAGCGCCTACCGGTCGTCTATCGGGCTGGAGGGCGTCCTCCACTGAGTTTACCGGGACGCGGTCCCCACTCCTGGACTCATCTGGTCCATCGGCCATCGGTCCTGTGGCAGACGTGACCGGCCCACCGCCACTTCAACTTGCTAATTTTGCGAGCTATATCGGTTACCTTGGTTCTCTTACGGATATCCTCATTTCTAATTTAATTTATCTATAAGAGAAACACCCAACATAGCCCGTTGAGCAACTTAGAACCTGTGGACCAATCCATGTCTCCTCTCTCTGCCCCATAGGTCAGGGCGGGGAGGACGCACTACTCGAAGACTTCAAGCATTGCGTAATGGTCGACAAGAACACTTGACCAAGCTTACCGAATGCTTCCTAGCCCAACAGAATCCTCCTATTAGCTTCCCCCTTGAAGTTGTGCCTGCCTATCTGTATTTTCTGTCCAAGGTAGACATATTCCTGCACAACTTTCAGAGGAGCGGCGTGTACCGGTTGAGCTGAAGAAGCTGAAATGACAAGTCCATAATTCTGTCATACCTGTCCTTTGTGTTGTAATGAAGCCTGGCCTGGACTTGGATGACATGTAAAAGCTGATTATTACGGAGATCAATACCTCCTTCGTTGAATGTTGTAGGCCGCGTTACCGGCATCTAAAAATAATCATGTCGTAGCGCAGAGCGAAGACCTCGGGGAGAACATTCTCCCCGAGGTCTTCGCTTCCCTTCCCCCCCTCCCTTCAAGTCGTTCTGGAGAACCGTTCCTCAAAACACCCCGTTGTGCAGACGGTAGAATATGAAGAGAGGCAGCAGTCTCTCCTAAGGCTAAGGGAACTGTCGGTTTAACATCGTGACATGCATATTAATGGTACTTACAGCAAGAGATGCGCAACTTTTTATCCGTGCAGGAACGGAGAAAGAACACAATTTCCCGCCGCCGGGCGGCTTGTCGTAAGAGGCGACAAAACAACCCACAGCCAGGTGGTAGGCCATTTGCCTGACCGGATGGCTACCACCGCTGGTTTAAAGTATGTCGCCGTAAAAACCTTGAGTTGTGTGCATTAGTGACCAGGTTCCAGTCTCCATTAAGAGAGCAGCAGCGCATTTGAAGCACCTTTGGTGTTGCAAATGTCCATAGGCGACCGTAACTGCTATCCATCAAGTGGGCCTTCTGCTGTCTGCTGAACTCCTGTAATAAGAAAGTAGTGGAGAAGAGAAAGAACTAAAGTAGCTCCAAGGATTTAACACAATAATGACGTGGATTATTATTTGTACCCTTTGTTATCTTTAATACAAATAAACAAAGACACATATCTGATATTTATAGCGAAATAAAACGCAACAATATAATAACTATTTAGCGATCATTTATGTCATGTTTAAGTGTTCATTTAGATATAATTTATGTTTGAATTCTCGGGATGCATCGCAGGATGTGAGGTTAGACGTTAAATTGCATATAAATTAGTTGCAACCACGATTCTTAAGTAAGAATAACTACTAGATAATGAAATATACAAGCATAAGTCTGTTGTTTTATACGACTTGTGCCGGCTTGTTTTATTGGTTCGCTAAGAATTCGATCGTTGTGATATCTTGCTCTCCTAGTATATCGGCGTGAAATGATCACTTCCTGCTCCCCTTATTTTAAGACGAAGGAGACCTTCTTACGACAGGCCGCCCGGCTGCAGCAAATTGTATTCTTTCTCCGTTCCTGCACGGATAGAAACTATGTAGTTATATTCGTACGTAGGAAAATATATTAATAATATAATAATACCAACCCATAAATATCCCACTGCTAGGCTCGGGTTTCCCATTATAGCGGGAACGGACAGTATACCCGCCACGCTTGTGTAAGGCAGCTTAGCAGGTTTGACGCATCGGTTATCTCGATGTGTCAGAAAACTGTCGTGGTGCATGGTGGTCAGAACTGAACCCGCGCCCTTTAAGTTCAGGATACGTGCGCTAGCCGTTACGCTACCACGACACGCGACGAACATATATAATATGTCTAATTAATAAATAAACATACATTTTGATTTTTAAGTTTTGAGTGTTGTTATTTGAATAAACACGTGTATACGGAATAAAAATAGCTGTTCTTCATATGTTCAATTAACCTGATTTACAATTATCCAAATTCCTTACGACACTAGACTAATCAGCCCGGTTAATGGAGTCTTCACTTTATACAGTGTATATGGACCTCTATTTTTACCACAAATTGTTTTATTTTTGATTGCAAAATCACAGTACAAATAATGAACTGTGGCTAAAACAGGTTCTCGGTACTTTCAATGATAATTGTTTGGAATTTAAAGTATTTCATTGAGGAATTTCGCTCAGAGCCCAACCGGTTTATTTGTTGAACACAAAAGAATACCTTGAATTAAACACAAGGCTTATCCTATTTAATTATAATATTATAAATGAGAAAGTTTGTGAGAATGGGTGGAGGTTTGTTACTTTGCCACGCAAAAACTAGAAAACTGATTGTGATGAAACTTTTCAGTAATATAGCAAAAGCTATATTACTGAATGTAAAAACATTAGAACAACACGTAGACTGGGTTCCATATGAGACACACAACACGAGCACTTTTTTCCAGTTCCACTTGCTTGCGGGCGTTACAATCATAAACTCTAGTGCACGGATTATGGAGCGTTGATGTCAATGTCATACAAAAATGTCATTGATTGATTTGAAAATCGCGCTTTTTTTCATGACATTCAACGCCCACTTCACCCAACTCTTGGGTCGCTGTGAAAATAATGACGTCATTAGTGACGTGCCACGATCATAATGACCGCGGTCGCTATGTGAAACGCCTGTGGATTTTTGGCCATTTTGGTCGTCGTGAGCTACTAGATGTACGCGCCCGTAGTCTATAAAGCATAAACATATTGTTTAAATGGGTCAAAATATTGTGGCGAATGATGGTGGAACCATCTAGTTAGTTTTAGAACTTTTAGAAAAAACTAGAACTGTCTAGAAGGAAAAGATAAGGACGGATATATTTAGAAAAGGGATGGACGATGAACGAAAGACAGAGATAGATAGATGTTAGAAAGGGATAGACGATAAACGAAAGAAAGAGATAGATAGATGTTAGAAAGGGATAGATGTATAAACGAAAGTTCCCGAACAGAAGGTTCGGGAGAGAAGAGAGAGGGATAGATAGATAGGTTCTAGAAAATTCTTCCGGGTATATAAACAGCGTAAGGTGCGCCTACCGGGCAGTTTTAAGAGTTGAGTTCAGTTCAAGACCGCGACAAGTGTGATACGAAAAAGTTGGAAGAAGAGTTTAAAAGAAGACACTGACGAGTACAGTGGTGATTTTAGTGACAAGTTGAGTGGTCAGTTAAGTGAAGGAGGAGTGTAGCGGAGTTCGAGAGACGAACCAGAAACGAGCTACACGCGGCAATATCGGAGGGGAGCACTGCAGTAGCAGGTGGTCTAAGCAATATCGGCGACGGTATTGTAAGCGAGACACCTTGTCGTCGGGACTGTGCATCGTTAGTCGTGCGTATAGGGGCAACCCTGCAGAGCAGTATTACATGCGGCTGTGCAAGTCAATAAAAGCTTTTAAATTAAAAACTGGTGTTTTCTTCCAATCCATAACTGCGTACGTACCATCTAGCGGGAGCTCGCACTTAACAATATATAGGTGACTGTCGTATGGAAAGGCAGCTACTATGGTCACCAGTGCGTGACTCAAAGCCGCGTTAGGGCAGACGTCGTTGACGCTTGTGTTCACATTACAAAGTCCCGGGCGGCCACTGGTACACAATTATCCATGCAAAAACGGAGACAGAACATTAATTACCATGGCCGGGCGGCCTATCGTGAGAATTGCGCGGTTTTGTATGTGCTGCCAATGCCAGGTGGAAAGACATGTCGTGAACTAGCTGTTACTCGCGGCTTGGCCCGCGTAAATTCAAAGGATTTACTTATATTACGACATTAACTTCTTCTTCTTCTTCAGCCAATTTCGGTCCACTGCTGAACGTAGGCCTCCCTAAGTACGCGCCACATATCCCGGTCTCCTGTCTTCCGCATCCAGCCCCTGCCGGCGATCTTGCGCAGGTCGTCAGTCCACCGGGCTGGCGGGCGTCCTACGCTACGTTTACCGAGACGTGGTCTCCACTCCAGGACTCGTTTGCTCCATCGGCCGTCGGTCCTGCGGCAGACGTGACCGGCCCACTGCCACTTCAACTTGCTAATTTTGCGAGCTATGTCGGTTACCTTCGTTCTCTAACGTCTTCATTTCTGATTTTATCCATAAGAGAAACACCTAACATAGCTCGCTCCATAGACCGTTAAGTGACTTTGAATTTGTGGACCAATTCCACTGTCAGACACTTAACAATAATTAGTAATAATAAGAATAATACGCCACCCGCAGTGGGGCTCTTAGGTGAGTGGCGAGCGACACCTCGTACCCAACTCCGGGGGCCAAGGCAAGGCCCCGTGCTTGCCTTAACCAACTGGCACGGAATGGAGATCGCTAGAGCTAAGACTCAGCTCCAGGGGTGGAAGTGATAAATGGCATCACGTCAGAAGTAGCTTCGGTGAACCTGCAGCCCACCTCTCTACGCCCCTTAGTCACTGACACCCATGTTGCCACTGTCTTTTATGGCATTTTTTGGGGCCCATGCAGGGAGTGGCGAGTCACCGTCTGCCCATTTTTCCATGTTACCCGAACATTGCGACGGGCAGACGCCATAGTCCCCATATTCCCAGACCCCTAGTACCACTAGCAGTTGACCCCAATAGCCGGGCACTTTTTGCCCACATCTCACAATAGTCCTACACTGGCCGGGGCTTATCCTTGGGTGCATTACTATATGGTGTAGACAGGGATAATCGCCGGTCAGTGTCACGCCACATTTAGATTAAATTAGTGAAGGGGCCTCTACGTGTTGGCCTCCCTATGACTCCACGCAAGCCCTCCAAAAGTCCGGACCATTTTTATGGCCCGTGGTCTTGAAAGACATACAAGAATAATAATAAAATCATGTGCCGCAATTTGCGAAATGAGGTTGGCATTCAGTATTTTGCTGTGCTGAAACATAGTCCGACACAGCACTGATTTTCAGTGCCCACCTCCTAAATCACAAATGTCATGCGACCCACGGTTACATAACCATGTTATTTGAAGAAATAAGTAGCGACACACTTACATTACTTACATGTTTTATGATGTTATTTATACTATTAAGTCTATGAAAATATCACCTTATATATTTGCTGTATCCTTTATAAAATTAGGCCCAAGATTTTTCCGGGAACCTTCCTCTCTGTGACCAAAAATGGTTCTCCTCCTTCAGTGTCAGTGTCCAGGCCTCGCAGCCGTGCATCAAAATTGGTCTAACGACAGTTTTGTAGACGCGAATTTTAGTTTTCCTGCTTAGGAGCCTGGACACTAACACCTTATGTAAGGCAGCACTGCACTTGAGGACATTTTGAACACGGATGTGTATTTCATCCTTTCGGGAGTTCGTGTCTGTGATCGTGTATCCCAGGTATTTT
Source organism: Dendrolimus pini (assembly GCA_949752895.1). Lineage (NCBI taxonomy): Eukaryota > Metazoa > Arthropoda > Insecta > Lepidoptera > Lasiocampidae > Dendrolimus > Dendrolimus pini. Next base: position 1,859,884 of record OX457137.1, read on the forward strand.
AATTTGCTCACACCTTTATACAGTGTATCTCCAACATGAAGGTTTGTGCACGCAATGCGGGACTTAATTATATCCGATACAACACTGTTTTTTTTTGTGCCTCACTTTTGTTCTGAGGCCAAAAACGACCCGAAGTCTTAAGCTCCGTCTACATTATCATTCAGATTTCTCAAGTTTTTACTAAAATAGCGATGAAACCTTAAGTACTAATATGACAAACTTTCTCTTTATATCACAAATATTGGTTTGAACCGTTGCACAACGTGATGTTTGAACTAAGCATCTGCTAAGCTTCAAATATCGCGCATGCGCACCACAATCTTCTTTGCATAATTCGCAAATACATTGGTAAATACCGTGCCTCCTTTCTACCTCATTTTAATGAATGTTTGCTTTGTGATTCATGTATGGTTGCGTTGAGCCCATTGAGAATTGTATGGTCATTTGTATACAGCGCCCATACAACGCTGAAGACAGTTTAAATGAAAATTAAGAACAATTTACAAGTCAATGTGATTAAAATAACAGCAACAAAGCGATTTTATGACGTTTCGTGTGAAACTAGAATTTGAATTTTAACTAATATTCAACAAAAAAATTTTTTATTGTAGTATGGGTTCGCGTTTGACCACGATCACACCTTACGTGGAGCGAAGATCTGGTCTAGGATGGAGCACGCTTACCTAGAAGGTACCTATTCACACGGGACTTGAAGCCCTCAGGTTATAAGTATCAGGAAAGACAGAATCCGGCAATGAGTTCCACTCCTTTGCGGTATGTATGATGAAGCTAGATGCAAAGCGCTTCGTTCTTATAGGTGGAATATCCACCATATATCGGTAAAATTATTTTATTTATTAACTTACAAACATCGCTATCATTACAATTGTCACCAATATGATAGCATGGTACACATAATACATTATACATATATACATATTCAATCGTCTTAACATATAATACAGTATGCAGTTCTTGTGAATTCAGTCACAGTACAGATAAAAATGACAATTTGTTGACATATCTTGTTCAATGTTCGCAAGACCTGTGTCGTCGGCGCCTTATTTTTTTATATTTTTGAAGTGAAACTTCTATATAGAAGGGGGTCTTAGGAATTTTTGGCTCACGAAAAGATGTCACGGTCACGTGGTCACCGTCACTAATTCTTACATTTTTAAACTCGTGATATCTTTCGAATGGAATGTCCGAATTGAATAATTCAAAAAGTTATGTAAAGGTATTGAAGCAGTCTTGAATATGAAGTAATTTATTTTGATAAGGATTAATACCAAGATACAAATAAAGAGCCTTTTCTAGCGGCGGCATTTTAATTAAATTTTTAAAATAAAAGAACACTTATTGTGGCATAACTATAATAGTTAGACATATGCTGTCGCGACACTTTTTGTAAATAATGATGTGTTCTACAAAGTCGTAGTACATTATTTTATTCTATCATCAATAGTTTTCGCAGTGTACGCGATTTTAGGTATTTTTTACACCTTGTGTTCCTTGTGTTACATTATTGGAGTTTGTATGTGTTGGTAAGGATCCCTGATTTTTTTTGTAAATATAATATAGCCTTTGTCACCCAGGAATAGTGTAGCTTGCCAACAGTGAAAGAATTTTTAAAATCGGTTCAGTAGTTTCAGAGCTTCTTCAATGCATACAAACAATCTAATCTTTCCTCTTAATAATATTAGTCCAGATATTCATATATTTACTTTAAAATTAATTCGATATGTGCATATTACAAAAAGCGTAAGATTTTGCGCCAGAAGTTGTTTAATAGAATTCGGAGCTGGGTTGCCCTAAAAAGCGCTTTATCTATCTCTGAAAGCGCTATTGAAGCCCCAGTGAGCCGAGCGCCGGGCAATTCCCGTAAAGCGAGCGAGAGAGCGAGCGAGGATATACCTCGTCCCTCTAATACCTAAAATCGCGTTCAGCGCATCGGAATGTGCGATGTTCCGAGCCGACATTAATGGAGACAAACTTAAGTTTGCATCGAACTATGCTCTGCTAATATTTTCTTAATTTTTGCGCCTTGTACTCGTATACATAATAAAATTACGTTATTACTGCGCTTAAAAACGTTAAAACGTAGTTTTATTATCTATACCTCTGCTCTCCACGCGACTGGGTATCACTGCCACTATTTGTAGTCTATGTAAAAAAATTAAAATGCCGCCGCTAGAAAAGGCTCTTTATTTGTATCTTGGTATTAATCCTTATCAAAATAAATTACTTCATATTCAAGACTGCTTCAATACCTTTACATAACTTTTTGAATTATTCAATTCGGACATTCCATTCGAAAGATATCACGAGTTTAAAAATGTAAGAATTAGTGACGGTGACCACGTGACCGTGACATCTTTTCGTGAGCCAAAAATTCCTAAGACCCCCTCTATATAGAAGTTTCACTTCAAAAATAGAGTTTGTTAAGGAAACAAATTAACAACAAGAAAACTTTGCCAACAGTTCAGTTTTTCGAAAGTCACAACAAAAGTGAACGACAACGAACGGCAAAACTGTTGACGTATAAAAATATTTGGTGCGTGTGTAGCGTATTACATTTACACCATTAAAATGTACCTAACCTAACCAAATTATAATTTGCAGTAAACCTGCGAAAAACCGAAATGTGTGCTGGGACACATATTAGAAGTGAAACTTCAACGGACAAGTGGAAAAACGAATCGCAACGGACAAGTGGAAAACGAATTGCAACGGATAAGTCGGATAAGTGGGAAAACGAATCGCAACGGACAAGTGGAAAAACGAATCGCAACGGACAAGTCGACGGGCAACAATCTGCCCGTAACACTTCAAGTTGAAATTTTGTTGCGTTTCTTTTTCTTTTTTTCGACTTTTCAGTTGAAGATTTTCGACTTGTCCGTTGCGATTCGTTTTTCCACTTGTCCGTTGCGATTCGTTTTCCCACTTATCCGACTTATCCGTTGCAATGCGTTTTCCACTTGTCCGTTGCGATTCGTTTTTCCACTTGTCCGTTGAAGTTTCACTTCTAATATGTGTCCCAGCACACATTTCGGTTTTTATTATGGCCCATGTGGCCATGCATCCCCCTAACGTAGTCAGGGTCTTTGTTTATCATTATTTTTATGATTATTATTATGTAGTCAGACCTTAGCATATTATTAATTTTAACTTAAAACTATATATATATTGTGCGCTGTTCTCCAGCGAGGACGATAAAACTACCCATCAATCACCTCGTCTTATTGCGTTCTATGGCCTCCGCTACCAGCCGCATGCAGAACCTCTCCAGGTATGGCCTCGAGTCCTTGCACGAGATCAAATAAAAAAAAACGAATCGCAACGGACAAGTGGAAAATCTTCAACTGACAAGTGATAAAATGAATCGCAACAAAATTTTGACTTGAAGTTTTACGGGCAGGTTTTCAAATTGGACAAGTACATTAACAATCTGCCCGTAAAACTTCAAGTTAAAATTTTGTTGCGATTCATTTTATCACTTGTCAGTTGAAGATTTTCCACTTGTCCGTTGCGATTCGTTTTCCACTTGTACGTTGCGATTCGTTTTTCCACTTGTCCGTTGCAATTCGTTTTTCCACTTGTCCGTTGAAGTTTCACTTCTAATATATGTCCCAGCACACATTTCGATTTTTCGCAGGTTTACTGCAAATTATGATTTGGTTAGGTTAAGTACATTTTAATGGTGTATGTAATACGCTACCCACGCACCGACCATTTTTTACGTCAACACTTTTGTTGTTCGTTGTCGTTCACTTTTGTTATGACTTTCGAAAAACTGAACAGTTGGCAAAGTTTTCTTGTTGTTATTTTTGTTTTCTCAACAAACTCTATTTATTTATTTATATTTTTTTTACACATACCACAAATAGAGGCAGTGATGCCTTGTCACGTGGAGAGCAGAGCTATAGTTTGATGCAAACTTAAGTTTGCCTCCATTAATAGCGGCTCGGAACATCGCACTTTCCAATGCGCAGAACGCAATTTTAGGTATTAGAGGGATGAGATAGTCTGAGGACGCGGTATATCCTCGCTCGCTCTCTCGCTAGCTTTCTCGTTTACGAGACTTTCCCGGCGCTCGGCTCACCAGAGCTGCTAATTTAGCGCTTTAGGAGCTAGATATAGCGCTTTTTAGGGCAATCCAGCTCCCAATTTTATTAAACAACTTCCAGCGCAAAATCTTGCGCTTTTTATAATATGCAAATATCTAATTAATTTTATAATAAATATATATGAATATCTATTAATATTATAAAGAGAAAAGATTAAATTCTTTGTTTGCATTGAAGAGGCTCCAAAACTACATAACCGATTTCAAAAATTCTTTCACTGTTGGCAAGCTTCACAATCCCCGGGAGACATAGGCTATATTATGTTTACAAAAAAAATTAGGGATCCTTACTAACACTCCAATTACGTAACCCAAGGTGTAAAAAATACCTAAAATCGCGAGCACTGCGAAAACTATTGATGATAGAATGAAATAATGTACAACGACTTTGCAGAACACATCATTATCTACAAAAAGTGTCGCGACAGCATATGTCTAACTATTATAGTTATGCCACAATAATTGTCCTTTTATTTCAAAAAATTAATTAGAATTCCGCCGCTAGAATGGGCACTTTATTTGTATCTTGATATTCATCCTTATCAAAATAAATTACTTCATATTCAAGACTGCTTCAATACCTTTATATAACTTTTTGAATTATTCAATTCGGACATTGAATTCGAAAGATATCACGAGTTTAAAAAGTATTAGAACACGCGGCTTTGGTGATTTTTAGTGACAGAAAAAAAGTATTTCAAAAAAATATTTCAAATATACTTACACACCGCGGAGAATATCAACAGAGCAGATGTAACTCCTATATATATGTTGTCTGTATCACTGTATAGTGTAATACACTACACTGGCACCGACAATTTTTTTCTGTCAACACTTTTGTCGTTCACCTCGTTGTGACTTTCGAAAAACTAAACCGTTGGCAAAGTTTTCTAGTTGTTAATTTGTTTCCTTATTGGAACATCCCACTTTCCGATGCGCAGAATGCGAATTTAGGTATTAGAGAGACGAGGTCGTCGGAGAACGAGGTATGTCCTCGCTCGCTCTTTCGCTCGCTTTCTCGTTTGCGGGACTTCCCCGGCGCTGTCCTCGGCTCACCAAGTCTGCCACTTTAGCGCTTTCGAAGCTAGATATAGCGCTTTTTAGGGCAACCCAGCTCCCAATTTTATTAAGCAACTTCCAGCCCAAATCTTACGCTTTTTATAATATGCAAATATCTAATTAATTTTATAATAAATATATTTATGAATATCTAGACTAATATTATAAAGAGGAAAGATAAGATTGGTTTTTGCTTGCATGAGGAGGCTCCGAAATTACTGAACCGATTTGAAAAATTCTTTCACTGTTGGCAAGCTTTTTTGAAGTGAAACTTCTATATAGAGGGGGTCTTATGGAGTTTTGACTCACGAAAAGATGTCACAGCCACGTGATCACGGTCACTAATTCTTATATTTTTAAACTCGTGATATCTTTCGTATGGAATGTCCGAATTGAATAATTCAAAAAGTTATATAAAGGTATTGAAGCAGTCTTGAATATGAAGTAATTTATTTTGATAAGGATTAATATCAAGATACAAATAAAAAGCCTTTTCTAGCGGCGGCATTTTAATTAATTTTTTATAATAAATAAACGCTTATTGTGGCATAACAATAATAGTTAGATATATGTTGTCGCGATACTTTTTGTAAATAATGATGTGTTCTACAAAGTCGTAGTACATTATTTTATTTTACCATCAATAGTTTTCTCAGCGCACGCGATTTTAGGTATTTTTTTTATACCTTGGATTAAATTATTGGAGTTTTAGTAATGATCCCTAATTTTTTTGTAAATATAATATACCCTATGTCACCCGGGGATAGCGTAGCTTGCCAACAGTGAAAGAATTTTTCAAATCGGTTAAGTAGTTTTGGAGCCTCTTCAATGCAAACAAAGAATTTAATCTTTTCTCTTTATAATATTAGTATAGATATTCATATATATTTATTATAAAATTAATTACATATTTGCATATTATAAAAAGCGCAAGATTTTGCGCTGGAAGTTGTTTAATAAAATTGGGAGCTGGATTGCCCTAAAAAGCGCTATATCTAGCTCCTAAAGCGCTAAATTGGCAGCTCTGGTGAGCCGAGCGCCGGGGAAGTCTCGTAAACGAGAAAGCTAGCCAGAGAGCGAGCGAGGATATACCGCGTCCTCAGACTACCTCATCCCTCTAATACCTAAAATTGCGTTCTGCGCATCGGAAAGTGCGATGTTCCGAGCCGCTATTAATGGAGGCAAACTTAAGTTTGCATCGAACTATAGCTCTGCTCTCCACGTGACAAGTCATCACTGCCTCTATTTGTGGTATGTGTAAAAAATATAAATAAATAAATAGAGTTTGTTGAGGAAACAAAAATAACAACGAGAAAACTTTGCCAACTGTTCAGTTTTTCGAAAGTCATAACAAAAGTGAACGACAACGAACGACAAAAGTGTTGACGTAAAAAATGGTCGGTGCGTGGGTAGCGTATTACATACACCATTAAAATGTACTTAACCTAACCAAATCATAATTTGCAGTAAACCTGCGAAAAATCGAAATGTGTGCTGGGACACATATTAGAAGTGAAACTTCAACGGACAAGTGGAAAAACGAATCGCAACAGACAAGTGGAAAAACGAATAGCAACGGATAAGTGGCAAAACGAATCGCAACGGACAAGTGGAAAAAAGAATGGCAACGGATAAGTGGAAAAACGAATCGCAACGGACAAGTGGAAAAACGAATCGCAACGTACAAGTGGAAAACGAATCGCAACGGACAAGTGGAAAATCTTCAACTGACAAGTGATAAAATGAATCGCAACAAAATTTTGACTTGAAGTTTTACGGGCAGGTTTTCAAATTGGACTAGTACATTAACAATCTGCCCGTAAAACTTCAAGTTAAAATTTTGTTGCGATTCATTTTATCACTTGTCAGTTGAAGATTTTCCACTTGTCCGTTGCGATTCGTTTTCCACTTGTACGTTGCGATTCGTTTTTCCACTTGTCCGTTGCGATTCGTTTTTCCACTTATCCGTTGCCATTCTTTTTTCCACTTGTCCGTTGCGATTCGTTTTGCCACTTATCCGTTGCTATTCGTTTTTCCACTTGTCTGTTGCGATTCGTTTTTCCACTTGTTTTTTTTTTTTTTTTGTTTGAGGCGAGGAAAAATGCTGACCGATTTACGCACTCTCAGGGCCGTCACTAGGAAACGGCGCGCATCCATCGGGGGCGATAACGCTAGCAATAGTATGCTTTTTTGCGCTTCGTCCGCGATGGCTTGACACTGAGGAGTGTGGAAGACTCAGAGCGATGCCGCACGGGCGAGCAACCTCAATACCCACTAAAAAACCTCTCCTCCCGTCGACCCTGCGCTTTGTTGTGAAGGAAAGACTGAGATATAGAACATAGTTACGCAACAGTCGATCCAGCGCAATAAAGTGCCTGGAGTGTGCCCTGGGAGAACACACCCCACTTCGAAACGGGGGCTGAATCCCTTGCGTTGCCTAGTAGCAAGGGGCCCCTCGTACCGGAACCTAACTCAGGGAGGGAAGTAATGCGCGTACCTGCCTCTCCGGGTGCTAGCTGAAGGCCGGCGACCTCGGGTGGAGACATTAGCACGCGCTGCAGGACTTCGCTCCCTATCCCTTTCTGCGGCCTCTTTTAGAGACATAACCGCCTCACAGAAAGAGACCGCAGACTCCCAGCGGTCGTCGCTGTGCAACATGGCCGTTACCAAGTCGCCAAGCGATCGGACGGCTCCTACGTGTGTCTCGAGCTCGAAACGCTGAGGCGTCCATGCAGCGCACTCAACAAGCGTGTGTAACGCCGTATCGGGTGCGCCGCATTGGCGGCAGTCCGGGGAAGGCAAGCAGCCCACAATGCGAAACAGATACTGGTCGAAACAACCGTGTCCGGTCAGTATCTGAGTCGTCCTGAAGGTCAGGGTTCCGCTGGTGCGGGTCACCCATCTCTCCAGCTGCGGCCTGATTGCATCCACCGTATAGCCGCCGGCCACAGGGTGTTCGAGGTCACGAGACCAGGCGACGAGGCAGGAGGCGGTTTCCCGCTTCCTGACCGTCTCTAATTCGACTTGACAGAAGGTCAGTCCTCTAGCTAGGGCATCCTGCTGGGCGCGACGAACTCTGGACAGGACGTCTGCCTGGAGAGGCCAGGGCAGCTCGCCTGCTAAGAGAGTCGCCGCCGACCACGACACTGTGCGGTACCCCCGTATGGTCCTCACGGCCAGAACCCGCTGCGCGCGGTGCAGCAGGGTTCGGTTGTGGCGGTGAAGCGCATCGGACCAGACGGGCGCACCGTAGAGTGCCATACTCCTCAGGATGCCGGAATAAAGCTTCCGCGTCGCACCCCCCGGCCCCCCCACGTTAGGAAGAAGCCTGGAGAGTGCGCCCGCGGAATTCAGAAGTTTGGGAACTAGCTGCTCAAAGTGCGCTTTGAACAGCCATTTCCCGTCTAGGACTAGCCCAAGATATTTCATCGTGGGCCCTACTCTAATCGCCACCCCCTGAACTGTAACGGACAAGTCCGGGGGAGGATTCCGGAATTTCCTATGGAACATGACGGCCTCCGTTTTCGCGGGGGAGACCTTCAAGCCCAGCCTAGCTATTCGATCTACGACGATCGCCAGCCCGTCGTTGGCGACGTCCACGGATTCCGCAAAAGACGCGGCGCGTGCCGTGAGTAGGGTGTCGTCCGCAAAGCAGATCAGCTCTACTCCGGGCCGGACCGTCACCCGAAGGATCCAGTCATAGCCTACGTTCCAAAGGATAGGCCCGAGGACCGATCCCTGTGGAACGCCGCACGCGACACGTCGGCGACCTAGCACGTGGTTGGCGGACTCACCACCCTCCCAAAGGATGTGCCAATCTCGCAGGTACTCGCCCAACAGCCTCGTGAGGTACGGGGGGACTCCGTGCGCGCGGAGCCCTTCCCTGATCGTCTCATGAGGGAGGCTGTTAAAGGCGTTCGCTATGTCTAGCGACACTGCAAGAACGACGTCCTTTGCTTGGACGGCTTCGTCCGTCAATGTTCGCAGCGTCTCGAAGGCGTCCATCGTGGAGCGCCTCCGCCGAAACCCGAACTGCGTATCTGATAGCCCCGGCTCCACAGTGTCTAGATGCTTCACAAGCCGCTCCGCCAAGATCTTCTCGAAGACCTTGGCGACCTCGTTCAGCAGCACTATGGGCCTGTAGGCGGACGGATCGTTGGGAGGCCGACCTCCCTTGGGAAGTAGGCACAAACGCCCCTCTTTCCATTGCGACGGGAACCTACCTGCGCGAATACAGGCTTCGAAGAGGTCCCGCAGCTGGCTGCGTAGGTGTTTTGCAGCCAGGAAGAGGAGTCGACCTGGAACCCCGTCGGGTCCCGGTGCCGTCTTCCTGCCCCGGAGCCGGTCCAGGGCGACGTCTAGCTCCCCCTCGGAGATGGAGTGAGGCTCCTCGTCCGTGGGGGTGTCGGGAATGGGTGGACCCATACTGGGGGGAGTGAAGTTCCCCGGATCCGGGAAGAGCCCATCGATAACCGACCGGAGCACCTCGGGTTCGAGCGTTTCCGTGACCGTGGATGTGCAAGGCCGCAACTTGTTGCGGGCCCCACGGTACGGGCGCCCCCAAGGGTCCCGATCGAGCGTCTCGAGGAGCTCGGCCCGAGCCCGGGCTTTCGATCGCAATATTGCAATCGAAAGGGCCTTTCTGGCCTCTCTAAACTCGCCCACGAGTCCATTTTCCGCGACGAAGTCCGGAGGACGGCGCGCCCTGCAGCGTTTGAGCCTGTGGCTGATGATGCGAACTGCCTTTCGCATCTCGCCCAGCTCCTCGGTCCACCAGTGGACCGATTGCTTGCACGGAGGCTGCCGCTTGGAGACGCGTGGCATCGCAGCGTCGCAAACCCTCGTCAGGGTCTTGCGCATGTGCTCTGCCTGCGTATCCAGATTCGCGAAGTCGGCTGGGTAGGCCCAGCTTTCCGAGAGTGCCCGCTCCTCGGCCTGCTCCGGATCGAGCTTGGTAAGGGCCCAACGCGGGAGGAGAGGGGGGCGACGGTGAACAGGGCTCGGACCGGAGGAGGGGGTCGTGAGCTCAAATCTGATGTACCGATGATCAGAGAGCGACTCCACCTCCTCCAGCACCCTCCATCCGGTCACTCTGCGGGCGGCCGCATGAGTGACGAATGACAGGTCGATGATCGATCCACCCCGCGCGCGCACGCAGGTCTGGACCGACCCCTGGTTCAGTATGGTCAGGCCGGCTTGAAGAGCCCAATCCTCGACCGCCCGACCCCTAGCGTCCGTGAGTACGTTTCCCCAGGAGAGGTGCTTTGCATTAAAGTCGCCCATCACGAAGATCGTTTTGGGCGACAGTCTGCGTACGGCAGCCCCGACGGCGTCCAAGTGAAGCTCGAACTCCGCCAGGGGGCGGTTGCGCGAAAAGTAAACGCCTATGACGACGATACTCCCGCTCTCCGCCACAGCATAGCCCTTTCCTCTTTCGAGACATGTAAGCGGTGTGCCGGACCCGGCTCTGGCCACCACCGCTACCATGTCATCGAGATCGCCCACCCAGTTCCCAGAAGGAGGGACGTAATAAGGTTCACTTATTACGGCTAAATTCGCTTGCCACTCCGCCATCGCCTGCAGGCACAAGTCCTGAGCGGTGGGGGAGTGGTTTACGTTAGCTTGGAAGAACGTTGTTACGGGCGTACTAGGCATTGGATGTGTCCATTGTCTGTACTCCCGATTTGCCGGTACGTGGTCTCGCCCGCGAGTGGACGAATTGGCCCCTCACGTAGGGAGGTTGGCAGAACCTCGCCAACGTGGGGTGGGCCGCGTTCAGTCCCCCCGCCGCGCACGCCGCGCAGTGGGGTTTCCGTGCCGTGCAGTCCGGCATTTTGTGTCCGCTTTTACCGCAGCGGAGGCACAAGTTAGTCCGATCCGGGCACGTGTCCGGACAGGTTTGGGTGCCATGACCGACGTTGAAACATCTGTAACAACGTATCGGTCTGGCTTCCAGTGCCTCGACCTTCGCCGAGGTGAAGCCAACCAGAAGGTAGCCCAACCCGACGATGGTCTTGGCAGCAGCGACGGGGCACAGCACGTACGATGCGCCCAATCCGCCCGGTCCTGCACCGATGTGCTTCGTGAGCACGTCGTCGCGCCGGCAGTTGCCTGCGCGCGCGATCGCGTCACGAAGCCCATCGACCGTGACTGAGTCGTCCAGCCCTGAGACGTAAAGCTCCCCACGCTTTACGGGGCGGACGACCTCAGCCATCCCTTCTAGGGCCCCGCGCAGGGCTTCGGCGACGCGGTCCGCCTTGGCCGCGCTCTCGGGTCCCGGCTGGAACTCGAGGAGACGCGCGTCCCTGGCGGTCCGCACCACCTTCAGCCCCTCGCGGAGGCCCATGGCGGTGATGTCGACCACCGTCGAGGCCTTTGCGAAGACCTCGCGATAGCCGACACCCTTCGCGGCCGCTGCCGGCAGCAGTCTAATGATGACTGCGGCCGACTTCGGCTCGCGGAGAACGACGGCAGGCCTCGCGGCCTGCTTCCGCGGTTGTTGCCTCCACCCCGTCGGTGGGGCAGCAGCTTGCGCCTGGGGGGGGGAGGGGGTCCGTTGGCCCTCGCCCCCTTACCCTTTTTCCGCCCTACGACCGTGGACCACGCCCCCCCCTCGGGAACGGGGGCGGGGGCGGGGGCCACGGGCGCCGACGGCGGCGCGACGTACGGGGCGACGTGAGGGGCGCGCGCCACGGGCGCCGGCGACGGTGCCACACACGGGGTGGCACGTCGGGCGCGCGGGACGGGCGCCACCGATGGCGCGGACGCGGGGGCCATTTGTCGCCCAGAGGCCGAAACAACTGGGGCGGGCGCCGAAGCGAAGGCCGCCGAGGCAGCGGCGGCGGCGCGGGCCGCCTTTCTCCGCTTTCGGAGCGTTCGCTTCACGCCCCCCCTGTGCTTTTTCCTCGCGGGGGGGGTCGGTGGCAGTGGGGAGTCTGCCACCCCGGCGGCCGGGGCCGCCACTATCTCCATCGGGACCGGGGTACTCGCTTCCCCCAGACCCCGGCGGACTGCAGCGGCAGCCGTGGCCGGTTTGGGCCCTCCGGTGGGCTTCGCGACGGACGCGCGAGGAGTCGGCCTGGGCGCCGGCGCCTTGCCTCCGTCGGCCGCAAGTGGTGGACGGAGGGTCGGCGCGGGGCTCAGCCTGTCCTCGATGGCGGCGAACCTCGCGTTGATGAGTGGCGCCACGGCATCGAGCACGACGCGCACGAACGCATCGTACTCAACGCCGCCGCGCCCGAGTGGGACGGACGGCGGCGCCGCCCCGTCGGCGGGCGCCGCGGCCGGTTCCGCCCCGTCGGCGGGAACCGGTATCGACCCCGCCACCGCGGCGGGGGTCGGACGCGATTTTTTAGTCGCGACGGGCGCAGCGGGCGATTCCGGAATCGCCGCCACCTCCACCGCGACCGCCCGTGCCTTCCGCTTGATGGGCACGGGGGCGGCGCCGCCACGACGGCAGGCGCCGGCTCCACGGCCGGAGCAGAGGCCTTAAGGGCCTTGCGCATCTCTTCAAACTCTTTGCGGTAGGAGAGATTTTCCTCCCGCAAAGAGTTTACTTCCATGCGCAAACGCGCATTCTCGTTGCCGAGCTTCCACGCCTCGGTTTCCGGATTCCGCGTGACCAGAGTGTCGACAATGTCCGACACTCTGTTCGCGGCATCCTTCAGCCGACGCACGTAGCCCCCCTTCAGATTGCCCGACGTCTGGGCGATCTGGAGGATTTCGGCCACCTGGGCGCTCGCCGCGAGGCGCAGCTCCCCGGGGCCGAGGGCAGTGATGTCCCCTACGAGGGCGGCGCACTGGCTAGCCGCGACTAATTTGGCGTTGGTTGCCTTGCGCGCCTTGCGCCCCTTTTCCCCCCCCTCTGTGCGGAGGAAGGCCTCCGCACCCGCGAGTACGGACGCGGCCGACGCGGTCGATTCGGTTGCGCCCCACGCGGGGCGCAAAGGCGAGCGCGCGCGCGCTGGGGTGGAGGCACCCGACGTGGCGGTCGAATCGGCGCCACTGCTCTGAGATCGGTCCCAGAACCGTGACCTCGATCCGGCGACAAATACCGGGGCACACGAAACAGGGGGCACAAACGTCCCCGAAGACGTAGCTCGCGTCGCTGGACCCGCCGCCGAAGACGACGAACCTGTGGACGCGAACGCGGACGAAGTTGCAGCCGCCGAAGACGAATACGTGGACGCCGCCGCCGTCGCCGTCGCCGCCGCAACCGCTGCACACGCAGGCACCGACGTCGCGACAGCGACTCCCATCCCAGTAGGGAAGGAAGACGAAGGGGTCGCCGCTGCCGCGCCTACAAATTCCCTATTCACGACCTCGGTCAATAGCGCGAGTGAAGCTCGCGCGACAACCGGGGTCGTGGGACGGCCGTCCCCGACGTTGCGAACCGATAGGTCGCAAGCCAGTGTCATGGGCGCAGGTGAGGCCTGCGCGCTATAGGCCACCGTCGTCGTGGGGCGACCGCCCCCCACTGTCGCTGTTCCGGCCGCCGTGTAGACCACTTGTCCACAGGCGGGCGAATCAGGGCGGGGATAATTAAATGCGTGGACGACACCGTCAAGCGCACTATCCAGTGACTCTGGAATGCTGCCTGATAACGGTGTACGAAATCCATCTTCGTACCCGTCGCTCCCCTGCACAGGTGAGGCCCATGCAGAGGACGACGGTGTTACGAAGGCACCAGCATCTGTGGTGCTCGCGTCGCTCACGGCCAGGCAAACGGCCGAGTGTGACCCGAGCAGCGTGTTCCTACCTATAGCCAGGCGTGCCGCACTGCTGCGTGCCGCACGGCTGGATGGGGGCCTACGCGTCACGGGACCTTCCGGGGGCCCCATAACGTTATACCTACTGTCGGGGGCATCCGCAGTGAGGTCCACCACAGACGCCGCCCTCCCTAGCAAGACAGGCGCCGCGGGTGCCGCCGTGATAACGGCAGCAGCCTGGCAGCCTGGACGTGGCCCGGCGGCAGATTTGCTACGCCGGGCGACCGAAGCAGACGGGATTTTTTTCCGCCGCGTCTCGCCGATCTCGGCTGCTAGCCAGCCATCCTTGGCCTCGAGGTGGCCCCTTTTGCAGGGCGCACCTGAAAGCCCAGGTAGCGGCTTAGGATCCTGGGCATCCATTGCTGGATGCCCTCACCTTGAGCGAGACCAACGGTTCGCGTCGGTGTACTTAGTGTACAAAATGAACGTTATATATTGCGTAATGCGCCAAAGGCGCGCGAAACGCACGTGGAAAGAGTAAAACGACTTACCCAAGCCAAAACACTGCGATTCGCGCCGGAATCGAACTAAATATCACTTTACACTATAACTACACAACTATTAATGCAACTTATCGCTATTCAGGAATGAAAAACGCGAAAAAATTGCAGATTTTGACGGGAGCACGGGCATTAGCGACTGACTCGCATGAATGCCGATCCGGAACTGACTGTTGGCAAGCTACGCTATCCCCGGGTGACATAGGGTATATTATATTTACAAAAAAATAGGGATCATTACTAAAACTCCAGTAATTTAATCCAAGGTACAAAAAAATACCTAAAATTGCGTGCGCTGCGAAAACTATTGATGATAAAATAAAATAATGTACTACGACTTTGTAGAACACATCATTATTTACAAAAAGTATCGCGACAACATATATCTAACTATTATAGTTATGCCACAATAAGCGTTTTTTTTTATTATAAAAAATTAATTAAAATGCCACCGCTAGAAAAGGCTTTTTATTTGTATCTTGATATTAATCCTTATCAAAATAAATTACTTCATATTCAAGACTGCTTCAATACCTTTATATAACTTTTTGAATTATTCAATTCGGACATTCCATTCGAAAGATATCACGAGTTTAAAAATGTAAGAATTAGTGACGGTGATCACGTGACTGTGACATCTTTTCGTGAGCCAAAACTCCATAAGACCCCCTCTATATAGAAGTTTCACTTCAATAGTCTCCTCGGTGATCTTAATATGAGTGGCCGTCTCGAGACCACACCTGAGTCGATCATATATGGGGCACTCGAGCATGAGGTGTTGGACCGTCTCATCGCCTCCACTGTCACATACGCATGCCGGGCTATTTTTTAATTTAAATCGGTGTTACTAGGCCGCGAACCCTCTATGTCCGGTGAATGTTTGGCACCAATGTGGCGTTAATTTAACGTCCTTGAGTATACGGCGTGCCGCGTAAACCGAGGAGAAGAACAACTTGGTGACGCTCGCCGTCTGACCGCCCACGTATTTTCGATCCCACTGTTGGACCGACTCCATCCTAATGGACCGTTTCTGATAGGAAACGGGACATTTGCTGTACAGAGGGGCCGCATCGAGCTGGGTCGCCGCTTCTCTCTCCATCCCAAGATTGGCTGCGAGAGATCGCAGCAGCCATTTGTACTTAATTCGAAGCTGTTTTTGTTTATCGTCTGATAAATTTTATCAATAAAGTATATTCTATTGTATTCTAATTAAAAAGCTGCTAAGTTATCTCTGCTTTTCGGTTAGCTGTGATCCTTCACTTGGAGGCTTCATGTTGTATATCACATCACTGCCAACGTGGAACTATGGTGGACCCATATGGACACCACGGATTGTCATGACGTAATGTTGGCGGAAGAGCTTGAGATGCCAACCTCAATGACATCATCCGCCGAGTTCTAGTCAGTGTCGGCGTATCGGCCATCCTAGAGCCAAATCAAATGGCATTGTGCGCGACGATGGCAAGAGGTCGGACGGAATCAATTATTCGTTGGAAGATGGGACGGCTGCTTGCGTGGATGCGTCCCATATACCTTAAGGGGGACTGAGCCAGAGGCTAGCAACAGTGCTTCAACAGCTGAAGCTCTCAAACCGCGCAGATATGGAACCCTAGGAAGGGGTTACACACCTGTGCTGAGAAGGCTATGTCGTATTTCGCCGAGCGAATCTCGTGTGCTATCCATCGTGGCAATGCAGCCAGTCTTCTGTGCATGCTTCCCTATGGCAGTGATTTGTTCTATAGTTTAGTTTCATAAATACATACGAACAAAAATAATAATTACCTAAACCTGACATAAGATATTTGAAACATTAAAGAAATGATGTTATAACTTGCTACGATCGTGTAAAATTTTGATGGTTTCGTCGTTTTGTAATATGCAAAACATATCTCCGTTACCTTCATTAACAACTATCCTATTAGTAGGTAGATATAATATAAAGTACATAATTTTTTGTAGTAGATAAGGAAAAGAAAATTAAATGTTGAGATGATATCTAAGTGTTTACAAGATTGGATAGTGTGAGAAATTATTACATAAGTACATTACACGATGTTCCAAAGTTGCAGCCGTGACTGAAGAATTTAGATGAGAGATGAATGACAATACAAGAAGAACGATAAGCTGGAAGATTGATGAGTACAAATGTAAAGGTACACCAACAAATATATAGATGGATTGTACGAAGAATGATATTGTCACGACTCAGGTCCCGACAAAAACAAAATCCACCTGCATATCCCAAACAAAGCACATTTATTACCCGTCGGCATTTGAACTAATAACATTCTTTTATGGTCGTCTTCTTTTGTTTAATATGTGTTTAAAATTTGTGATTAGAAAACAGCCCATTGTTTTATTGTACTCTTTAATGGCAGTCATCAGCCAGGTGCAGCGGATTAAGTCGACTTAGACACGGGGATATTGCACTTGTGCAGTATAAAACGATGACTGATGGAGGGGGGGAGTCAGTCGAGCGAGAACCACGAGCAAGGCGAGACGTGTGTACTACAATCGGGAATCTTATAAGTGACGGACTTTACGCGTTATCACGTGCCATTGTGCCGGCGCCAAATGATTGGGAGAAGGTGAAAGAAAAAAGAGATAGTGTAAGAAAAAAACAGGAAAAACAACCTTAGGATGTTTTTATATGCTAATATGCCTCTATGAAAGAAAATATCTTGAGGAAATATAATTACTTTTGTTCTTTTGCCGAATATCGTAGGTTCTTTTATACCCAACATACCTCACAATGAACTGTGGGGCATAGCTAGTATAACAATACTTGATATATATTAACTTTATCATAAATTCTGTCGGAAAATGTCAATCACCACCATTATTAGACTAGGATCTTGATATATTGAGCACTATTAGTACGTACTCATATTGAGTAAGTAAGAACACGCGATTTCTTCCGCACACAATTCCCGACTACTCAGCAAAGAGCATACGTTTTCATACATCACTAGGCCCAGATTGTAGAGACTTCTTTTTATTATGTAGATATTTTTTGTAGCAGGTTTAGTTATGTTGAATGATCTAATCATGTTGTGTGTTTTCATATTATTAATTGCTGACAATACAAATATCAACAATACAAATGACAATAAGAATACAATCTTTAATTCTCGCGTGAACAGGTATCTTCTAGGCAAGCATGCTCCACCTTAGACTGCATTTCCACCTGACATCAGGCGCAAAGACAGTCAAACGCGAAACTTATCAAAATAAAAAAAAGACTATGGTAATCGACTAATCGATAATTTATTAGTCATCTTATTTTTAAGATTTCTCGTCTTCCAGATGAATGTAAGACTGATGTTTTCCATTTTGTAACATAATAATATAACGTTTTTTTAAAGCCATATGTAAACTTTTAATATTTTATAAAGAGTTATCATAGCGTTTTTTAATAGCACATCAGTCTGACAAGTAAGATTCTTATAGGGCCTTATTTTGCCATTTCCTATTTGAAATGCGATGATTGCATTTGCCCGGTTATACACCTATATTTTTTGATCGCGTAAACCTTAAAATTCAAGATTCAGTGCGCACTACGATTCTCTTCATAGTTGAGTTCGGATTGATAAATAGATTAGATTAGATTTAAAGACTTATGCGAGTAAAACTTACAGGTGAATGGACGGGCTAAAGTTATCGCAATCGTATGATTTCTATTCGATTTAGTTGTGGTGACGGTAATATCAGTTTTATGATCACATATGATCATCTCGGAAACGATTTAGTGTAGTCGGGATGCCTCGTTTGGATTATGTGTCATTTGAGTTGAAGACACATCAAATTTTACATGCATGTATGGAAGTCTTGTCTCTTTTATGAAGGTTGTATGTATTTCTTTATTTGACACAATATTTTTCATTTTTTTAACACATACTAAGACATAACATAACATTTAAGACATAATACTACCGGTGGTTAGAGCTGCAAAGACAAAAATAGAAGACGGTCAAGGCCCTTATAAAGGTTATTTTATACTTGGCTGGAAGGCCAACACATAAAGGCCCCTTGACAAATTTAATGTAAATTTTATGAAGGTTATATGTATATTTTTAAAGACCACAGGCCATAAAATTTCCCCGAACTTTTGAAGGGCTTGCGTGGAGCCATGGCCAACACGTGGAGGCCCTTTAACAAATTTAATGTAAATGTGGCGTGACACTGACCGGCGATTATCCCTGTCTACACCATATAATAATACACCCAAGGACAAGCCCTGGCCAGTATAGGACTATTGTGGGAAATCAGGACAAAAAGTACTGGGCTATTGGGGTGAACTGCTACTGCAATGTTCGGGGACCATGGAAAAATGGGCAGACGGTGACTCGCCACTCTCTGCATGGACCCCTAAAAATGTCATAGGTCAGGGGAAACATGGTTTCATTTCATTTCATGGGTGTGAGTGAGTAAGGGGCGTAGAGAGGTGGGCTGCAGGTTCACCGAAGCTACTTCTGACGTTACGCCGTTTATCACGTCCACCCCTGGAGCTTGAGTCTTAGCTCTAGCGATCTCGAATCCGTGCCGGCTGGCGAAGGCAAGTACGGAGGCGGGAGCGGGGGGCCTTGATGAAGGTTATTATATTATTACTAGTTATAATTACAGATGTTTATACACGATATAGTTCTTGAAACACACGCAGGGATGAATGTTTTACTTCATTTTCATCTAATTCTGTCTTCTTTACATAGTATACTCGTAAAACAAAGCCGCTCTCCGTGTCATTCTGTTTGTATATTCGCTAACTCCTCCTAAACCTGTTATAAATTATAACCTATTCTATACAACCTTTTTTATAGAATTCATTTCGGAAAGTGTGTGGCTGAACTGTTCGACCTGATTCCCCCTACACCATTCCATCTTCGGACTACAAGGCGCTCTGGTCTACGCCATCGTTTCACGGTGGGAACGCTGCCAGTGCGTACTAAACGTTTCGCCTCCACGTTCCTTCTACGTACCGCAGAATTGTGGAATGAACTAACAGAGTCCGTGTTTCCCGAAAAATACAATCTGGGTATTTTCAAGTCTCGTGTGAATAGGTACTATGTAGGTAAGAGTGCTCCATTTTCGACCGCATCATCGTCCGGCACTGGACGTGATCGTGGTCAAACGCAAACCTATTTAATATTTAAAAAAAACCACGCAACTAAACTGAACAGCAGTTAAAACAATTTTTCAAGGAAGCTTTATATTTGTATCCTAGCTTTCCCTGTGGCTTCGCCCACGATATACAAAAATCTAATTGTTTATTTTTACATTTATTAACTAATTTTTATTAAAGTACATCAATACTAAAAAACTGTAGTTTTATCCGTGCAGGAACGGAGAAAGAATACAAATTCCTGCGGCCGGGCGGCCTGTCGTAAGAGGCGACAAAACAACCCACAACCAGGAGGAAGGGCTTTTGCCCGACTGGATAGCTACCACCCCTGGTCTAAACTATGTCGCCATAACAACCTTGAGTTGTGTTTCAGCATTAGTGACCAGGTTGCAGTCTCCCTTAAGAGAGCAGCAGCTCATTTGTAGCACTTTCGGTGTTGCAAATGTCCATAGGCTATGGTAACCGCTTTCCATCAAGTGGGCCGTCTGCCTGTCTGCTGAACTCCTGCAATAAATAAATAAAAGTTTTTTATATAAATATATATGTTATACAAGTTCCTCGTTCGTTTCGTTCACCGCCGCACAAATGAGTATCTATGTGTTTATATTTAAAAATATCTAGAAATTTTCTATTTGGAAGGCGATGATCACATCTAAGGATATCGTAGGTGAATGATTTCTATTCGATTTAGCTGTGGTGGCAGTAATGTCGGTTTTATGATCACATGCGATCAGCATCTCGGAAACGGTTTAATAGTGCGGTTAGGATGGCTTGTTCGGAGATATTAGTGTCAAGTATAAACGCGCGTGCGATAGCGCGGCCAAATTGACGCAACCGCGCCGCCGCCGCATCTTGCTGTCATGCAGTATTCAGTGATATTGGAGATAATGGTAGCATATACACAGAAGTTATAGTAGCGTGTTTGCGGTGCCGTCTACACGAGCACTTAAAATTGCATCACTTAGGCAGTTTTCGGACCTAATGTGCATATTGTACAATAAAACAAGTGTATGACAGTATTGTGAATGGTAG
This sequence comes from Dendrolimus pini, assembly GCA_949752895.1. Classification (NCBI taxonomy): domain Eukaryota; kingdom Metazoa; phylum Arthropoda; class Insecta; order Lepidoptera; family Lasiocampidae; genus Dendrolimus; species Dendrolimus pini. The sequence goes on from OX457137.1 coordinate 1,880,488, forward strand.
AGTTGGTACCGGTAGACCGCGACGTACACACTGTGATCAAATAACAGAAGTGTTACAACGAGGTCAGGTTAAAAGCATATCAAATAACGTGCATGTATGAAGAGGTTAATGAAAGTAGATGAAGCGAAAGTTGTTTGTCAGGATCGGATCTATAGTCTCTGCCTACCCCCGTGGCAAAAAGGCGTGATAATATGTATGTGCTACAATTGGCACGTGTTAACGACGGTGAATTAAAACATCGTTATAAAACGTGCACATCGAGATAACCGATGTGTCATACCGGCCGAGGCGCCTTAGACAAGCGTGGCGAGTATAATATGTATAGGGGGAAACCCGAACCCAGCAATGGGACGTTCATGGGCTGTTATTATTATATACCGCGAGAGAAAGTAAATAAATATGATTCGTAGAAATGTATGTATGCGCATAACTTGAGAACAACTTATTTAAATTTAAAATTGGAACCGGTATAGGTGGCGCTGGTATCAGGTTCTAGATTTTTATGTCTTCAAGGCAGGACAAAGTCTGCTGAGATCTCTGGTATAATATAAAAACTAGTACTCATAGATTAATGGAGGCAATAAATTAATTCCTCATATTATAAGTGACTTGGGGCAGCTGCAGTACCTAATCGCATCAGTGGCTGGTCTGCGCGCGCGCATTCCTAGCCATTCAAAGATCTTCCCACGGGTATCCAGACAAACCGGCTCCGTGGAGTGACCGACACCCCGTTTATATTTAAGAATCATCAAGCTAATGGCTCATTTGGTACTGGATTGGACTTCAGTCAGATATACATTTTAAAGAAGCGAATTTACTTGCGATACTGGCGAGTTAGACCCTCTTATCTCTCTCATCTCTTTCACCTTATCCCAATTATAGTCTTTCACAACCGAATAGAGTAAAATCTCATTTAAATCCAGTGCTTTTCATGTGATGCACTAACAGACCGACATACATACTAAAATTCTCAAAACTGCATTTTCCGAATCTCTTAGTCCGAATTATTCCCCTGTTTTTTGTTCATTTGTGTACGCATTTTTTTACAATTGTATTAATTTGAACCATTTGCAGATTAGTGTAGTATAAACAAATTATAATGTTATATTTATTAAACTAAGGGCCGATTTTTCAATCTTCAGATAAAGTTATCAGTCGAGTAAATTATAACCTGACTAAATTCGAAATTAAATCAATTATTTTTAAATTTATGCCATTGTTATTTTTAATTTTCTTATGTTGTGTTTTATTCTATAGAATAACTAACTAACTCTTATCAGGTAGTTTAAAATCGGCCCTAAGACATTAAAATTAAAACAATAAAAAAAACTTAATTAGTTATATTGTATACAACCTATAATCCCTCAAGACTATAAGTAGAAAACTTACCTTAGGTCACCGTCTTCTATGCATAATAAAATAATAATTTAAAGTAACACAGACACTCATAGTATATATGAATGAATGAATACTATTTATTGTTCACCATAACTTAAACCTAGACAATTGCATTACAACAATGGGCGGCCTTATTGCTTATAGCGATCTCTTCCAGGCAACCCGATGTCCAAGGAGACATGAAAAGAAAAATAAACTAATATTTGGTGGTTTAACTAAATTAAAGTTAATTCAATCGTAAATAAATATAATTAAAGAAAAAATAGTAATAAACTACATACACAAAATTAAATAGATTATAATAATATAAATTACATAGACCAGGTTAGATCAATTGTTTCAAACAAAGAAAATTATAGTAGGATGATACCCACTGGAAAAGGAAGAGAATATAACTAAAATGAAAGGAAAAATAGTTTACACCTACAACTTAACCATTTAACTTTTTTCCATAGGACTTGTAGTTTTGCCGGAAATCGAGATAAACCGTTCTTCACCCTTATTATATTATTATTATATTATTCTTCACCCTTATAGCCCGTAAATTATTTATCCTTTCATTTTTGTTATATATTCTCTTCATTTCCCAGTGGGTTTCATCCTTCTATTATTTTTTCCTTTTTTTACCCTTTTCACAGGGATTAGCACTGGTCTAACATGCGAACAAAATATATTAGTATATAGTTGGTTATTTTGTAACCTATCAGTACTTTGATATAAGTAGTATATCAGAGTTGTTTACAATGGTACAATCAGCCAATTTATTTTAAGTTCCAGTAAGTAAACTTTCATCGTAAGTTGGAACGCAGCAATTCAACAACTCCGAACTCCAACAATAGTATATCATGAAGTAACACGGATAGGAGTCGCCATTCTTATTATTACGAACTTTATCGTAATGTTACAGAAACATTTTTAATCTACATTTCTTTGCATTGTTTTAGAATCAAGCATTTTTTTTGTAGCCTGGTGACAAATACCTTAACTCGCCTCATTTGGTATTCATAACTGATTTTGTAAAAATCTAGTCTCAGCCAATTTATAGAGTTTTGACTGAAGACAAATAACGGAGCTCTTCAGGTTGCTTAAAAATATACATCGTAATGGACTGTTGACTTTTCCACAAACAAGCTGAACTCTTGCTTCGAAATGTAATTTACATGCTTTTTCAGGTGTGTATTAAGTTAGAGCAAATAATCAAGTACTTACCCACGTTAGATCGGGTGTTACATACAATTTACATAATCTACTTTAGATTTATTTATGTTTATAATTGTTAGGTAGTCTTACCGTTAAGTATAATTATTTATATGAAGTTTATAATTTTGTTAAATCCTGTACAAAATTCCAATTATTGTTTGTTAATTTATTACAATTTACAAATCATTAATTTGGAAAAATAATACACTTTTAATTGCGCTTGTGTATTTTGACGCACCTACATTAGGTCTTTCATGTTATCTTCTTTAATAAAGTAGCCGGAGTTTTTGGCGGGAACTGAAAGGAGATGTTGTGCTGTGCAGTTTTATTTTCTAAAAATGTGTAAAATTGCTCTAAAATGAACAATACTTGTAGGATATTGATAGTTTTTGAGTAGTCATTATGTGTTTTGTAAGAAATGTTTACTGTATAGTCAAATGTGACCTTTTGAGTTGTCACAAGAACTCCGTTGAATTGCACCAGCTGATTACCTACAGTTCAGCTGTGCTACGCATAGGGTTAAGAAAATGAAGAAACTATATTGTAAACTAAGATCTGGCTTAAAAGCCTAGCTGCCAAGTCATAAACCTAAATAAAATAACAATAATAATAAATTAGTCTACAGTCAAGTTAACTGAAACACTTTTTATGACTTTATAAGACGCCGAATAACAAGATATGATGCGTCATAACGTCAAATAAGTCAAATAAGGCGCGTTCCTCTCATAGCTCACAATGTTTCTTCAACCGTTCCATATACCGACCACGGTCGTTATAGTCACCGTGAAAATGTCACTAATGACGTCATATTTTTCGCTCACAACGACCCATGTCAAGACCGTAGTGGATCGAATATTTGAAATTTTCTATGACATGTGTCATCTGCTCAATCATATAAATATTATTAGGCTTATCAACTGTATACGATTCCTTTCAACCTTTCAATACGATTGAAAGATGTCTCACGTAAACAATCTACTGGCCTGTATTTTGGACAACGCATTAGGATTGCCAGAATTTTGGGAACGCTCCCCACCGACAGTGACCTAGAATCCTTTTTTTTATTTGTAAATATGTATTAAGTAGTTTTATTTTTTATTTATTTTTAAATATTGTGTAATGTAAATAACGGTACCTATAAATATGCTGTAAATAAAGATAATTATTATTACTAAAGAAAATTATTTATAATGTTTATTTGCTTGAATTAAGGAATAATTGATATGGGCATATGTATTTAATTCTAAAATGCTCGCCAAAAAATTACTAAATACAGGTTGCTCTATATACATTATTTGAAGCGCACATCTGCTTTCTTTCAGAATGCGATTTAAGAGCGATTTTTATTACTGATTCAATTAGAAGGGTTCGATAGTCATAGTTGCGTTTGAAGTTTATTTTAAGACCTTTTGAAGCAAACAGATGTTCTACGGAAGGCATCTACATAGGGCTCATATTGAGTGCACAATTTTATTACTACTTTTGCTCGGAGTTCCTTGTTGCATTTGTATATAACCAGTGGTCGCCAGTGATCGAAATTCGACCATAATAATAATTAATTTAAATTATAAGTTTGAACGTTATGAAGGTTCTGATGTCAAAGACTATACTTCTATAATCACAGATTTCGCCAAGGCTACACTGTTAATTTGACTTTAACAATAAACAAAAGATTATATATGCGTGTGTCAAATACATGGTAGTGTGAGTAACGTTTTTTTGTTGATTCAATGTATTTTTATGCATAATTAAAAAAAAATAGCATTCGCACCCCTTCTCTTATAAACTATGAGTGTGCGAAATTTCATACTCCCCCGTCCAAGTAATTTTTGTATAAAAACTAAAAAGTATAAAATAACTTATTTCTAGAGCTTTTAATTAATAATTATATAATATAATTATTAATATATATTATCTATAACATCATAAAGTCGGTGATTAGTAATTTTCAAAATATAGTAATTTTTATGTTTTACTTTGCACCGACTTCAAGATGTTTTACATAATATATATTAAAAATAAGATATTATCGAAGCGAAGTTTTTTTTATTTGTTACTTTTTAACCGACTTCGAAAAAGGAGGTTCTCAATTCGTCGGGATCTTTTTTTTTTTGCTTTTTTTATGTATGTTCGCCGATAACTCCGTGATTTATGATCCGATTTACGTGATTCTTTTTTTGTTCGACGCGGAATAGCTTCCAATTGGTCCCCTTAAAAGTTTACATAGTTTGGCCCAGTAGTTTTCATTTTATGAACATTTTTCATGGAAATAATTTTACTCCGTTCCATATGTACACCGATTACTCTGAGATTTATGATTCGATTTACGTGATTCTTTTTTTGTTCGACGCGGAATAGCTGCCATGTGGTCCCCTAAAAATTTGACATAGTTTGGCCATGTAGTTTTCATTTTACGAACATTTTTTTGTTCCCGGTTCTTGGGACCTATATTTTTTAAGAAGCGCGGCACCATTCGTATGTCCACCCATACATAGCTAGACACTGAAAAGTAGCAAATAAAATTTAAAAACTTCGTTTAAAAAAACCGACTTCAAAAACGAAAAAACTAAAATGTATAAAATAACTTATTTCTTAAGATATTATTATTAATATATATTATCTAAAACATCTTGAAGTCGGTGCAAAGTAAAACATAAAAATTACTATATTTTGAAAATTACTAAGCACCGACTTTAAGATGTTTTAGTTAATATAAATATATTAATAATAATAGCTTTAGAAATAAGTTATTTTGTACTTTTTAGTTTTTGAAGTCGGTTTTTTTAAACGGAGTATTTTTTTTTGTGTCTAGCTATGGGTACGCCTACGAAAGGTGCCGCGTGGAATGGATTTTTTTCATAAAAAATGTTCATAAAATAAAAACTACTGGGCCAAACTATGTCAAATTTTTAGGGGACCAAATGGCAGCCAATCCGCTTCGAACAAAAAAGAATGAATGATGAATCGGATCATAAATCTCAGAGTAATCGGTGTACATACATAAAAAAAATACCGACCAAGTTGAGAACCTCCTTTTGGAAGTCGGTTAAAAAGGGGTGCAACATTTTTGCTTCACGTATTTATATAATGATATTATAAATTTGTAACCATGTTGTGTACATTAAAGCTATAAAAAAACCAACTGGAAAAGACTATATAAACGATGGAGAACACGACGCAATTTTTTTTGGTTTCTTGTTTGTTCGGAATTCACGTAAAAACTACTAGATCAATTTTGATTACGGTTTTCGGTGATCGACAGCAAATTCTGAGTCCTAAAATCTACGCTATTTTTTATCCTGGAATTCCCGCGAGATTTTTTCTGGGAATGATTTAAAATAGCCACATTAAAAAAAATGAATTCCAATGAAACTTTTTCACTGTCCGATAGCAAGTTTTATGCTATCTCCTCGACACCTAGAATTTCGTCATAATTAATTGTATTGTTTTTTTTACGCGCATTTGTAAGTTCTTGCGTACGATTTTATGATTAAAAAACAGCTCTTATTTTAGGCGCCGAAAATTGTATGGACATGCTTTGAACTCTCAAATTCAGGCGACTTAGTTTAAGATCAAACCCATAAGTTTATTTCTAACATAATAATTATGATGATAAAGACGAGTACTACAATATATTAAGAATGGGGAATCCAGAGCACCCCCTCCTGCCCTCTAGGGCCTACTAACTGGTTGTACAACAAAACCTATCACATATGTAACCAGGGACTAATAAGTCCTAGTCAAGCGATTCGTATCTTATCTTCCACGGAGTGTGAAAATTGTATTGAACGAAACGTCGTATCAACATTTTATTAATTGTAAATGAACCGACCATGCGCGAGTCCAACTCGCAGAGGACACTGGTCTTTTTGTTGTGAAAATTTTGTAAAACTACTTAAGGCTTCTAGCAACGCCAACGGTCATAAAGAGTTTTTGGTACTCATTTTTCGGGCGCTAACGGGGATTCCATAGACGCGCTCGTTTATCACATGCACTATCATGCTCTACTAGAAATAGGCATTGATGTATTTGATTTTGTCCCAAGGACAACCCTATTTATGAAAAACTGTTACGCGATGTGCATAAGAATATTTAATAAATTACCTCCATCGATTAAAGAACTGCCGTTGAAACAACGTAAAGAAAAGCTAAAAATATGGTTAATGGAAAAAATTACATACTCAATTGATGATTTCCTAAAATGTGACAAAGAGATGCTATTTTAATACTATTTTACATTTTATTTATATTTTTGGCTTTTGACATTTAATTTATTTTGTTTTCTTGACATTGTTTTATTTTTGTTTTTGAATGTAACGAATCAATTAATTTTATAATATTAGAATGGTATTGATTTTTTATTTTAAGATTAAAGTGCACTTAAATATTTGTATGACCATGTGTAGGTCAAATACAGGGAGGACATCTGACTTTGTTACCATCCTAGTTATAACTATTACCTGTATTTTTACAAATAAAGATTCATTCATTCATTCATATCACATTATTGTGAATGAATTAAAGTAGCATTTATGTCTCTATTATAAAGATATTTATTTATCCTGTTTTGATAAAAACTGAAGGAGTAAAATGGTTTCATGTCCATAATTTGGAGGTGATTTAGTGAAGTTTTTCTAAAGTTAAAATAACTTTAGAATAATGTCGGAATAACCACGTTACGTCACATATCGTAAAGATTTGTAATCATTTTTTTGGTAAATTATTGATCAGTAAATACCAACGATAAGATGTGTTGTTTGCATCCTACTTTTGACCTTTTGCGGCAGGAGGAGCCTTAATGCCTTCCTCTGGGTTAGCGAAATGCGCATACCTCCGTAAATAGGTTTGCGGGTGGCGGTAGCGCTTAATTTCACTCGCGTGCCGACGTAATTGTTCATTTCCTGCGGCACCACCTGCCAGTGGCACATAGCTTGGTTCTGTTTACTTTATGGCCTGGAATTATAGTCGTTAACTGTGATACTTAATAACCACTCAGCGGCGAAGAATCCATGCAATTATACTCTACTGATTTCTCTAAGACTGGCCTTATACCTGTAAGTTTTGCTCACGTCAGCTTCTAAGGTTAAGCACATACTACGATTGTCAATATAGGAGTCATCATTTTACAGCTGAGACTGGTATTGTTTTTTTATTGCTTGTATTCAGCAGACACACTGATGGAATGGATGTCCCACCTAATGGAAAGCGGTCACAATCGCCGATTGACATTTGTAACACGAAATCTACTAAAAATGCGCAACTGCTCTCGTAAGGGAGACTGACTGGAACCTGTCCGCTAATGCCGGAACATAGCTCAAGGTTGTTAATGTTATGGCAACATACTCTAGATCAGGGGTGCTAGCCAACCAGACGGGCAAATACTCTACCACCTATGGGTTATTTCGTCGCATCTTACACACCCACACATACACGCACACGCACGCACACACACACACACACACACACACACACACACACACACACACACACACACACACACACACACACACACACACACACACACATGTGTGTATTAACGTTAGGCACACATTTCTATATACCTAATCTAATCTGCGACTCAGTCTGCCTAAAATTCGTTTTGTCAGGATAAAAATAAATCATGTTCAGGTTAAGCAGTTTCGAAAGTAGAATAGAATAAGACATACTATACTTTATTGTACAAAAATGCTACATAAAATCAAAAATAATGTACAAGTAAAATCGGCGGTCTGTCGCACAGTGCGATTTCTTCCAGAGAACCTTTGGAAGGAGTATACCTTAGGGCCGATCCCAGACACCCATACCATAGTTAATAACAGAGAAAATTCATTTCCGAAATTTACCCTACCAGGAATCGAGCCCAGAGCCTTTACGTTGCAGTAAGGTAGGCTGGCAGAGGCTTAACCCGTTCAACCACAGGCCGTCAATATATTTTATTAAATAACCTACCTTTTTTTATACAGGAGTCATCCGTTTGCGGACGATACACCGCGCAAGGGGGAAAGGCCGTGCCATGTGTGTGGGATTTGCCAGGTCGGGGTGGCACTAGCCCCTCACGTGTGAGGGGCTAGTGCCACGCCTCTGTTAGAGATACCCACTAAAACCCCTGTCCGATCCTCAAGCGTCCCATGTCCGTCCGGGCTGTGGGTTCGCTCACGCATTCACCTCCAGCCTGGACGGACGACGGCCGACCTTTTCAAGGGCTGAACTCACCATTTGCTAGCTAGAGATGGAGGTCTGAGTCTCTCCTGCTACCACGAGGTGAGGGGGGCGCGTTCCTCCTCTACGGATTATATAACTTACAGGTAGAGGTTAAATGATACTTCAGATGGTCCAGTGTAGTATTCATTGTCGAGTGCTGATGTGAACTGATATATTTTGAAAACAGTAACCTTAAGTACAAATATTAACAAGTCGTACAATATATAGCACAATGTGTGAGCGGGACGGATGGTGTGCGAGCGAGATAGAGCAACTATTAATATGTGCGCTCTCGCGTTGCGTTAGCCAGTAGATTGTTGTCCGCTGCGATGACTAGACCTATGCAGCTCCCATAATAGAATGGCTTTGATGGTTTTCCTTTTACATTTCAGGAGATCCCAGACTACCCCATGGACGCAAAGGACTGGGAGAGTAACGACGACGTGGAAAGCTCCACATCTAAACCACTCCTTGGGATAACACCTTCTGCTTTCACCAGGATACACACAGGCTTCAGGAAGATCAATGTGTCAGCCGTGGACCCAATCGCAGCAACCAATGAGAGACCTATGATTGTATATGAGTGTAAGTACTATACGAACCAGCTGGAAATATCCGTTCATTATAATCATGGAAGAAGACTAATGCTGGGGCCACACCTGCGATAACGTTACAGTTATAGGCCGTTTCACGCAGATGTGGCGATGGGTGTAATGCGATATAAAAATAAAGTCACAAATAATATAAGTTATCTATTACCATAATGATTTATGTAAATGAATTTCAACAATAATATAAAACACACCACACATTTATTTCTTTCAACATAACTAAGCCCACTACAGTTATAAAAAAAATATTATACATACAAAAATAACAATAAAATATTAACAAGATTTTTTTAAATTTATTTTTGTATCAAATATAATATAATATTAGATCTATATCATATATTTTTTAACATTGATTAAGAGTTACATTAAACGATTTCTTATATAATAAAACTACGTTTTAACGGTTTTATGCGCGGTAATTTATTTGATTTAGGTTTATCCGACGTTTCGGCCGCTTTTCAGTGGCCGTGGTCACGGAAGACAAAGATGACATTTGTCAAACGTGTATTGTCAAAGTTTTTATTCAGCCTACCGCCAACTTGTTCATTTTAATTATTTAGTGTTAAATTTTGTTTATGGATATTATTTACTCTATGGGAGCCTAATCTAATTTACCACCGCTTCACAACATGTTGTGGCTTGAAGAGAAGAAGCGGCGCATGAAACTCTTCAGCAAACATGCCTAGTTCTAAATTTTTTTTATATAATATTAAAATGAGTGGAAGGAAAAAATAAAAGAAATTATCAGTCAAGTTGGTTTGTTTCGTTGCACGCAGAAAGAGCTCACAGTGTCTTGAGGTCTGGCAGTTGGTTTTTGCTGGGTTTGGGTCTTAATAGTTTTGATAATTGGATCCCAAACAGGTGGTACCTGCCAACCATCTTCTCTATTGAAATTTGGGTGTTTTTTGAGGCTATTGAAATCAAACGACGCTCTTTCTGCGTGCAACGAAACAAACCAACTTGACTGATAATTTCTTTTATTTTTTCCTTCCACTCATTTTAATATTATATAAAAAAAATTTAGAACTCGGCATGTTTGCTGAAGAGTTTCTTGCGCCGCTTCTTCTCTTCAAGCCACAACATGTTGTGAAGCGGTGGTAAATTAGATTAGGCTCCCATAGAGTAAATAATATCCATAAACAAAATTTAAAACTAAATAATTAAAATGAACAAGTTGGCGGTAGGCTGAATAAAAACTTTGACAATACACGTTTGACAAATGTCATCTTTGTCTTCCGTGACCACGGCCACTGAAAAGCGGCCGAAACGTCGGATAAACCTAAATCAAATAAATTACCGCGCTTAAAACCGTTAAAACGTAGTTTTATTATGTGTACAAGTCGCGAAAACTTAAGAAAATATTACGATTTCTTATAATCTAACAGTGCCTAAAAATTGTTATTTATAAAAAATAAATGCTAAAAAACAAAACGTTACACAACTTTAAATTTCAAAAATTGAGAAAAACAATTTTTTGAAGGTTCAAAAAATAATCATTAGGACTATTTAAAGATATGTAAAATATGTCTGTCAATGAAGTTGAGATAATATGTATTGGTGCAACGAAAAAAGAACCAATTGCGGGTATAGAGTTTTTGTTATAACGAGGAAACAAAAAGAGGTAGTTTATCAGTGGGGCGCACGGGTAGTAAAACAATAACAGGAAAATAATTTTTTGACAAAAGTATATGAGAGTCAACTAAAGAATTTTGATTTTTATACAAAAATAATACATCCAAAATGTTATGTTTATTTTTATTTTAATCTTAAAATCACTCATCTCTTAAAATTTGGGCCTAAGAATATAGGACAGCGCATCCGTCTCCTTTTGTAATTAAAATACTGAAGAACGAACACCTGATGTTTGAATATGTCATCATTACTTTCCAGCCCCCTATCCGGCACCAGGACCTCTGCAACAAGAAGCCTTTGCGCACGTGAAACGAGTTCAGATCAACGGAAAGTGCCTGACGCCTCAGGCCAGGTGGCTTGGAGTCCGCCAGTTGGCACCAGCAGCTGACACAAGGTCAGTAACTATTAGCATGTAATTATTCTATACTAGTTTTCCCTAACCTAGTCAAACCCTAACAAACGTAACTCTATATTGATTACATACAAAATTATATTCATTAGTGGTTGTCCATTGGTCAAAATTCGACCATAATTAATTTAAATTTGAAGTTAGATCATTATTAATTTTCTGTTGTCAAAGACTTAGGGCCGCTTGCATAACGATCGCCTTTAAATAAAATTAGTTAATCATATTACACTGCCTAAATTTTACACAATACGTATTGACAGTTCTTTAAACATATTTAGCGGCAAATTTTGCGTTGTGCAAGACGCTAATCGTATTTAAGGGTGTTAAATTCGTTTAGTGTTTCTCAAATAAATGTAAGGAACGTTATGCAAGCGGCCCTTAATGTATTTTATATGCATAATTGTAAAAAAATATTTAGCATTCTGCATTCTTTCTCTATATAAACGCGAAATGCGAAACATACTCCTCCGACCCCACAATTTTCGTAAAAACCTTGTACCCCTTGTACAAGGTTTTTGCTTCACGTATTAATATAATGATTATTATTGAAATAAGCATCATAGGTGATGTTGAAAAAATGGACGCATGTCGTAAATGAAGCAACGTGATCCTTTCACGATGTTTCACGTAGTATCGCCTCTGGGAAAACGTTACAGATATAAGGCCGTTTCACTCAGATGTGGCGATGGGTGTAATACGTTATTTGAGCCAATCTAATTGGACCACAATCAATAAATATCTTTGACATTATCGCAGGTGTGGCCCTCAGAGTTTCTACAGTTTAGACAAATTTGCAAAGTGGAGGCCCTATTATTTTGCCACAGTATAACTGATGGTGAAAACAGCATAAAACTCCGTTGCGTGGATTAGGAGGAGTTAGAGGACATACAGACAAACGCAAAAGTTTTATACTATATAAAGGAGATAAGAATTACAAACTTGAACAACGCCTATTATAATATGAGTAGCAATAAACGCTATATTCACGCATAACTATAATTATTTTGTAGGCGGCAGCAGGAGGTTATATTCTGTAATTTTTAAGACCAAATTTTTACTGTTTCTTGTTCAATTCACTACAATAGCAAAGAAAATAAATTCACATAATGTAGACGCATAGTGCACAGCAAAAAAAGGAACCTCGAAGCCAACCTGATTTAAAGGAATATGTAAATAAATGACATGTGGGCAACATGACAACGTATTTGTCAATTGCAGTGATGGCGGCAAAAACGCGATTGCATGTATAATTCTCTAGAAAGATAGCTTAAACTCGTTCGCGTAGAGGTATTTATTCGAAATTACAAATAATACTTCACAAAGAATTTAGACAAACATTAGATAAAACACTTAAGATAATCATGGAAAAATGACTGTCAATCCGGATAAGTCTGAATCTGTATAACTAAGATCCGGTTAATCGAGGCTCCACTGTACCGGGGTGGTAACAACTTTGAGTATGAGTTGTGTTCCAGCATCAGCGGCCAGGTTCTAGTTTCTCCTTCCAGGCCGGTAGCACATTAGCAGAACCTCTGATATTGATAATGTCCATAGGCGACGGAAACCACTTTCCATCACAATTAGGTCACCAGCCTGGCTGGTGTACTTCAGCAATTTAAAAAACTATGCGTATGAAGAAAATATGCCACAGAAAAAAATCGCAACTAAGAAAGCGTCACTTTAACTTAATATTTGGAAAAAATTAGCTAGGTGTGTATGTGCTTCATCCGAAGCTATAGATAATAGATTTAAACATTCATCTTTTTTCAACAATTCTTTTACTGTACAGGCTATTCGACTCTGGAATGAGTTACCTGTTACTGTTAGACAAGCTAAATTACTAACAATATTTAAGAATATGACAAAAATGCATTAGTTGCAGGTAGTGCTTTTTTGGAGTGATTTTTGATATTTCTACGTATATTTATTTATGTATGTAATATCAATAAGTGTATTTATATATGTTTATTAAGTATAAAATATATGTAAGTAGCTGCATATCCTCTAATATTTATGTATATCACCTTTGACCAATATAATACGTTTTTATTCCTGCCACGGGTTGTCTGGAAGAGATCGCTTCTTAGCGATAAGACCGCCCATTGATCACATTTAGAATATTTTTAGGCTATAAGGTCATCTGTATTTTCTGTAATGGTGTACAATAAAGTGTTATCTATCTATCTAAACAACCTACGTATTCCATGTTTTACTACATTATAAAATTTATTATTTTAGCTATATGCCGTCCTCCGTTCAACTCCATCGCTGCACTATTGACACCGGCTGCTGCTTTGACGACTCTGAAATCTGTGCGCCAATCGAAGGAAGATATGTAGCTTTACCCTTTTTGGTAAGAAATATGTATTAATAAACTTATATAAATATATATCTTATATATAAAATTCTCGTGTCACAATATTCGTTCCCATACTCCTCCGAAACTTTCAAACTTTGAAAATTCTCATGAAATTTTGTGTGCATATTGGGTAGGTCTGAGAATAGGACATCTATTTTTCATCCCCCTACATGTTAAGGGTAGTCCATTCCTAAATATTTTTTTTTAAACTTTAGATATTTTTTTTATGATACAGCATTAAAAAATACATACAACCCTAAATTTTGAACCCTCTACGGTTAATATCTATTTTTTAATAGCGATAATAGTATTTTTATAATTTTCTACTGGCATGATTTAGATTTTAATTTTAACCAGGTAGATGGCGCTGCAATCGGGCTCTAGATTTTTATTTTTTAAAGGCAGGACAACGGCTGCCGGGTACAGCTAGTATTATATATATATCGACGACATCTCCTTTAGTTATTGCAGGTTTAGTGGGCGTCATCAGGGTAAAATGCGAGCATAAAACACAATGGCCACGGTTTATACACTTTTAATTAAGATTTGAACAGCATTTTGACATAGTTTATACCGAGCAGCGGGTTCAGGGCACCGCTCATACTTCCAACTTCAATACTTTCTTTGAAATTCTCAAAGGTCCAACTCGACCTGTTGCCACCAACCAAATGTGCCACAAAAACTCCTCAGTCTACCCAAGTAAAAAAGTACAGTGGCGCCTCGACCCCGCTCGAGGCATATTATTATGCTCTGCTCTGATTGGCCAATTATTAAATTACAATATTCATAACTTTTATTAGGTTAGAACTATCTTTAAGTTATAGAAACATTTAACAAATCAAATTAAACTAAATTAAGAATTTTAGAAGTAATTTAAATGTAAACAAATGATATTGTGCGTTATACATCCAAACAACAATCCATCCAATTATAGCTTCCCTCCGATATATATATATATATATATATATATATATATATATATATATATATATAATGTTATATGTATGTTAATATTCATAATATTACAATACAAGTTAAAACGCACGCGCATCGCTGCAACGCGTAATGCGTTGTTTCACTTGTCTGCCACTATCCCCGCATATATGCACTATATAGGTATATCTTGCAGCTCCACAAAGCCGATGGCAGATTGATCGTTGCTAAGATGCAGTTCTTTAACCACACGAGATGCGCGTGCGTCTCCAGGGAAACCCTGCAGAGCACTGTGACGACGCGTGTTGAGAAGGAGGACAGCTTGGAGTCCAGAAGGGACCTGTCGAGCGAAGGCCAGAATGACTGGCGAATGCCCACCGAGGAGCCTAAGCTTGACAAGGACGAAGAGTCCACTGCACCACCACAATTGCGAAGGTATTATATATTATAGGTAAAAAAATTTTGAAGTGACAACTACTTCTTATGGGAGGGTAACCGCTTTGTTACGTAACGCGTTACGGCGCCAGTTGTCTGGCTTCCCTTTCTCTCAAGCTTGCCGTATGGCAACGGTAGGCAGGCTCCTCCTCCTCTCTAAATCTAACCCACAGCGCTAGTAGCCGTATTTTGGTAATTAGATTAAATAATGATACTAATAATGTACATAGACAAAATTCTAAGATACATGTTCAGGACTTGTAACTAAGAATAAAATATTTTTTATAATCAATAAAAGATTTTATTAATAAATGACCTTTCCTTACATTATCATATTAATATACATAAAATTTAAGTAATAACCTAAGCTCGTCTCAAGTTAAACAATATCAATATTAAATAGTCCAACTTAGAATAGTTGAAGTCCTTTAATTTATCACTTGTCGGGCGTCCCGAGACGCACATGTTTTTATCTTTTTTACATCTTCTAAAACATATCGTACAGCTTGGTGGTAGGGTATTTGTCCGTCTGGATAGCTTCCACCCTGGTCTAGAGTATTCCGGCATTAATGGCCAGGTTACTGTCTCCCTTTAGAGAGCAGGAGCACATTGGTAGCATCTTTGATGTTACAAATGTCCATAGGCGATGGTAACCGCTTACCATCAGGTGGGCTGTCTGCCAGTCTGATGAACTCATGCAATAAAAAATCATCTAGCTTACTTCACACACACACAAACACAAAACTTCCTTCCCACCGACTCCGTTATTCTTTTAGGTAGTTTATTGTATTTAAATTAGAGATGCCACGAATATTCTATCTATATATTATATTGTGTTTTAAATGTTTCAATTGATTCCTATACTAAGTGAAGTGCGTATACACGTCACTATGCTCGGCATAGGTATGAAAGTTCAGTCGCACTATATAGTGTATGGTCGCACATGAGCGGCGTACGTGGGTGACGGCCGCTCAGGATGAAAGACAATTTTGTCGCCCTTTTATTTAAATATTTCAATTTAACGCATACTATATCTATAATAATATTTTAAAGAGGTAAAATTTGTGTGTTTGTGATGATGTGAACTGATTTTGAAAAATCTTTTTATTTTGTTGTTAATTTATTCATGACCATAGAATCAAAGTCTTTCAGTCGGAAACATGTTAATTAATAGGTCTTCGTATAGTAGCGCAGTTGTATTGCAGGCTACAACCGACGCCATTCAATGGAGTTCTTGTGAAAACTCGAAAGATCACATCTGACTATACAGTTCACATTTCTCACAAAAACACATAATTTCTACTCAAAAACTATCAATATCCTGCAACTATTGTTCATTTTAAAGTAATTATACACATTTTTAGAAAATAAAACTGCACAGCACAACGTCTTCTTTCAGTTCCCGCCAAAAACTCCTTGAAAAATATTTTTCTTTTGTGTTGCCAACAGTCGCTACAAAATATCATTCAAAGAAAGGTGATTCTCCGAATCCGTCACAGTGAAAGCAATGAAAAATTGCGGGCCCTTCTCAAACGGTCCTAAGTTGTAGTTGCGATAAAAATATGAAATGGTTCAAAAATTTATATTATTTATTGTGAAATTTTGCCGCCCTCCTAAAAAGGGCCGCCCCCACTACGCTACGCCACTGTCGTACATAGATAGATAACACAATTACAGAAAGAGACCATATTTATATACCGTAACTATTTAATATATTTGTGTACTTTCCAGATGCACATGCCCCGGCCATTTCCTGGCCAGCAACCCTGGCAACGGCTCGTGTTCATGCGTCTGTGACTGGCCCGAAATCATCCGCAGACGCGACTGCCAGTCCTTGGCGAAGGGCAAGGAGCACTTTGGCTTGAGAGACCGCGTCTGCGTGGCCGAAGGTCACTGTGTGCCCCCCACTTGCGAGTATGGAGCCTATGAGAGGAGTAGCGGTCGATGTCCCACTAGGAGATTCCGAAGGCTCAGGTTCCACGCTCGGGGGCACTATCTTGAAAAGCCTATAGTAGTGTGATGACTCCTTATCCAGACATGGTACCCAGTTTTATCTACTTAAAGTGCCTAAAGTCTATTTAAAATAGGACGGTATGACTGACACATCCGTAAAATGTAACTTGTAACATTATCGTAAACTTTCCTACTAGAGATGCCACGAATATTCGACTTCTATTTTATATTCGGCTATTTTTTGACTATATGGTATTCGGCCACTTGTTTGACTATTCGGTATTCAGCTACTTCTTTACTATTCGGTATTCGGCCACTTTTTGACTATTTGGTATTCGGCCACTTTTTTATTATTCGGTACTCGGCCACTTTTTTGACTATTTGGTATTCGGACACTTGACTATTCGGTATTCGGCCACTTTTTTGACTATTTGGTATTCGGCCACTTTTTCGACTATTCGGTATTCGGCTGATTACTGTGTCGTAGTATATCGAATAGCGAACACCAAATCGTGAAAAAAACACACATATCTTACTCAAAAATGTATATATTTCCATCACAAATTATTGATAGTTAAACTACGTCTTAACTAGATACCAGGAATATTTCGATCGGCCGAATACTGAATAGTTAAAAATGTGGCCGAATACCTATATAAGGCGAATATTTGTTGCATCTCTATTTATTACTGTTAATTTTAAATACGACGGGTATGTCTGACATATTTTTTTTATTGCAGGAGTTCAGCAGACAGGCTGACGGCCCACTTGATGGCAAGCGGTTACCATCGCCTATGGACATTTGCAACACCAAAGGTGCTACAAATGCGCTGATGCTCTCTTAAGGGAGACTGGAACCTGGCCACTAATGCCGGAACACAACTCAAGGTTGTTATGGCGGCATACTTTAGACCAGGGGTGGTAGTGTAGCCATCCAGTCGGGAAAATGCCCTACCACCTGGCTGTGGGTTGTTTTGTCGCCTCTAACGACAGGCCGCCCCAACGCAGGAAATTGTATTCTGTCTCCGTTCCTGCACGGATAGATTACGAATTAAAAAAGGCTATTTTTGTTTTTTAGCATTCTTCGTATGTTTTCGTTCGTAAATTATTGTTTATTACGTGTACAAAAATGTACATGAATATGTTGTACGAATAGTATGGCTTCTGCGAGAAATGTAACACAGTAAGCTCAGTTGACATAATCGCATGAACAATTCGAACTTTGCGCAAATAAAATGGCACAAACAAAATTGTGCGCAAATAAAATCATACGCAAACGAATAACGCCTCGAATAGAAATCTTTGAAGTAAAGAAGTTTTATTATGAAAAAGTTACCGACATTCAGAAAATCCATCCATCCATTAAACTATTATAATAAATTAAATCTGAAATAAAGATCTGATAAATTATTGTTAATTTCTCCTTTTAATTATATTAAAACAATTTATAATTTCTATAGTGTGTGACAATTATAGCGTTAAAAATATACTAGGTATACTGTTTCCAAGCGTTTATCTTACTTTTGACGTTTGCACGTCTATCAAGTTGCATGTTTCTTGACAGAAAATTCCACACGATACAAATGACATAATTGTCGTACTTTATTGTTGTGGGTGACGTAATAGTGATTGTTCTGTGAGTCATGTAACGCACAGACTATTAAACCATCGACAGTATACGTAACTATATCGAAAGTAATCGATTTGAAAAAAAAATGTTCTACCTTATTATATTATTATTTTTGTTACAAAAATTGCTTATGAACATATTTTACATATATTATTAATATGGAAAATATGATTATTTTTATTTATTTTTATTAAATCTCGTATACTCGTAGGTGTCATACATACCTATAGGAAAATGTCATATTAAAATTAATTATATAACAATATGTGAGTTACTATTTTTTGAGTTTAAGATGTATTTTTACTTTACCTAGGAATTTGAGTTGTGTATAAAGTATTGTTGCAACAGGGGCCCAATTTTGCTACTTCAATATCTTGGCGATAGTGTCAAAATTCGTATTCTACTAAATATATATATATCAATATGTTCTCTATATTGTCGCGGCGGAATCATAGTTGAAAAAAAATGATATTACTATGAAAACTTGATAAATTATTGGGATAAGCGATTTAAACAAAGCGTGCTCTTTTCATGGTTTCTTTATTACAGCAATGTCAAGTCAGTGTCAACATTAGAAGTAAATATAAATAATACAAAGAGGTTCTAATGCCTAACACCCCCCTTCAATATTAAATTCCTTTTAAGATTGCACTTATAAACATAACATAATAGCTTTCCCTTGTAACAAGAAATATTTAAAACATAACACTCTATACTTTCTTTTAACATATTTAAAGTAATTATTTATTCTATAATTAATTATTAAAGTATATATTAATATTTACACGAGTCCCAAACTTTTAACAAAATAACTGTGTTTTACAGTTGGTAAAGACTTTGTTAGAATATCTGCAATATTCTCGTTTGTCGAAACATAACTTATTTGTATTAATTTCTTTCTGACGCAGTCTTTAATGTAGTGATACTTTATATCTATGTGTTTAGTGCGCTTACTATTTTCATTGTTCTCCACCATTTTTATAGCACTAAGGTTATCCGTTAATAGAAGATATTTGTTCTCAGTAATGCAGTTGAAATGCAACAAAATGCCTCTTAAATAAATTAATTCTGCAGTTGCCATTGCCGCAGCAACATACTCCGCCTCGGCTGTGGACAACGCAACTGTGGATTGCTTCTTAGAGAACCATGACACTAAATTATTATTGTGAAAAATAGCGCATCCACTCACACTTTTCCTATCATCTTTAGCGCTTCCCCAGTCAGCATCTGTGTATGCTATCAGCTGTTGTCCTGATTTAGATTTAGTATATGTAAGACACATATTCATTGTTTGTTTTAAGTATCTGAGAACTCTTTTAGCCGAAATCCATAATTCTTTTGTAGGCTTATCTAAATATCTGCTCAAAAAAGATGTTGTGTATGTTATGTCAGGTCGTGATATAGTGGAAATATATGTTAAACATCCGATCAATTCTCTATATGGTACATTATTAATCACTTCTTCAGTTTCATTTAAAAATCTTTGTTCCATTGGTGTCTGTATTCCTTTACATTCGCTCATCTGAAATTTCTCCAATACTTTGTTTATTAACTTTGTTTGACATATTTTTAACTCTTCTTTTTCTCTTATTATTTCCATACCTAAATACTCTTTTATCTCGCCTAAATCTCGAACTTTAAATTCTTTTCTTAGTTCTTCCATTATTACTTTGCTATTTCCCATTAATAGAATATCATCTACCCATATCAAAATCCATACATCTTTATTGACATATAAACAGTAATCGTAATACGACTGTTCAAAACCTTGCTTGACAATAAAATCATTAAATCTTTCGTTCCAACACTTTGGAGCTTCACGCAGACCATATAAAGATCTCCTTAGTTTCAGTACATAACCTTCTTTAACTCTTATACCCTCAGGGGGTTTTATATATACTGCTTCGCTTAAATAACCATTTAAAAATGCCGTTGGTACATCTAGTTGCCTAATAGGTAGATCTTCTTGTACAGCTTGACTTAGCATCATTCTGATAGTTGACACTCTAGCAACAGGTGAGTAAACATTATATTTAGAATCTGTCTGAAAACCTTTCGCTACCAACCTAGCCTTCTTCTTACCATTTTGCTTTGTTCTGAATATCCATTTAGTATCAATCGCCTTCTTCTCATCTGGTAATTTTGCTTCTTCCCACGTGTTCATCTCTTCTAATGAGCTTATTTCGCTATCAATCGCTGTTTTCCACTCTTCACCTTTGCTAATTGCTTCTTCAAATGTTTCGGGATCTTCACTATTGTTAAATAGACAAAACGCTATGTTAGCATCATAAGAATTATCTTGACCTTCATTCTCCATTTGATAATCTTTTAAATGAGTAGGTAATTTTCTCTCTCTTACTGGTCTCTCATACATATGTGTTTCTCTCTCGTCTCTCGTTACTTCTTCCCTTTCTTCAAACTGTTGTTCTGTCTCTCTATTTTGATATTCTTCTTTTTCTTCCTCTTCAAAGTATCTCCGTTGAGTTTCTTCTTGTTTGTTTTCTATGTATTTTATATCATTTTCGTCAAATTTTAAATCTCTTGAAATTACTATTTTGTTATTACTCGGATCCCACAAGCGGTAGCCGTTTGGAGCATATCCTGTCATTCTCATTTCTTTAGCTCTTTCGTCTAGCTTATCCCCTTTTGGCATTGTTAATACCCACACTTTACTTCCGAAAGCTCTCAGTTTTGATAAATCTCTATCTCCAAACATAATCTCTGCTGGTGTTTTGAATTGGATTGCTGAAGATGGGCATCTATTCAGTTGGTAAGTTGCACACGTAATCGCTTCAGTCCATAAGTTCTTTGGTAGTCCAGTTTCTATCAACAAAGTTCTCGCTCGATTGTATAAGGTTCTATTCATTCTCTCTGACACACCATTTTGCTGAGGAGAATACGGTCGTGTATATTGAATTTCAATTCCTTTCTCATAACAAAAATTTTGGAAAAATCTGTTTTTAAATTCTCCACCATTGTCGCATCTAACTTTATTTACTCTGGTCTGTTTGTTATTCTCTAATCTTTTAATATAATTAATCAAATTTGTAGCAGCTTCACTTTTATGTTTTAAAAGATATGTGTTACAAAAATGTGAAAAATCATCAATTATTACCTGGTAATAAATTTCTCCATTTATTCCAGCAGTTCTCATCGGACCTGCTATGTCAGAATAAATAATCTCGCCGATGTTTCGAGATCTTGGCCTGGGAACAGAATTAAAAGGAAGTCTGGTTGCCTTACCCATCATACATGGACCACATGGTTTCTCACTCGTAGGCAAATTCATCAAGCGGAGGCTTCTTCTGTTAAGATGTCCCAGTCGCCTATGCCATAGATCATCACAGCTTGCTGCATTACACACGTTTGCATTGACATTAGTATTTAAAATATATAACTTTCCTACACAAGTGCCTTTTATTGATCTATTTGTACGACAGCAGAATATTCTAACATAATCTTTATTAAAATTGACCTCAAAATTGTTTTGAACAATTTTCTTTACTGACAATAGATTAAAATTGATATTATCTATTAATAGCGCTTCTAATTTTATATTCCTAACTTGGCAAATAACATCTATGGTACCCTTCTTTTTAGCTATAAGACAATCCCCATTAGCAATATAAATTTTTATTGGTTCAGATAAAATATTTACGTTAGTCATATATTGTTCAAAATTTGAATTAATTAAATGTTCCGTACATCCTGAATCTATGACCCATTCAATTTTCTGGCTTATTTTATAGTTTACATTATTACAATAGCCTGTACTTAAAAACAAAAAACTACTAGGATCTTCTGCATAATTTACAGTATTGTTATACTGATTTTGGTATTCATATCTACCATTGAAATACTGTCGTCCTGCTCCTCTACCTCTTCTTGGGTAAGTCCTACCTCTTCCTTGAAATGCTCGACCTCGTCCTGATGAGCCACTTCCTCGGTTACAATTTCTCGCAATATGTCCCTTCTTGTGACATTTAAAGCACGTAATAAATGCTGTTTCAGGTTCATGATATTCATCATTATTCTTTATTTTTAATTCCGTATCTAATAGTCTCGCCTTCACGAAGTTCATTGAAATATTTAAATCATTCATAGTTTCTATTGCCGTTATCACATTCTCGTATTGTTTGGGTAATGCGGTTAAAAGATTACAAACTTTGTCCATTTCCGTAAATTTACATCCTACTGCCTCTAATTCATTTATAATTTGTTCGAATCTCATAAAAAATTCTTGTAATTTTTCGTTCGGCTGACATTTTATAGTTAGTAATTTCTTCTTTAGATGCATTTTATTTTGTATGCTATTTCTCTGAAAAGTTTCTTGTAGTACGTTTATCATTTCTTCCGATGTCTGACATTTTGATATGATATCGAGATATTTATCTTCTAAACATTGAACAATAATAGCACGAGCTTTTGTATCTAATATGCGTTTTTGTTTATCATCCTTAATCTCCTCTTTTAAATTAATACCTTTTTCCTCTAATAATAGGTCTATTCGATATTTCCAATGGGCAAAATTACCATTTTCTTTTAGTAGGGGAAATTTTCCTTCCGACATTTTCTTTTGTTTTTTTTTTTCGTATTTCAGAATTTTTATATATATTATTATAGTTTTCTAATAATATTGCTCTCTACATTTTACTTATTCATTTCCCTACAACCTATAGGGCGTCTGGGCCCATAACCTATGAAAACTTGATAAATTATTGGGATAAGCGATTTAAACAAAGCGTGCTCTTTTCATGGTTTCTTTATTACAGCAATGTCAAGTCAGTGTCAACATTAGAAGTAAATATAAATAATACAAAGAGGTTCTAATGCCTAACAATTACCACTAACATATTATGACGTTGGCCGAAATAAATACTGGAAAGCTACCAACTTCTTTAAACGTGTATTTCGTGACTTTTCTTTAATATTTATAAAAATAAAGTGGCGTGCCACTGGCATCCCATTGGTATTAACAGAATACCGAAATCGAGCAAACCTACGATTGAGACCATAGTGTCCGGCGATTTTCACAAAATAGTAATAGCAGAATTAGACCCCTGATATATCTATGATTAAGGTATCCTATCATAAGAACCGTTCATATGGAATACGTTCGGGGCGGAGAATAAAATGAACAACACTGTCTCAGTGAAAAACTTAATTCTAAAATCATATCTCTTTTTCTTATTATATACTATTCTTCTTCCATGTTAGTGCCATTATTGTATTATTTTATATTCAGAACTTAAATACCGTCGATTCGTAATTACTAACAAATTCCAGTGCAAAAAAGTACTTATTAACATTTTTATTGTAGTATATTGTTATTATTATTATATTATCTGCAATTATTATGTTATTTATTATTATTTACAGCAGAAAACAACTGCTTTTAAATCTTTCTGACGTTTATAACATTTCGCTCGTGACGTACGAATTATGTCAAACGTACATTAATAATTATTACTATTATAACAATTATTATATTGTCAAATAATAATGATTGTATTACGAATAATAATTATTGTATTGTGAATGATGCACGTGTCATTTATTTTAATGTAAACCAAATTGCATAATATTTTATAAATTATTTTTTATTTTACATATTTAATTTTTGTTACTTTTATACCTAAGATACTCAGTAAGGTTGTAAATATTTAATAATAAATGCTATACATTACAAGATTTGTTTTTCTACATTTAGAATTTTCTACATTATATGGATAAATAAATTAATGTTTCAACAATAACTAAGGGGCTAAATAGTTTCGATATTAGCTCTCGTATTTTTTATATTTATTTTATGAAGGTACAAACCAACTGAATGTACTTACGACAAATCTGTATTCTATGGATCTCAAGAATAATATTTCGTGACGCTTTTTCGTGAGCGAAAAATCGTAGGACCCCGTCTATATAGAAGTTTCACTTCAAAAAATAATATCTTTGGCGGCTAGGGTAGTTAGTGACAGTACACTGTTATAAAACGTCAACTATTTACATAGTACAAAGTAAATGATTAAATATAACCTCAAATAATTGTTATGTGAAAACGTGAATAATGATTTTATTCCGTGAATTTTTAATAAAAATGCGCTTAATGATTTTGTAATATTTAATTTTATTAAAACACTATAACACTACTCTAATAACTTTTGGCGTTTTGTTAAAAATCACCCTGATGCAAAAGTGGCGCCACCCTAATTTAATGCATTTTGATGGACACTTCTTCATATACAGAGATGGTTCTCCTTACCTCTGCACTCCATAGGTCGCGAAGAGAGAAGCTTACATAGAACGTCAGAGAATTGCGTGTTGACAGTTTGACATTTTGACAGTGACATTTATGGTGTAGGCAAAAGGGTGCTAACACCAGGGCCACTCCAACAAGTAGCCATTTCATTTAAGCATGTATTGTCTGATTATATTGACCGTAAGGTCTTGCGTCCATGGTCTTTGATAGCAAAACATCGTGTGTAGCATATATACCGTGTCAATATTTTTTGCTTGTTTAAACAGTTGCTGTCAGACGCAGCTTATAATTTTTAATAATTTATTATAACAAATCGACCGATCTGAAATCGGTGTGTGTTGATACAAATGGTCTTATTCGAATAACAGCACTGGTTTAGTCATATGACTTCATGCATTTTTTTTTATTCCCCGGCACGAGTCTTGAGCGGTCACCTTGGCCTACGTGCTGTGATGTTTCAGTTCTTTAACGAAGTATGAAGTATTGACTCCGTAGCGAATAAAGCCTGATTTCGCTTACTAGTCGGACTGCGAAAATTTTACGTGTATTGTATACAATCAAAGACCGATTCCTATATCTTACCGCTCGTTCATATGTCAAATTTCAACCGATAGTAGAGCAAGTGAATGAATAATAAGATAACAATATAGAACCGGCAATAAATAGTCGTGTAAAAATAACGCATTGAATATTTTCATCTTCTTAAATATAAAAATGAATTGTGATTCGTTAATATCAATAAAACTCAAAAACGGCTTCACCGATTTTGATAATATTTTGTGTATGTGATTGAGACCCAGACAACTAAAAAGAACTAAGTTCCAAGAATGCTCAAAGAAATGAGAATACCGCGTAATATAAAGATCTGCTGAATACATCTGAAGAGTTGTATTCTGGAAACCGGGTTGCACTCTACCATAAAGGTCCAGCCAAAAGAAGAAGTAGTTGAAGTAGTATTAAAGGTTCTTGAAAGTACGTTGTTTTTTCTTACGAGATTTACGACTTATTTACTTTAATATTAGATGCTCAAATTGACTGTTAGTCGGTCGAATCCCTCCTATCCTAATCCTATTTAATCAACTAATAACTCTTTATTGAACACCAATACAAAAAAGAACTTACAGACCAAAGTATGTCCTGCACAAAGGGTGGTCTTATCGCTAAAAAGCGGTCTCTTCCAGACAACCCCACTCTACTCTATTTATAGAATTTATGTCAAATTTCAAGCCATAGTAACGCAAATGAACGGTTTGTAAGATAGTATAATAATAGCAAGGGACCATAACACACATTGATTGTAAAAATCTTGTGACTTTTTCCAAAAATCTTATGTAAAATAATTTATACTCAGTGGACTCGGAAATATGCGTAATTTTTTAAGTGATATATGTATTATGTCACAAAATACAAACACATATATTAGTATATTTTATATATTAATAAAGGTGTTTTAAGGAAATTATATTAGGAGGGGGGGGGGGGGAGATATTGTGGGCAAGTACGAGTAACGCGCCGCCTGGCCATAGAGACGCTGTCTTGGGCCATTGCGACATGAAGGCTGCGCGTACGCGTGTCTTCACGGTGGTCTGTTTCATTGCCCTTGTAAGTACCCATAACACTTGGCATAGTAGTGGAAAGGTTTTCAATGTTTGTTTTTGTTGATAAAACTGTTGACCTTCAGAGAAATTACGCATCTCTCTGCGTTTTAATTTGTATAATGGACAGTGTTTCGAGAATCAGTTCAGAATGGTACCTACGTCTTCTATCAATGCACCGCTCGCCCTCGGCTGCGTGTTTATCTTAATTCCTTAAATCTCATAAGCCTCCCTTGCGCACCGTATATAAGTTTAGAATGAGCTTCAAGCAGACGTTTTTCGAAGACTAATTGCAATATGGGATTTTTAATAGTGTCAATAAATTTATTCGTACCCAGCAGCACATCACTAGCATCTCTAATGTTACAAATATCTATAAGCGACGATAACCACTATCCATCAGGTGGGCAGTCAACCTGTGCTGTACTGCACCATTAAAACCTGCACTACGTAACAAATCAAAACCAATCAAGTACCATTAAAAATATACCTTCGACACATATTTGAGCACTTAACTCGATTTTTTTTAGATATTCCTAAGTACACACAAGAGTTTCACAGATATTTCTATATTTATCATCAGTTACTACTAAAACAATAACATACTTATATATTAGCTTATTATTTAAATTATTGTTTATTACAGGCACTTCAAACTCGTGCCGGCTCCCAGGAAAGTACGTAACTATTTATAGTTTTATGTTATCCTCTTTTAATTTTACGGCGACACTAACACTCGCTATCAACGAGAAAGTATATGTCATCAAACGCTGCAATCATTATCGTAGCGTTAAAACTCGATTACATTCGGAGTCTTAGGCCCGCTTTTTATTCAGCGTCCCTTTTTGTAAGAGCAGCATTTACAGGGCGGCAAATTAAAGTAGAAAATAATAGGGGCGCCACTTTCGCAAATTTGTCTAAACTCTAGCAACTCCAATATCAGGTTAAGCGTAATTTCGATACTAGTACCTAAGTAAGTAATTTTTAATAAGACATCAAACATCGTGTAAGTATCAAGTTGCTTTAGTTATGACGCACGCATTTTGTCAACACAGCCTTATAGTATATAATGATATTAATTTATTTATTTAAAGACAACACAGTCCACTAATACACTAATACTTATAGCCTTATATGTTTACTTTAATGATAAGCCAGAATTTTAAAATGTTTTGATAGTAAACAGAACAATTATTTGATTAAAAGAAGCTAAACTCACTATTACAAACATTATGTAGGCTGTTCTTTGGTAAATATCGTCGAATTGTAACGAAAAGATTGCTTCAAATTCCACTACACACCCTTGATAAACTTTAAAAATCAATGCTCACGTGAAACTTGGTATTGATAGATACGTATTTAGATATTTTTAGCGGATTTTAGACTCAGATCAACGTGGAACTTAACACGGATAAATTAGCTTTGTGTATAATTCACTGATACAGATAAAATAGAATATTGACAGAGGGCAAAAATATTAGTTCATTTTCTAGACATTTTGGTCGAGTTGTTATTAATGCAGTTAAATAATTAATTATACTTGCTTTCTTTTCATTTTGATTATTGGTTTGTCTCTTTACGATGTTTTCTTTCACTGCCAGGACGTGATAAATAACAAAATGCAATTAGATCAGAAAAACTGCCTAAGCCGTTCATGCTTTCTATCACAATCACTTCATATCATAGAGACGCGAGTGCGTTAGCTACCATGACTTGCGTTGCTTAAATATTAATATAATATAATTAAATTTTCAGAATATGGTAAGTACTACCCGCAATACTCATCTCAATCATACCAGCAACCATATACGAGCAATACATTCTTTGAAAATTCAGCCATAAAACAACATTTCAAAAACTTGTGGAATAGACAAACGGATTACCAGCAACCATATTATAACCGGGACCGATATTCAGGAATACCGGTTGATACAAAGCAACAGAACAATGAAAATATACCTCAAACAGATGCGGTTACTCAGAAGATGTTACCTGAAGAAAATGATGTGAAACAATCACCTACATCTAGTACGCCGCACATCTCGAAATTAGTTGAAGATATACCAAATGTAAGTAAATCATCAGAGCCTTTAGATGATTCTCAACCAAATCCACAAATATTAAATGAGAGACCACATCAACATACAGAAGACAATATACAAACTTTAGACCAAATACCACAAAACAATGAACCACAAACACGATATAAAAGAGAGTTTAGTTCACAACAGCCTTCTGATAGTGCAATGTATCAAAAAGTAGTGAATGAGAATAAGTCCAGCCATAAAAGGCATCGTTCGAAACAAAAGTATAATACTAGATCAAAACCTGAGGGAAACAAAGAATCAAAAACTTATACAACTACAAAAAATCCCTCTAGAACATCACAAAGGAGTAAAAGCAGATTAAAAGAGAAAGAGCACTTGGAAGCTACGACAGAAACAATGCATAAGATTAAGCAAGGAATACAGCAAACTACCGAAGATGCGGAAGTAACCACAAATCGAGGTGTTGAAAAGCGCAATGTTCACAAGGTGTCAAAAGAAATAGCTAGTAAAAAACACAAAAACATCTTTAATACGCTTATAGATATTTTGATTGGCCAAAAATCAACATACGATGTATCAAACGCAGAAAATAAAGTATCGGAATTAGATAAAGATTTCAATCTCATCGAACAGTCCTCAATCAAACCAACATCCGGGTCTGTCCAAACAACTTCTGAAAAACCTTTAAGTGATGAAACATCTCCTGAACCAACACAATACACTCCTACACATATTGAACAGGTTTCAACTGAGAAGACTAAACAATCAACTTCCGATCAAGGTACTTCCAGCTTGATAGATGAACCTTCAAGTCAGGAACCACTTCGTGAGCCAAGACAATCCATTTTTACACCTGTTGAGCTGGTTTCATCTGAGACGCCTGACCAACTAAACCTCGATCAGTATACCCCTGACCGGGCAGACAAAACTTCAAATGAAGAACCAGCTCTTCAGGTGATACAAACCACTCTTACATCAGTTTCATCCGAGATGACTGAACAATTTAACTCCGAACAATCTTTTCCTGTGCTGACAAACAAACCTTTAAGTGAAGAGTCATTTTCTGAGCCAACACAAAACACATTTACTCCTGTTGAGCTGGCTTCAACTGAGATGCCTGAACAACCAAATTTCAATCAGGCTACCTCTATCTCGAGAGATGAAGCTTCAAGTGAAGAACCATCTCAGATACTTGTTGAACAAGTTTCGATTACGACTTCTGAACACCCAAAACCCGAGCAATTTACTTCTTCCCCGGCGAACAATGCTTCAAGTGAAGAACTATCTCGTCAACAAACACAAACCACTCTTACACCTTTTGAACAGATTTCAACTAAGACGTCTGAACAATCAAAACCCGAGCAAGTTACCTCGGTACCGGCAAATAATACTTTAAGTGAAGAACTATCTAGTCAGCAAACACAAACCACTCTTACACCTGTTGATCAAGTTTCAACTAAAACGTCTGAACAATCAAAACCCGAGCAAGTTACCTCGGTTCCAGCAAACAATACTTCAAGTGAAGAACTATCTAGTCAGCAAACCCAAACCACTCTTTCACCGGTTGAGCAGGTTTCAACTAAGACGTCTGAACAATCAAAACCCGAGCAAGTTACTTCGGTTCCTGCAAATAATTCTTCAAGTGAAGTACTATCTCGTCAGCAAACACTACCTAGTCTTACACCTGTTGACCAGGTTTTAACTAAGACGTCTGAACAATCAAAACCCGAGCAAATTACCTCGGTTCCAGAACCATCTCCTAAGCCAACACAAATCACTCTTATAACTGTTGAACAGGTTTTAACGGAGAAAACAGAGCAATCGAGCTCCGACAACGCTTTTTCTGTATCAGCAAACACACCTTTAAGTAAAGGACTATCTGCTGTGTCAACACAACCTACTATTATATCTGTTGAACAGGTTTCAACTATGACGTCTCAACAATCAAATCTCGAACAAGTTACATCTGTCCCGGCAAACAATGCTTCAAGTGAAGAACTATTTACTCCTCAAACACGTGTTGAACAAGTTCCAACCGAGAACACCAAACAACCAATTCCAGATCAAGCTGTTCCATTCCCGACAGACAAAGCTTCGAGTGAAGAACCAATTTTTAAATCAACACAATCCTCTATTACACTAATTGAGCAGGTCTCAACGGAGAAGTCTGAACAACCAATCTCCGATCAAATTAATCCTGTCCCGGCAGACAAACCATCAAGTGAAGAACCATCTTTTGACCGAATACAGTTTACTCCTTTTTCTGTTAAGCCAGTTTCAACCGAGCAGACTGAACAAATAACCTTTACTCTGGCTAGCACTACACCGTCAGATAAACTTTCAAGTGAAAATTTGTCTTCTCAACCAACACAAAGCCCTTTTACACCTTTTAAGCAGGTTTCAACTGAGAAGACTGATCAACTAACATCCAATCAATCTACACCTACCTCAATAGGAAAACCTTCAATTGAGCCAATTCAATTTACTCTGGCACCTGTTGAACAAAACACGACTGAGCAATTTGAAAAACCTACTCCCGAACAAGGTACCCTTGTTCTGCCCGACAAACCTTCAAATGAGCCATTGCCTTTTGTGCCAACACAATCTACTCTGTCACCTATTGAGCGGGTTTCGACTGAGACCTTTGAATCAACCCCCAGTCAAACTATCCGTGTTGCAACTAACAAATCTTTAAGCGAGCAACCATCTTCTGAGCAAACACAATCTACTCTTACATCGGTCGTGCAGGTTTCAACTGAGAAAACTGAACAAAGAACCACCAATCAAGCTACCCCTATCCTTGTAGACGGAGCTACAAGTGAAGACTCATCTTCGCTGTCAACTCTTATAGCTACCGAGTATGTTTCAACGACGCTGTTTGAGCAGCCAACTTCTATGCAGTCTAGTCGCGTCTTGATCACACAAAATTCACGTGAAACTTCAACTGAGTTTTCTGAACAAGAATCTCTTGAAACAACACAACTAATTACACCAATAGACTTAGCACCTAAGCAATCTGAGCATTCAGCAATGATTATAGAATCGACTACTCCGAAACTACAAGACTTTCAACCGCGATTTTTAACAACAATTAAAGAAACAAAGCCTCAAGATTTAACGCAATCGATACAAGAAATCACTAGGACTGACAACGAAATCGAGAGAATGGGTCGATACGATCTGTCTAAAATCAACGAAAAACGAGGTAAATACAATTCGATACATTTTTAATACATTATATCGTATTATTTCTTTTGATCTAGATACTGAATTCATTTGAGGGCCTGGGTTCTGCCTGAACGTTATCTGTTGTACATTAATAAGTGAAGCTCGCTTAAAATGTGTGTAAGTTTATTTACACTATTTAATATATATTTAAATATATAAATACCTATATTTCACTTCAGCAAAGAGAACGATGTCTGGCACGTCGAACAGTTTAAAATTGACTTAAAATTGAAAATTATTATTTATATAAAACATACTGAGCAAGATTTCCCGAGTGTTTTTAAGTTTAAACAAAACCTATATTTGAAAGTGTGTTATCTTTTCCAGAAATCAAAAAGGCAATAGAGAGCGACATAAAGTTCAGGACCCTGATAGTGCCCGACAAAATGAAACCAGGTGGCCACTGCTACTGCTCTTGCGAAATGAAAAGTAGGCCAGTTTTCATCATTTTGGATTAAATTATCATTTTTTATTAATTGTATACAGTCGAAGCCACAAGAGAATAAAGAGATCATGTTACAATTAGTAAAACATTCAGAAAATGGGTAACAAAGTTTTGTTTCATTATAATTGTGTCTTCGTATATAACCTCTTCAACGCACTATTTGAAGACTCCAGAGAAAAAGAATTGAGCTTGACTTGAGAACTTGTCACTTTTTTTAGAAACCAATCTGTGAATGAGATTTTGTAGGGAATTTCCGATAATAAATCGCACAGGGCAAAACACAAATTAATCTTAGAGTACTTGACGTTTAAAAAATCCAATGCAGGGGAAAAGTAGCATACCTAAAAAGTCCAGCGAAAAAACAGACTTGACAGTGACATATGTCACTTTTCTCGCTTAATAATAATAATAATAAAAACTTTATTTCGGACCGGGGTCCATATTTAGTTAGTGTGTTAGTTACAAATTATCTTATAAAATAATGATTAGTAGTGTTAGTAATATTATTTTTTACACAAATTTTAAACGTATAGCCACTTATTTTAAGCCTATGACTACCCCTATCCAATGTTCTTGGAAGGGGCAGTCAAATCTAGCTGCAATAGCCTTCAGAAGACTGTTGGTGCTGCCGCGCAAAATCTAAATAAATCTGACTTAAGATATTTTAACTAAAATTATTTTAAATATTAAACTAAAATATAAAATAGAAAACTAAAATTAAATACTCAAACTAAATAAAAAAAGAGCAAAATTATAGATAAAATATTGGTCCCCAACCACTGTCACTTACCGGGAACGTTCCAAAAAGGCTGGCGGCGTTACAACGCTGAATAGCAATGTACCCTTTGAGCAAAATAGACGCCAGCCTTTTGGTCGCGTGAGAGGTCTACTAAGCGTTCGGCGACATCTCGATAAAGTTTAAGAGCGTTAGGACCCCACGGACCCAGAGTTAATTTTTTATGCTCTAAACCTTTGTGATTTCTAAGTGATTCAACTTATATTTTTGTTTTATTGTGAAAATGGGTTTGTTGAAATTCAAAATCAATGTTGCTTGACAAGTTCATCTTTGTCCTTGGGGTCTTCATTTGTAAAATCTTGATTGCCTCTGTGGTTAAGAGTTCATTAATTTTATGCGCATAGCTCACTCTGATTCTGTCCTGTCATGGTAAATTTCTTAATGCTGATATATAATTCTTAGAAACAAGACACGTGTGACCGCAGTCACTAACACAATCCCAGATATAGCAAACTGAAACCTCTGAGTAATATTAACTTATAACACAAAGAGGGATTAAATCATTGCGATCATTTAAACTTTTCACTTATATAAAAATATTTAATTATAAAATATAAAAATAGGGTAATATTTTTTAGCTGATATCCCGAAATCAGGCACACATTGATAGTTTTTCTAGAGTGAATATAGCAACGCTTCGCGTTTTTGATGCCGTTTTTGGCGATCTTGTTTGTTCGCATTCGCAATGCTCTCTCTACACATGTTATACCTCTCACTGCTACAGCATATTCTCCACGTTAAAAGCTCTTATGGGTTGAAACTAAATATGGTCAGTTATCAAAAGAGTTGAAGGTTATGAAAAAAAATTGATTAAAATTAGTTTTATTAGAAACTAGCGGATTGTGGATTTAAACCATCCGGGGACCCACTCAAACACAAAAACAAAATCACCAAAATCGCTCCACATGTTTAGGAGGATTCTAGAAACCGATCTCAACGCCACTTAACGTTTCCAACGGGATAAAAAGTATCCTATATCCGTCTCATCGTTCTAAGCTACCTCCACAATTTTCAGCCAAATCGGTACAGCCATTCTCGAGTTATAAATAGTGTAACTAACACGACTTTCTTTTATATAATAAAGATAACCATGAACACTTTTTGAATGGCAAGCTATCATGAGCATGTTAATAATGTATCATACGGCTATCAGATGGGTAAAGATCTATCATCAGTCTTCTCTACTATTATAGAGGCATGGAATTACAGACAAAGACGCATAAAAAATCCCAGCTATAGAATAAAAATCATAGCATTTCTGTTCCATATAATAAAACTACAATTAAAATTATAAAATCGTAAATAATCAAATAATTGTTAAGTCGCGAGGGTGCAGAGGAGCGCAGTGCCCCTCTTAACCCAGAAGTCCGAGGATTCCTTCCCGGCAGGCAAATCTACAGCCACCACAAAAGCGCCCATCCTCATCGGGTAGTAGTAACATGGGCATATGTATCGATCTGGACACCACAATATACATTAGAATAGAATAGATTATCGTATAATATTAATATAGTAAGAGCTCAAAACTGCAGCGGTTCCCAAACTTATTTTGTATAAACTTTAAGAATAAATTATTTTTTAGCGCCCCCATTTTTTCACCTACTTAAAAACCGCTATAACGTCAAATTAAATGAACTGATTATTGTGAGCTATATTAGCGGAGATTAAACTTTCATTCTAAACGAGACTTTTACTATAGCCCGCAAGAGTTAACTTGAGACCTAAGCGCAGTAGGTAGTAAGTACACAATGGCGCTAAGGTCCCAAGTTAACTCTTACGAACTACACCTGCCTGCTTTTTCTGTGTCTCTTACCGGCCCCCTTTAGGCCTGCAGCACCCACAAGGGGGCGTTATCGCCCACTTTGGGAAAGGATGGTATAAAACCTGAAATTTTTCATATGCATGTCTCGTACACAGATAAGAACGACCAGCGACTATAAGGTTTGGGTTGTGGTTATATGGGCAGGTAACAAGTAGTAAAGGTAAAATAGTACCTTAAATTCGTTAAAGTATAAAGCTCAATTTTTTTATATTTTCTTCTGGATAACCTTAGAAATCCCGTCATCCATTCCCGGACACTTATTAACAGTTGCTACCCCCTGAAGTACAGTTCAAGAAGTCCAGTACAAAATACATTAGGCTGTCTTATCACTAAAAGTTATTTTTAAGTCCGGTTTCTAATTCATTCCATTAACATCGCTACTTGTCAGGAGTTGTGACAAATTTCAACCGGTAGTATTTTTTTTTTAATTGCAGGATTTCAGCAGACAGGCAGACGGTCCACTTGATGGTAAGCGGTTACCATCGCCAATGGACATTTGCAACACCAAAGGTGCTACAAATGCGCTGTTGCTCTCTTAAGGGAGACTGGAACCTGGTCATTAATGCCGGAACACAACACAAGTTTGTTATGTCGGCATAGACTGTACCAGGGGTGGTAGCCATCCAGTCGGGCAAATGCCCTACCACCTGGCTGTGGGTTGTTTTGTCGCCTCTTTCGACAGGCAGAGCACCAAACATTCTGTTTCAAAATCGGGGGGATATTTTGACTATTCCACGCGGACGAAGTCGCGGGCAGAAGCTAGTTGCCTATATTTATAAACTTAATTGATAAAGTTTTCAAGCCCTGCTTTAGATGTTTGATAAGTACAATATACCAGCAAATGCATAGCAAGGCGATAAAATGCGCAAACAAATATTAAAAAACAATCTTAGTTATTGGGTTTCATTAAATTTTCAGTGGGATTGATCGTACTGTATTCATTTCACAAACTTTTCTAATCCATCCTAAGGTTGACTAATGCCCGATTCCTATGACTTATCAAACGTTCATTTACATTACATAAGAATATCATCTGTGCAGGAACGGAGAAATAATACAATTTTCTGCGTTGGGGTGGCCTGTCGTCAGAGGCGACAAAAAAACCCCTAGCCAGGTGGTAGGGTATTTGCCCGACTGGATGGCTACCACCCCTGATCTAAATCAGGTCGCCATAAGAACCTTGAATTGTGTTCCGGCATTAGTGAACAGGTTCCAGTATAGATAGTGCCAACAAATTGATAGCATATATGCTGCTAGGCTATTACGATAACTACTTTCTATCAGGTGGGCCGTCTGCCTGTCTGAGGAACTCATGCAATAAGAATAAAATATTTTGGGGATTTGCCTAAAACTTACTGCGCAGTCTCTTTCCCGTCGTCCTGATGGGCTTGAAATGTATGGGCGTCATCGGAAAGACGAGCTGCATCGGCAGCGGCTCTTGCAAGTAGCCATCCTTCTTGAACCAGCTGGCACCCTCCAAATATTGACCCCTTAAAATAGAAAGAAAGATATAAATTTATTTAGGTCAAGTTAATAACAAAAAAAAATATTATATCTAACTAGAGTTTAGCCCGCGGCTGCGCCGCGAGTCAACCTTGTCTCTTGTTTATAGAGGTTACAACACAGGTTACATTGTATTAATATTTTATGTTACTACTTTTTGCCTGTTTCTGAGAGAGGGAGAGAGAGAGAGAGATAACACTTTATTGCAAACCAAAATATAATTAAAAAAACAGACCATATTTTGTTATAATTATTTGTATATTTATTTCTTAAATTAGTTCAAGTATTTATGTATCTATTGCCTTTTAACTGCACCACCTATTTCGCCTGATTCAATTTTTGTCATTTAGGCTGCCTGGAAGAGATCGCTTTTAGCGATAAGGCCGCCTGTTGAATTTCCTAGAAAATATTGTAAATATGGTATGTTTTTGTTATTGTATATTTTGGTGTGCAATAAAGTTTTATCTCTCTCTCTCTCTCTCTCTCTCAGAAATCGGGCATCATTCTTTTATCTTTAGTTTATCAATCACTGACTCATTCTTTTAGTTTTAGTATTGTGCAATAAGCACATCGGAAAAGACGTATCTATTGTAAACACGTTATTTGACCTCGTCCACGTATTTATAGCGCGTGACATCATTCATATATCGATTAAAAAGATAAATTGTAAACAACGCTAATAAAACTCATATAAATAAGGATTCAAATGAAATGTGGTAAAACTTGATAGTCAATCTTTCAAGGTGATGAATAATTTTTGGGTTAAAAAGTTATGTGCAGAAATTTTAGGTTAAGAATCAACTAAAAAGCAGCTCTCTAACGTTAACAGAATATAAATAAAATCCAGTACACTGTCAGCATTCTAGGTAAGCTATACTTTTTATTGTTTACATGTTATAGTCAATGGTCGATATGCAGTCTCGTCCCGGAATGCTTTGCCTAGTCGATCCTAGAAGCAACTAGAGCAGAACGTCGATTCGTACTGCACTTGTTACAGATTTAATGACTGTAATTAGTCTCTCCTAGGTTAGACAAAAATTCATTAGTCAAATGCAGAAAAACGTCATTTGTTTGGACTTTGACTAAGACCTTACGTCAGACCTGAGGTTTGCCTAGTCAAGTATGAGCGCCAGAGCTTAGAGAGCAGAGCGGTTGGCGGCGCAAACTGATCTCAACACCCCAGCGCTGCTGACTATTTAGTTAACTAATGCTAATGTAAATAAGGATTCAAGTAAAATAATTCGATAATAACATTGTTGTGTAAACCAATTAGTAATAGTCTATGGCACTGACTATACGATACTCCATGATTGTCAATGTTCATATATCTGTCATCGCTGTATTTTTAAAAATACATTACAAGTTTAATTAAAAGTATATCTTTTATTTTAAAGTTTAATTCAGAACAAACATCACGCATCTGTTTTTCAGCGTATATACTGCACAAAGTATCAATCAGAATTAGCTAAATGGTAACCTTGTAAAACCAGTTCGAGTCGAAAACCTTGCGTTAAGGAAAATAATATAAATTCGTTAAGAAATGGGAGTTATTAGTCAGATATTGTTTCAAAGGACGGAAGATGGTATTCACAGAGCTGGGGAGCCAGTTACAGGTAATTCAATATTGTAGTAGTGTTTTTGACTCATCATCAACATTCTCTGCAGTCTAAGCCTAACCCTTTACTCATAGCAAGATGCGCTGGCGCCGGAGGGCGTCTATCGACCTTCGATTGCCTTGAACGGGCGGTGTCTGGATCCTTGGGGAAGGTTTCCATCCGCCACTATCACAGATCAGTGAAAATGCTAAAAACTCAGTCAGGGGGATGTAAGAAGTGAAATAGACCTAATTTACATTTTTTTTTAATTTTTGTTTCTCTGTTTGTACGGGCTAAACACCGAAACGACTGAACCGATTTAAATGAAATTGTATGGTGATAGCTTATATCTCTTGTCAATATATAGGATACTTTTGATCTCGAAATATTAAAGAGTTCCCGTGGGATAGTTAAAAAAACTATAATTACATAGACAGCTTACAATACAACTTACGCGCCTAATTAAGTATTGATATTACCGGTATCATGATACAATAAAACAATTTATTCATTTAAACAACCTTATAAAATCAGTGTCTGGCATAGCGTAGTTCATCATCAAATTAAATACTAGATGGTGCTGATAGTATTCTACATCGCGATCCTGACGCGGACGAAGTCGCGACCATCAGCTAGTTATTAAATATTATTGATTATATAAAACATTTCAGGTGTGGCCAAATACGCCATAGACAAGCCTACAGAGTACAAGGACATAACAATATCATTGATCGGCAAAGGTCGTTGCAGCTGGACTGAATCGGATTCATCAGATAGCAACAACTTAAACAAATCTACCACATACACAGGCAATGACGAGTACATAAACCGCAAAATCAATATATTGCAAAAACCTAAAGATGTTACCATTGTCGTACCAGCCGGTTCCTACGAATACCCATTTGAGTTTATATTACCAAAAGATATACCTCCGTCTTTTAAAAACGACATTTGTCAAATAACTTACGAAATCGTCTTGGAATTCGTAAAGCCTAGATTAATAAATTCAACAAAGAAGTTTAAAGCTGAACTAAGCGTCTACGGTAATGTGCTACCAACTCTTTCGGCTCCCATAATTTTTGGA
Source organism: Dendrolimus pini (assembly GCA_949752895.1). NCBI lineage: Eukaryota > Metazoa > Arthropoda > Insecta > Lepidoptera > Lasiocampidae > Dendrolimus > Dendrolimus pini. The sequence goes on from OX457137.1 coordinate 1,919,627, forward strand.
ACCGAAAAGTCTCTCTTCAAACCTTTTTCTGCTCGTCGTAATATAATCAATCTGAAGGTAGAAGTTGCTAAGACAATCTTAACTCCAGGCGAAAATATTAATCTAAGTTATGTAATTACAAATCAAAGTACTGTCGCTGTACAAGGTGTCAGAATCGAATTGCTAACTAAGACCATATACACAGCCGATTGTGGAAGAACAAGGGGTCATGACAAAGTGCTTAAAGCGTGTACAGTCCGCCAAAGCGGTTGTGATTCAGATTCTGTAGCTAAAGGTAGAGCTGAAGTACCAACTCTTGCAGAGTTGTACACGATACAACACACCAAAGTGATGAGTAAGCAATATTTTGTAAAAGTCATTCTTGAGCTACCAATTATGCATACAAACGCGTCCGCTGAAGCTGAAGTCGTTATTGGTGAGGTCTGTCGTGAAGATGATTTGCCTCCACCGTATTTAGATAATATTAAAGATTCAAAATAAACAGCTATTTTGTTTTATTTGTCGGCGAATCATCGCCAAGGATAATATATTGTCAATTACACTTTTACGGAGTGTTGCATCTATGCTTGGAAGCGGCCACCCTAATGACAGATAGACAGGTTGGGACATGTTTTGGGTGTGGTGTGTGGTTGCAAGGGCATCAAGCGTGCAACAAATCGCTGTTATTAAAGTGCATTGCGATTCAGGAAGTTGTTTGTGTTTGTTTGAAGTTTATTAATAACTAGTAAAGTAAAATTGTATCTGTGCTGAAATATATAATATAATATCTGTGATGAAATTAAAACTAAAGTTCCACTTTAGTTTTAATTTCATATAATACTCAACCACGCCGAGTGCAACTATGAATATTGATGAAGGCCTTCCTGAGCTTTCATATTTATCAAATTTTAGTAAATATTAGATGTAATGTTCAAAAACGAAGATCTAGTTAGCGCGTCATGACGTACGGCATCGAGACCGAGAGAGCTATCTGAGCGGGACAGGTTCAAAATATTAAAATTGCTCTGCAAGCTGTATTCTTTCTCATAAAGATTGAATCAGAAATGAGGATATCCATAAGAGAACCAAGGTGACTGCTATACAAATCTCATAGTTAGATGCTGAAGTAGCAGTGGTAACGTTCATCGCATTAGAGAAAAGTCATAAGGTCCAAAAGACACCGCGTCTTGGATATCGTAGTATGAAATTTCCTCCATACCGGCAGACTAACGACCTAGGCAAGGTTGATACTAGTGGAGTGGTAAGGAAAGCCATATAAAAATAGAATAGAATATTCTTTATTGCACATAACAAAATAATACACACGAGTAATAATCATATAACTAGTACAATCGGCGTTCTTATCGCTAATAGAGATTTTTTCCGGACAATCTTCTTGAGATTATTTTACATTTCTAATAAAGGGTCGGTCTTCAGTGCATAGTTTGAAATATATACATATATTATTAGTAAATAAAGATACAAATACCATATTTATATACGAATATATGTATGTATAGAATGGGTTGTTTATTGGTTATTTACAATAAACAGAAACTTAAAATTAAAAATAAACAAATATAATAATACATCCTATTCTAATAATATATATACAACTTAATTTATAAAAGAGAGAAACTACAAATAGTAAATTGGTCCCAAATCACTTTCAGTTGGGAACGTTCGCAAAACGCTGGCCGCATTACCACGTTGTATGGCAACGCATAGACGCAACGTTTTGGTGTCGTGAGACATCTATCAACCGTTTTGATAGGTCTTGATAAAGGCGATAGGCTTCTGGAGCTCATGGCCCGAGAGTTTCGACACCAAACCAGTATGTATATAAATTACTGTTTACAAATTTAGATGGTGATCTTTGAGGAGTTTATTAAAAGATGGAAGTGACTTTGCACTTCTGATGCTCATTGGAAAAGCATTCCACAACCTTATAGGCTGCACGGTAAAAGGTTTCTGACAAAATTGCGTACACAAACATAAGCATACAACGGAAACTTGAGGTTGCCTACGTCCAACAATGGATGTCGATTGGCTGAGAATGAAGATTGTTTGTTTGGAGTATTATCAAACACAGATTAGATTAGTATGTACATTGAAGCTATTAAAGAAAAACAACTGCAGTAGATTACGCCGCAGAACATGATGCATTTTTTTAAATTTCTTGTCTATTGTTCGGGATTCCCGTAAAAACTACTAGACCGATTTTGATGCGGTTTTCGCTGGTCGACAGCTAATTTTTAGACATAAAATCTAAGCTACTTTTTATCCTAAGACTCCAGCGGAAAATTTTCTGGGAATAATTTAAATTGGAAATGTTAAAAAAATCGAATTATAATTCGATTTTTTCACTGATCGATAGCAATCTTTGTGTAATAAAATGTGTGATACTTTTTATCCTGATTCTCCCACGGGAATTTTCCCGGGAGGGGTTAGAAGTTACCACAGTTTCCACTAAAACGATAGCTTACATTTTTTTTTAATGCTGCAATATTTAGTGTCCCGGGTATCCCTCGGGAATTTCAAGTCAAGCATGGATGAAGTCCTAGTTAGGTATAAACATAGTCGATGTCAACTTTACGAGAGATATGAGTGCCAATGGCTTAACAGTAGGGAATGCCGAAGACTGCGAGAAGTGGAGAAAAACAACTAGGAAAACAGATTACGGATTGTAAGACAGATTACACTGCACTGAAGATATTCGTGAGCTAGCTGTGGATATCAAAAACATACCTGACATAGACTCCTCCATCTCTTGGCGGCCGAACGAAGGACGCCTCGTCCATGGGCATGACGGTGAACTCCCAGGCTAATGTATCAATCGGCCACCCCTCACCTCTCGCCGTCGTCTGGGCAAAAGTAATTAATAACAATAATGGAGCCATTTTATTTCTTAAAAAAAAAACACGGCCTCTTCCAGGTTATTCTATACTTTTCTGGACTTTCGTCGCTCCCGACAGGATGCCATTGCCCGCGGCCTGGTTTACCGCCAGGCCGAGCTTCAGGCGATCAAGACCCGGGAACCCGCGTCCATGATCCAAATCTGATCGAGAGAATTGTAAACTGGCATTGATGCAATGGAGGCCGTGCGCCCACACCTGCTGCGATGGACCATAATCTTCAGGATGACACAGATACTTAGCTGGCATGTTTGCTTGGGTTCTACATACAACGAGCGGGGGGTGTTGTTCCGGTAAGTCACGGTTGAGGCGCCTGTCAACTGCTTTTATTTATTTATTATTTATTCATGACCATAGAATCAAAGTCTTTCAGTCGGAAACATGTTAATTAATAGGTCTTCGTATAGTAGCGCAGTTGTATTGCAAGCTACAACCGACGCCATTCAATGGAGTTCTTGTGAAAACTCGAAAGATCACATCTGACTATACAGTTCACATTTCTCACAAAAACACATAATTTCTACTCAAAAACTATCAATATCCTGCAACTATTGTTCATTTTAGAGTAATTATACACATTTTTAGAAAATAAAACTGCACAGCACAACGTCTTCTTTCAGTTCCCGCCAAAAACTCTGTCAACTGCTCTGCCAATGACGTTGCCAGGCATTACAAAAAAAATACAATTATCCGAAAATTACACAAAATGTCTATTTAATTTACCTGAGGACAATATTGAACAAAAAAAAATACAAATGACATGTACACGCGTTAGAAGTTATACTTCTTTGGTGTATCAAGATAAAAATCTTTTCAAAATTTTTATCTTTTGCCTTATTTAGAAAAAACGACACTAACAATAGAAAAACTAAAATGTTGACTATAGCTAACTTCAGGGTGTCGGTTGACTATAGCTAACTTCATGGTGTAGGTTTTTCGTGTGACGGTGTGCGCGTGCATCGTAAAAATTTACTCTCATAATTTTTCCCTAACGCGCCTAAAGAAGTATAACTTGAAAAATCCAAATGCGTTCCACTGTGCGCATACCTGCATGACGGCGGTGAGGAAACCGGTGGGCGCGACGAGCGCGGGCAGCCAGCAGAGCGTGGGCGGGGCGCGCGGCGCGCCCGCCCACGCGGCCAAGTGCGCGCCGCGCAGGAACAGCTCGCGGCACCACGCGCCCAGCGGCTTCATAGACGGCCGACCTGCAAGCCCCAGGCACGTACACGTGGGAATAGGGGCGTGCAAGCAAACGACATTCTTACCATTTAAGAGGCTTCCAAACTAGCGTCTTTGTTTTGCGCGTATACGGTCCTTTCAGACGCCACGCTTCAAAACGCCGAACGCGAGTACACGGGCTTATTCCGGCGTGTGCGCTCGAAAACCCCAATAAGGCTAATCTCACAGGCACATAGACGTGGGAACAGGGGATTTAAGAGCGCTACCAAACTAGTGTTTTTATTTTGCTAGTAACGGTCATTTCAGAATACACCGCGTTTACACGTGCGCTACGAAAAGCTTTCATCCATGCAGGAACGGAGAAAGAATACAATTTCCTGCGTTGGGGCGGCCTGTCGTAAGAGGCGACAAAACCACCCACAGCCAGGTGGTAGGGCATTTTCCCGACTGGATGGCTGCTACCCCTGGTCTAGACTCTAGAGTATACCGCCATAACAACCTTGGGTTGTGTTCCAGCATTAGCAGCCAGTTTTTTTTTTTTTTTTTTTTTTTTTTTTATCGCCCGGTCTCTCCGTCATGTGGTAGGACAGAGCCATCATATCTTTTCTTTTTTTTTTACTATATTTCTCAAAATACATGCATTAACTATCGCTTACTACATACTTAACACAAATAAGTCTTACAATTGGGAATAGTTGGTTGCAGGTTGGATTTGGTTAGATTTGTGTAGGTGCTAGGTTTTTGGTGTTGGTTGGTTGGATATTGGTTGGGATGGGTAGGGAGACTTCTTTATTTGTTCTCTTAATACATTTTATAAGGTAGCCATAAGTTTTACAATTTTTGCTTAGTTATCTAAATGTTTACATGTTTACTATGTTTGATACAAATTTTGTGTCTGTTATACATGTTTTCTTATATGCTAAAGATACATTTCTACTTTGTTTTATACTATACATCAATTTAATGTACTTAACTTAAGTTTACATTTTTTGTTGGTTGTGTACTATATATTTACAAAGTACATTTGTTCCTAATGGTTACTACCTTACTATGTATTACATATGTAGTTATATGCATTTTTACATTTATTTATTGGCTTTTGCTGCATTCTACTAGCAGCCAGTTAGGGACCAGCAGCGTATTTGTAGCACCTTCATTGATGCGGATATCCATATGCGCATACCTTTATTTATTACTTTATTATTTATTACCCGCCCGAAATATTTTTTTTTTTTCAATTTAGTATAGCCTATGTCACCCGGCGATTAGTGTAGCTTGCCAACAGTGAAATAATTTTTAAATCGGTTCTATAGTTTCGGAGCGTATTTAATGCAAACAAACAAATCTTTCCTTTTCGTCTTTCACAGGAATATTTTTAAGAAGAGATTTGTGTTTAAAGTTTACAATATTGTTATGAAAAATAACTTATAGAAATACAAATAACAAAATTTGGAACTTTTTAATAGAACAAAACAATGAAAAGGCAGCGTAATTAATATTTTTTATAAGTTGCTAGGCACTCGTCATTTATATATTGTATAATAAGAAACTAACGAAACAGAAACCACGGGGGCGCTGCAAGTATTGGTCAAAACTTACCCTTCTGCCAGATGGTGGGCACCCTCCCTTCGTAGATACACGAGTACATATCCTCAAGCACCTCCGACATCACAACCAGCCCTTCGATGGCGCGACGCAACTCCTATGTATCATTATTAGAATAGTATAGTAAAAAACTTTATTGTTCACCAAAAACAAACAATTACAGAATGAATTTATTTTGACATCTACGGGTAAAGAGTTCCAAAGGCAATTGGCATTAGGAATAGAAAATGTATGGGAATGACATATCGTTTATTTATTTATTCCCATACATTTTCTATTCTTTTCGTTTAGCGCTAATGTCACTTGTCTAGGGTTCTGTCCCGCTTACACGATTCGTACATTGTCGTGCGCTACTAAAGTCGGTCGCAGGTGCATCGGGAAGAATTATTATTAGTTATTATTATTAAAAGTAATTATTAAAAGCTTTTATATTCTTACTAGGATATGCCCGGGACTTGGTCCACGCTTTACTTAAAATTCCCGCGGGATTCCAGGGAGACAAAATACCGCTGCATTTATAAAAGAATTAAAGCTATAGTTTTACTAAAACTGTGCGGGGATAAACAAATTTTATGCAGCCTAACAACTTCGAACCGCTCCCGGGAAAATTCCCGCGCGATTCCCGGAATAAAAAAAGCACATTTTATTACATAAAAGTCGCCAAGGATCAGTAAAAAAATTACATTGGAATTAGATTCTTTTTATTTGGATATTTAAAATCATTGTCAGAAAAATTTTCAGGGGAATCCCAGGATAAAAAGTAGGGCAAATTTTAAGTCTAAGAATAAGCAGTCGATCAAGGACAACCGCATCGAAATCGGGCCAGCAGTTTTTACCTGAATCCCGAACAAACAGAAAATAAATCTAAAATAATTGCACCGTGTTCTTCGTCATCGTTAATATAGTCTATTCTATAGTAGAATTATTTTCTCTGTGCAGTTTGGGTCATAAATAATCGGAGCAGTGAAGAGAGTATTTCGCTCTCTCTTCCACTCACGGCCTTTATGGGCAGGCATAGTGATACGCACTATTGTTGTCGATAAGCGTTATCGATAGTGTACTTAGTTTTGTCATTTTGCGGGTTAGTGATCTAAATGAAAGAAGAAAAAAAACAACGTATTTATTAAAAATAAGAATAATAATGATTTTAAATAAATGGTTAATTAGGTATCTATGTATTGAAAAACTATAAGTACATAAGTTTAGAATGTAACAAGTTATATTAAAAATAAATATAAATACTTATATCTAAGTTTAAAATTAACAGCAAAAAAGATAATAATGATTTTTATAAGAATAAAAAGATATATAAGATAATCTTTCTTTGATAAGAATGAGTTTTTATCGATAATGGCGTTGCGCCCGCGCAACATGCTCATCGCCCTAGCCGGGCTGAGGCCGAGTTTGATTTATGACCCAAACTGCACGGAGAAAATATTTCTACTATAGTCGTTTTTTTAATACCTTCAATGTACAGCCACAGCATGTTTCAGAATCTTACGGTTTTTTTTAAGGTAAGATTTTTTTAATTTCGACAAAGTATTACAAATGACGATAAATTGCCAGTAAACACGCATTTCCCGAGTGATGTCATCCGAAGTGCGGACGGGTAACAAGGTGGATAACATGCTTCATCGCCGGCTGCGCGGCCCAAAGGGGGCAGACGTCGTTGACGGTTGTGTCCAAATCGCGAGTTATGATTGAACAGAGACAATATACCCTCAGTCCCGAAGTGATGGAGGTGATCAGCACGTTGTAGTATCCGATCTCCTGCAGCAGCGAGACGCACATGGGCATCACGATCTCGGGGCCCATCATGCGCTCGGTCGTCTCCAGATCTATCCTATGGGGGAGCTTCACCATCATCTCCGATGCCAACTCGTCCACCTAGAGATTCATAGGAGGCATATTTATGCTAACAGATACTAATTTCCTGCGGTCGGGCGGCCTGTCGTAAGAGGCGACGAAACCACCCAGGTAGGGCATTTGCCCGACTGGATGGCTACCACCCCTGGTCTAAAGTATGTCGACACATAACCTTGAGTTGTGTTCTGGCATTAGTGACCAGGTTCCAGTCTCCCTTAAGAGAGCAGCAGCTTATTTGTAGCACCTTTGGTGTTGCAAATAACCATGATGGTATACCGCTTTCCATCAAGTGGGCCGTTTGTCTGTATGCTGAACTCCTTCAATAAAAAATAACAGATATTCACAGACAACAGACAACATTTGCTATTTCTAGAACACAATACCTGTACTCCCGATAACAGGCACATGACAAATTAAACATAAACATTAGCTACTAACCGTTCTGTTAATTATTTATTTTTCTATTATCATAATTAAGCTAAAAAGAGATGCACCTATTCATATCAATGTCTCATTTACACTTCAAGGATTTATACGGGCTAGAACGAGACTCACCTAATATTTATAAGGTAACAGAATTAACAGAATGTGAAGCATTTAAGATGCGCACACATTACGAGACAAATTCTAAGATTCACAACTATCGAGACTCTAAATTAATTTACTAAAATGTTGAGTAGCCATATAAACTAACTTTTGTCTGCGATGAAAGTAATAATTAAAATATTTTTCTATTGCCAATAAAGATGTGTAACTCAGGAGTGATTGATTTAAAAGATGTATATATAATATAATCTTTCAAAATTCGAAATCACTCTTTAAATCTTTGGTTTGGAAAATACATCTTTAACTCACTATACGTTAAGATTGATTTTAGTCACATGGAATGATGAAAACTAACAAATCAGATACTTAGATGTAGTATGAGACAATAGATACAGGATATTGTGAATTGAAAAGAGATAACATGCGCACTCTAAGAAATACAATGATGATACACAGTAAATTAAACTCTCTGAAGTTAATGTAAAGCTTAAAACCGGTCAATTGAATAAATTATATCATTCGAAACCAAAGATTTAAAAGAGTGATTTACATCTTTTAAGGAAAAAGATTTATAAATCACTGATCTCATTGGTGATTTAGTTTGCGCATCGCTAATTGCCAAACTGGCAAATCCGTTTGAGAACAGTCGATAATGGATGGCATGGAAGAAGCGAGGTGGAATTCTCCTCCGCCCCAAGGAAAATCTTCCACCCGAGGCTATATACCTCGCAAGTCTAGGCCCAACAATTATTGTTGGAAATTTTTATATATTTTTTTATGCGTGTCTGGGAATGTTTGCGACTTCAATTATTGCACAGCGTCATCTATCGACTTGTAAGTGTTCCACTATACCAGCCTAAAGCCCACCTCATGTCCTAATAGAAATTGAGTACCATTATCATAGACGCTTACAAGCCCAGGGGCGAAGCCAATTGTCAGGTACAAAGGGCAAGGTACACCAATAAAAAACGGATGGACTGTGTGAAGGATGACATGACAATTTGTGGTGTGACAGAGGATGTATGTCAGAATAGAGGAGTTTAGAACATACATATAGTGCCGCCCTCAAATAATTAGGAGACGGTGAGAGAAAAGAGAGTTTGGCCACTTCGAAATGATCTCAGATACTCTATTATCTTCTATCTATCTATCTTTTATAGTTTACTAGCTAACCCGGCGAACCTCGTACCGCCCCATATTTTCTGAATTCCTAAAAGACTTTCTTTCATGACACAAAAACAAAACCACCAAAATCTGTCCAGGTGATAGAACCTGATCTCGGCGCCACCTACCGGTTCCAATTGTGGCTGTAAACGATCCCGGGACCCACTCAAACACACACACACAAAATTCCATCAAAATCGGATGTATAGTTTATAATTCTATAAAGGACATACAGACAGAAATTAATTTTTATATATCAAGATTAACTAAACTAAAGCTAATTGGGCCATTGTCATGCCTTGGTGAATTTTTTGTCAATGATCGTGCTCACCTTCTGGTCCTCGCCCCCTCCTCCCCCACCGCCGCCGGTGGACGCCAGCGAGAACAGCGTCGAGCACATTATCAAAGCATCCTGCACAACAATACTATAGTTATAATAACAGCCCATACAAGTCCCACTGCTGGGCTCGGGCCTCCCATTTTTAACCGACTGGAAAAAAGGAGGAGGTTCTCAATTCGTCGGAATCTTTTTTTTTAATGTATGTTCACCGATTGCTCCGAGATTTATGATCCGATTTACGATGATTCTTTTTTTTGTTCGACGCGGAATAACTGCCATTTTGTCCCCAAAAAATTTAATATAGTTTGGGGCCCAGTAGTTTTCATTTTATGAACATTTTTTATGAAAAAAATTCCATTCCGCGCGGCACCTTTCGTAGGTGTATCCATAGCTAGACACTAAAAAGTAACAAATAAACAATAAAAAACTCCGTTTAAAAAAACCGACTTCAAAAACGAAAAAGTATAAAAATAACTTATTTCTAAAGCTATTATTATTAATATATATTATCTTAAAGTCGGTGCTTAGTAAAACATAAAAATTACTATGTTTTGAAAATTACTAAGCACCAACTAAGATGTTTTAGATAATAAATATATATTAATAATATTAGCTTTAGAAATAAGTTATTTTTATATTTTTTAGTTTTTATAGGGGAACGAACAGTGTTCAATACTGTAAGATACTATATTTTATTTAAAACAGTTATTTTAGGACCACCAAATACAACCCCACAATACATCGTTTGCCGTTAGACTTTTTATTCTAATTTGACATTGACAGGTTGACGAAACAATGCGTTCCATTTTACAACAAACAGAATACACGTCACGCATGTCCAAGGCGGATTGAGGGGTTTGACACATCAGTGATTTCTATGTGGAGGTATCATCACGATGTTTTCCTTCACCGATATAACGTGTAACAATATGTACATTATATTTTGTTAAGTTTTCGCGACTAGTATACATAATAAAACTACGTTTTAACAGTTTCGTAATTTATTTGATTTCGTTATTCCGACGTTTTGGCCACTTCTCAGTGATTGGTCATGGAATACAAAGTTGTGAAATGTCAACGAGTATTGTTCAAGTTTTATTTGGCCCACCGCCTACCTTGTTAATTTTTATGTTTTCATCAGATAATATGTTGCACTTTAGAACATTTTTGAAAATAATAAGTCATATATCTTAAAATTATGTCCATCTATTTCTCTCTCTTTATTTATCTCACTCGATTTAAATAGGAGTGAATAATAAACACCTGTGCGAGTGTGGCGACATCTGCCGAGGCGTGTTGCCCCACGGACTCGGCGCGTTCGTAGCCCGGGAGCAGGTCCAGGAAGTCCCGGTAGGACTCCAGGCTGCCGTCACGGGGGATGTGGTACGCGGGGATCGAGGACAATCTAGAAAAGTGTGAATCAAACCTGCCCTTCAGATTTGTCACAACTTACCTTATCATTTTTTTACTGCTTTACTTTTGTAATTATTATTCTTCAAAAGTCATTCTGTAACATAAAAAAGTATGTTACAGAATGACTTTTGAAGAATTAATGGAGTTGTAGCAAACAGTGCATATTAAATACGACAGAGACACAATAAAAATATAGGAAAATATTATTATAGTTATAAATATAAAGACATGACGTACTAATTATAATTTTTTTATTTAAATTCCTTACAAGCTTGACAAGATAAAAACGTTATACAAAATATAGTATAAGAGGTCGGAGCGAGTTGCTATGTAAATGAAGTTTTGTCATTAAGTATCACAACCACACGCATGTGTTGGAAACGTATTTTTTATTGTAAAGTAACCATATGACAGAAGTAGTCAATAATCGAGTATTCATTGATGTAGTAATCGGAAGTCGTATAACCGGATGTCAACATAGAAGCATTTATTATCAAGCCAACGGATATGGAAAATGGAGTAACCGGAAGTTGGAACTTATACGGATGGCGGAAGTTGGTGTTTGACGGAAGTTAAGTGGCGCCAAAGTATTACAGGATGGTGTCACTGCAGACGCACTACGAAGATCTTATAAATACTCTGTGTTCGGGCAGAGGGGAACTAGTCTACAAGTGACAGTCTGCAAAGGATATTCAACTATAGTAGTATTATTTTCTCCGTGCAGTTTGGGTCATAAATCAAACTCGGCCTCAGCCCGGCTAGGGCGGTGAGCATGTTGCGCGGGCGCAACGCCATTATCGATAAAAACTCATTCTTATCAAAGAAAGATTATCATTCTTATAAAAATCATTATTATCTTTTTTGCTGTTAATTTTAAACTTATATATAAGTATTTATATTTATTTTTAATATAACTTAACATTCTAAACTTTTGTACTTATAGTTTTTTAATACACAGATACCTAATTAATAATTTATTTTAAATCATTTTTATTCTTATTTTAATAAATACGTTGGTTTATCTATTTTTTTCTTTCATTTACATCACTAACCCACAAAATGACAAAACTAAATACACTATCCATAACGCTTATCGACAACTATAATGCGTATCACTATGCCTGCCCATAAGGCCCGTGAGTGGAAGAGAGAGCGAAATACTCGCTTCACCTCTCCGATTATTTATGACCCAAACTGCACGGAGAAAATAATTCTACTATAGTCTACAAATCACATTTTAATTTTTGCTAACACACACAAACGTGACTGGTTCACGTATAAAGTCACATGTAACTGGTCCACATGGTGAAATACCTATAGAAGGGCACGTCCAAGGCCTCCTCGCAGAAGAACTGGTTGATGTAAGCGATGAGCACGCGCTTGTCCCAGTCGTCGGTGATGTGCCCGCCGTAGTTGATGATCGCGAACAGGTAGCGCAAAGCATCCCACGGCACCTCGTCGTACTCCTCGAGGTAGTTCGCCAGAAGATTGTCAGACACCTGATAGACAATAAAATTATTCTACTCTGCCCTACTAATTGCACCTGTAGTGAACGACATTTTTAACAGACTTCAAAAAAAGGAGGATGTTAAACGTCGGATAAACCAATATCAAATAAATTACCGCGCTTAAAACCGTTAAAACGTAGTTTTATTAAGGAGGAGGTTCTCAATGTTTTTTTATGTATCGGTGAAGATTACTCCGAGATTTATGATCCGATTTACGTGATTCTTTTTTTGTTCGACGCGGAATAGCTGCGATTTGGTCCCCAAAAAATTTGACATAGTTTGGCCCAGCAATTTTCATTTTATGAATATTTTTTATGAAAATATTTCCATTTCGTTCCATATGTACACCGATTACTCTGAGATTTATGATCCGATTTACATGATTCTTTTTTTTTGTTCGACGCGAAATAGCTGCCATTTGGTCCCCTAAAAATTTGACGTAGTTTGGCCCAGCAGTAGCTACAGGCCTAGCAAGCAGTACTCAAGACATACAGTCCTGTGACATACGGTGACTGACCATCAGACGGGGCGTCTGCCTTTTTGCCGGTTTAAGACAGTAAACAATTCCAAACACGTAATAAATCAATTCACATCGACCTGGCGATACGCTCGGGTGCATTCGCTAAACGTGCAATAAAAATCATCATAAATAAATAGTTTTTCCTAAAATACTTATAAACTTTTATTCAACAAACCACACTACGTTTTGGTCCTTCGGGTCGGATCTGAACCAGCAATCTCTGGATATCAAACACAATAAAATAGGAAGTATATGGTAAAAGCTCACATCAAAATCAGCGTCATTGAAGCTGTACACAGCGTTGTATCCCAACTGCCTGAATCGCTTCCGAGCTATCAAGCTGCAGTGGAAGAAGGAGACACAGAACAGCAGCCTCCTGTACTTGGGCGTCGCCTCGTCGAATTTGTCTTCGTTCAAATTCGCGAATAAACGGACCATGTTGCCCTTCAAACCCTGGTAAGAAAAAACTATATATCAAAACAAGGCTTTGTACCAGAACTAGAGGCCACTCGCGACTGCTCTTGCGTATGAAAATTCGCATTTTTTAGAACATACGCAAACGAAACGAATCTCGGGATATTACATGACAGACTCTGTGATTGAGTGGGCTAAGCTTTTTCTGGCCAAACTCACTGTAACGCAGAGGCCCCGGGTTCGATTCCTGGCATGGTAAGTTTCGGAAACGAATTTTCCATTATTTACTATATTCTGGGTGTCTGTTATCCATTCTCTCTTTCTACATTCCCCATAGCACAAGCGACCTTGCATAATTTGGAGATATACAATATTTGTTTGCCAACTTTACTTTTGGTACAGTACGAGTAAAACTTTTATGCGTCCTTGAAATTCGTAAATTTCTTTAGCTAGAACCCAATTATAATGATTACAGAGCAGATAGGCGAGAGTGTTGAGCTTTCGCTCGGCCACTATCTGTCCTCGCATGCTATCTCTTTCGCACAACACGCCGTAAGATGTAATATACGTTAACATTCGACTTCACATATGTAAACTCGCGTAACTAACTTCACTCGAAACGCATTTACGTTTTGGGGATACTTTACAATGTAGTTTTATTCTACAAATAGATAGATAGATAGATAACACTTTATTGCTCACCAAAAAAAAAACAAAAACAAAATGCATAATTACAACTCTTCTTGGCAAAACAACAGGCGGCCTTATCGCTAAAAGCGATCTCTTCCAGGCAACCTAGCTTAAAATAAATTCTTAACTAATCTGGCGATGTGGGTGGAGCTGAAAAAGATAGGACTATAAATAAATAATTCTCTGGGCTTTATTATCAACATTCAAACCAACGCACTATGAAGACGTCTCGTTGTCATCAAGTTCACTAACCTGCGGTGGTTCGGTAGTCATCTTGATGCTCCTCTGCAGCACGCTGAGGGGGAACTTGTCGTCCGGCATCGAGGACAGCCACAGCCGAAACCGAGGGTGGATCTTGGGGTTGTCCAACCCTCGCAACGAGCCCAACCACGCGCAGGCCAAATGGCAGTTCGCCAGGAACACCCAGCCGCCCTCTTTCATGCCCGTTGATAGCATTCTGGATTAAAATAGAGAATGTGAATGAAATGAATGAACGTAAAACTCTAGACAGTTAATATGATTATATTCGTCACCTTAAAGTCGATTATTACTTGCATGAGTACAAGAAACAATATTGTCAACATGTGTGGATTTTTTTCTTGGAATCCTAAATATAAGCCTAAGTTACTACTTATAAAATCAGCTATCTCACAGTGAACGTTCTGTCAAACAACTACTTCTCTAATGAAATCAGGTTTTAAATCCATATCTAAATCTGATGAACTCATGTAATACGTCACATATGAAACGTCAAATAATTTTTTTTTGTGTGGCATTCTACTAGCCAGTATTTTTTTTATCACTGATGATAGGTAATAAATATTTGGCTCAAAATTATGTAAATTAAATAATAATTTAGTGAAAAATAATGCTTAAGTATAAAAAATGTAACGAAATTTTAGATATTTTTTATTACAATTTATGCCGCGATTTGACAGTGGCTGTAAAAAAAATAGGACATTGAGTTGCATGCAGTGTGACCAGATTTTATTTGACGAATCTACTGCTTGTGGAGGTTAAAAACTACTGAATTCTACTAAAAGAGAACAAGAAAATACTAAAAATCTATTATATTTTTTTGCTGTCGTGTTACAACGTAAAAACATGTTTTTTTTCTTGATTAAACGATAAAATAACAAAAAAACCACCATCAATTAAAGAAAACAATGTTTTATTTAAATAAAATTTTAGAATTTAATTAAAAAAACCATTGCTTTCTTTAATTATCTAGATAAAAATATAATTAAAAATTACATTACATTCCACATATTAACGTAAGTAACTTGCATACCGGAGAAGTGTGTGTGTTATTTTTTTGAAAGATAGTAAGTAACAGTAAAGGTTTGCTAAAGTGGTTTGGGCGATACATTGATGTTAAAAAAACGATGTTTCATTTGCATCGCAGGAACAACCGTCAAAAGTTTATGTAAATGGTGATAAAAAAACATCTTTCATATACATCGATATATCGTTCATAAACATCGATGATTCACTTTTGGAAACATAGATATCCTAACATCGATGTTTTTTATGAGCGATGTTGCATCCCTAGATATGCCAAAAAAGTACTAGAATAAGTGAAAAGCGTGAATTCTACTAAAATATACCAAATAATTTTTACATACTAAATTCTGTTGCCAGTACCTCAAAATCTACCAAAAAAGTAGAAATCTACTAATTCTGGTCACGCTGGTTGCATGTATTGTGTATGGTCCGTAGTTTTTAAAAAATTTTGACAACAGGGAAAGTCGTTTCCCAGTGATTAGGCAACTCCCAACATACTATCAGATTATAAGAAATGAAAAAAATATTTTTGGCACCGGCGCCGTCTACTCATATATAGATAGCGTTTAGATCTTTTTAACCGATTTCGAAAAAAGGAGGAGGTTCTCAATTCGTCGGGACCTTTTTTTTTTTTTGCTTTTTTATGTATGTTCGCCGATTACTCCGTGATTTATGATCCGATTTACGTGATTCTTTTTTGTTCGACGCGGAATAGCTTCCAATTGGTTCCCTAAAATTTTTACATTGTTTGGCCCAGTAGTTTTCATTTTATGAACATTTTTTGTTCTCGTTTCTTGGGACCTATGTTTTTTAAGAAGCGCGGCACCATTCGTAAGTCCACCCATACATAGCTAAACTAAAAACTAAAAAGTAACAAATAAAAAATAAAAACTTCGTTTTAAAAAACAGACTTCAAAAACTAAAAAACTAAAATAACTTATTTCTAAAGCTATTATTATTAATATATATTATCTAAAACATCTTGAAGTCGGTGCAAAGTAAATCATAAAAATTACTATAATATTTTGAAAATTACTAAGCACCGACTTTAAGATGTTTTAGATAATATATTAATAATAATAGCTTTAGAAATAAGTTATTTTATACATTTTAGTTTTTGAACTCGTTTTTTTTATTAGAATCACATATTTAACTGCGCGACTGTCATCCTAGTCTTCTTTTATCACACCATACTAATTTTCTATCTTTTAAAATTACGGATGGTAATTGACAACCAGTTGAGAATGCTTAAATTTTTTCTGCTAAAGTGGTTTCATAAGTTTTCGCAAGTAGAACACATAATTAAAACTAAGTTTTAACGGTTTTTTCTTCCCGATCACGGCTAGTGAAAAGTGGCCCAAACTTCGAAATAAAAATGAAATAAAACATACATACATACATACATACATAACTTCACGCCAGGTCCCTTGCGGGGTAGGCACGAACAACAGAGCGCCATACAGGCTTATTTTTACACACCTCACTTGCTTCTTTGACATTCATAGCTCTTGTCATGCACGCTCGTCTGTTCTTAAGGCTCCTGACATCACCTTCTGCTAATACACGATCAATTTGATCATGGAAGGTGTGTCGTGTGTGTGGCCTTCCGCGACTTCTGCATCCATCCACTTTTGCATTGTATATCTGTTTAGTCATTCTTTCATCATACATTCTTTCCACATGCCCGAACCACCGGAGCATTCCTTTCCTTACCTTCACCCCGACACTCTCTTTCAGACCAACTCTCTTTCTTACTTCGGTATTACGAACGCGGTCCGCGAGCGTCACTCCGCAGATTTTGCGCAGTGCTCGCATCTCGACTGCGTTTACTCTACTTTCATGCTCTCTGTTCCATACCCAACTCTCGCTTCCATACGTGAGCGTAGGTACCAGCACCGAAACCCCGTGCTTAAATGCGTTAGAACGTGGTTTTAATGATTCTTTCCGCTGTGTTAAAATTAATGGAGTGCCATTTCGCCCCTTTCGGCCTAGTTACCAAGAATAACAAGATTAAGGGTAATTGTACCTGGCAGCAGTAGGCGCCTGTCCCTGACCCAAGCTTAATGACTGAAACTTGTCAAACATTTTCACGTCGATCGCGAGCTGGATGAGGGAGGAAGTTGGGTCCACGCCCGGAGACAACACAAACAGCAACGACGTCTTCCAAGACGACTCCTCCCATGCCATCTGATCAAAACATTGCTAATATGATCAATTCCCCAACATGGTTAAAACGAACTAGACCCGGTTGCTGAAAAACTGTATGGTGAGGTCGTAGTAGAACAAGGAACAAGGACATTCGTAAGCCAGTCCAGCGTAGCTGTCCAAGCAAGATCCGATTGTGGGTGGCGTAGACGAGTCCTAAAAACGGTGTTTAAGCAATCGTAGTGTAAGAGGCCCCCTAGTTCAGTGGAGCGACGACTACGACTTATTAGAGCTAAATAAAGAAAGTGGAGACTTCATCGACGACTGGTCAGCACTTGACTGACGAAGTGATAACCCGCCGTCTAATACCGGTCTTCTTGAATTGATTACACATCTGGACAAGTAATCAAATTACAATATCTTTGTCAATTTGTCTTCTTTGATCTTTTACCAAAAAATCCGAGTCAGTACAGTATGTCTAATTCTTACATACTTTTCTACCCCGCAAACCTTTACGTCATCTTGCACACAGTCCTATCTATCTCTGATTTTTGCCAACCTCAACTTATAATCAACAATTTTATCATCAGACTAATAATAGTTTCATTACCTACCTTTATGTCCAAAACAGGTGGTTCAACATATCTCGGTCCCAATAGATTAATAATGAAGGTAGTAATGCAGGCAGACACTCGATCCACACGAAGCGATCGAACAAATAGAATCTTCTGGAAATCATTACAAATCTCGTTCCAGTCTCCTAAAAACGAAAACTTATTCTCACCCGAATTTTCGTAGACTTCTTAATGTACAATGGTTAAAGTAACGCTATTTAAATGTATACAAATAATAATGAAGTTTCAAACCGTAATTTCAAAACAAATGCCAAAATTAAAGTTATAATTGTTGTTTTTAGAATTCTTAATAACGATTGACCATTCTTAGAACTAACTATATATAACTTAGAACTAACTAGATATAATTTTAGTCTTAAGTTCATGTTTGTATTGGTGTACAATAAAGAGTTATCTATCTTAGATTTTTTTTCCCTCTTTTGGATAAGTTTCGAAACACATTAATCCTAAATTGGACCTACTTATGCAAAATAGAACCAACCCACATACTGACACAACTTTTTCCAAAATATAGACACATTATTTGTATGCAAAATTGTAATAAAAACGGATTTTTCTCAAAACTGTCAGTATGTGGGTTGGTTCCATTTTGCATAAATAGGTCCAATTATCGTATATATTTCATGTCCGAATCGTTCAGGGTTCAAATACACAGTCCAAGCCCAGCAAATAGTGAATAATACCTTGATAGGGTTAAGAGTTTAAAAGTATAAGATACTAACCAATTAGCGGTTGCAACTCCGGTTCAGGGTTGAGATACCACTCTTTCCACTCTTTGGAGAACGTCTCGAAGCCGTCGATCACTCCATGGAAACCGGGTAGTTTGTCCAACTCGGTTATATTGTCCCAACATTCATCTGGCATCCAATCTGTATAAAATCGTAATCTTTTCAACCTTTCCTAACATGAGGCAGGTGTTGCGAGAGCAGAGAGTGCCGCCCTGACCCGCCTGCCGGAGCACACTTTCCCGCACACCGCCGACGCCCATAGCTCGCGCAGTTAGCAGCTAGGCGTCGGACAGATAATGCCACATAAGAAGCTGCCTTGAACACCGAAATACGACTCCAGCTAGCGACTTCACTTACTTACCATTATTTTTCGACTACTCTCTCTCTACATACCACCTACTTTTTAATTTCTGTACTCATCTATATTTAGTTTAACTATAAATATTGTAAATAACAAATACAGTCCACATCGAGTTTTATTTGGAAGAGGCAACTGCCACCAATAGTAGGTAAAACACTGCTCTACTAATATTGCTCTAATAATCTACTATACAATCTAATTGTCGCCACACGAAGCGACAAATGGGCAGAGATTTCAGAATAAAGAACGTGGCATACTTCATGCTGTGAAATTTTGATAATGAAGTGGAACCGGTGCCGTATGCTTTTCTTCTTCTTCTTCTAAAGCCTGAACCGCTCCAACTGTGAGTAGGTCTTCAGCTTAGTGAAGTTTCTACTTCTCTAAGCGCAAGATCAAACATCTTTCCCGATATAGTCCACTAATTCCTGTTAGTCCTATTAATTGTATATAGAACCAGGCATTATATTGCCTATGGGTATACTCCAGTACCACGTGGTCTACACAGCACCCCACAACAACCGTAGTCATTCTGGTAAAAGCACAATCCTTATAAAATCGACATCTCCGTCTGTGTAATCACAAATATATTATATCTATATATATATATAAGCAGTTTGTTTTCTTTGTCCGAGGTAAACTCTAAAACTACTGGACCGATAAGCATGGAACCACAACCATTCGACGCGGAATTAATCGTAGATGGTTATAGGCTATATATTTTTCAAATTATATGAGCCCTTTGCCATGTTTTCTCAATTTGTTTGTTTATTAATTTATTTGAATAAGGCGGTACGAAGTTCGCCGGGTCAGCTAGTTATATTATAAAACTGAAAGAGGGTCTACACTCACCAGGGTCGTGATACTGGCTAAGGT
The DNA here is from genome assembly GCA_949752895.1 of Dendrolimus pini. Classification (NCBI taxonomy): domain Eukaryota; kingdom Metazoa; phylum Arthropoda; class Insecta; order Lepidoptera; family Lasiocampidae; genus Dendrolimus; species Dendrolimus pini. Next base: position 1,939,792 of record OX457137.1, read on the forward strand.
GTTCTTCCACCTTAACATAATAGAAGACATCTGGAGGAGTTTGATTCACACTATCTCACTGTTTGCCATTGAGCAGTGAGGATAAAGAATTTCTACCTCATAATAAAAAAAACACTCACTAGTTGGATTATCAGGTTGTTCGCTTCTGTCCAGTACGACGCCCCCCTTCAGCAGGAAAAGGTACTCCTGCATGCTCATCTTCCCCATTTGGAACAGAATCCGGGACACGATGTGGAACGACAAGAGCAGCTTGTGCCGCTCGAAAAGAGCACGACAGGTGTTTCTGCAAGTTTTCTTGATTTGACTTTGTTTTTGGCAAAATACCAACAAGCTAGAGTAGTTATATTTACTACTGGAATCCAACAAGAGAGGCTATTTGCCCAATAATAGAGGGTTACCGCCACCTAGATATACATATTTACAAGACCAGAAGTGTTACGAATGTGTTGCCAGTTTTAAAGAAATTTAATACAAATGTTAATAGATGATAGTGCTCATGAGCTTAATGCTCAAAATATTTTGATGAATTGATACAACGGGATGCGATTTATCGACATTTTGTATAGATACGCTTCATCACGATGTTTGTCTGTATTGTATCGCATGACAGGATTATTGCTCGAATAATATGGTCTGTAATTTATTTTTTGTTTGCTTATAGACAAACTGACAAACAGGTCCACTTGATGGCAATTAGTTACCGTCAGGCAACTAAGGCAGCCAATGTGTTGCCTAGCTCGTTGAGACTTTAAATATTTTTATGCCTCTTTGAATAGCTCCAATTGTAGAGCTCTAGGAAAACCACAGGAGAGGAGTTCATTCCATGATTCGCTCACCTATAGCATCTAGGGGCTTGCGCAACACACAGTGAACATCTTTTAAGTCGTTCGAGAAAGTGTGGACGGATTCCCGATCGCCGGCCAGTGGTTTATGTAATATCAACATGACTAATAATAACAATGCTTCAAAATGTAATCAAACCCAACTACATGATGCTTTCTGAAATATAATTTCTTTTAATCTACGAAGAAAAACCTCAAAGATACTCGCTTACTTGTAAACAGCATAAGTATGAAACTCATTGAGGTTGTTAATTCGGTCTTCCAGCTCTCCTGCTTTGGGACTTCGATCGATGGAGTAATTAAAGAGGTCGGTATATGCGTCCAGCGAGAACTGGTACATGGGATCAATTCGGGACAGGTCATTTAGGGCGAAGAATAGGACCGACGCACGCACTGCCACTGGAACGTAGCCCTAAACAATAATGCAATAGTGTTACGGAAACTTCATGTTCACACGACTGCGTGTTTAATACAATTGTAACGTCGGCATCAAAATAAAGGACTGCAACGCCAACTTTCTGGCTATGTTAGTTTATTCCACGGAAACGACGTCGTTTATCGGGATAAAAGATATCCTGAGAATTGACGCAAGAAATAAGCTAGCTTGTGATGTGGTTCACTTCAGACATTTTGGGGTGCACCAATCTCGCGCATGGAGCGGCATGGTGGGTAGTAACTGCGTATACTAGATCCCGTGTCGTCCCAGTCCATGTGTGCTAAAGGTGCGCAGGTTTGGGTTTAGCGAGGTAGTTGGGAATGTCTGTACCAAAGTCCACGTTCCTCCTGTGCGGAGTTTATGTTTAATATTCACACCGCAATTGGTTGCTGCCCTCATGACCCAAACAGAGTTCGAAACGAAAGCCCCTACGTATCAAAGAAACAAAACATATAAGCTAGCTGTGTCCTATTTCAATTAAATCTGTTAGGTAATTATACACGTGATATTCTAACATAGACAAAATAAATTAAAAGTTAGAAAACTGCTGGTCCGCATTAGCCCCTATTACCGACGTGAATATCAGACGCGAGCGAGCGTCTATCTGTTACTTTATTTGTCAATGTCAAAGTAACTTCCACATTTTCACTTTCTATGGCGTGGTTTTACTTAATAAATTATTTTCACCACTTTGCTTCATAAAGTAAAAACAAGTACCGAAGAAGCAAGAACCAGCAACAACACCACCAACGTTTATAACGAGTAAAACTCGTTATAAACTAAATATATTGTGCAAAGACATTTTCAAAGAAGAAGATGACAAAAAAACAATCTGAAATAGTTCAAGAGCATCATACATAATTACAACATTACCTGTCTAGCAGTGTCGATTTCTCTCTCGGTCTCCTGCGAAGTGATGAGAGCCTCTTTGACCTCTAGTGATGTCCGTTGTGATGTTTGCAAGGTCATAAATAACTCCTCGTTCTCTAACAGTGGCACTTGGGACTCGTACATTATACGTAGGAGATCGTTTTCCAAGTCCACCTGCAGAGAAAGAAATGTTCCAAAATCATTTGCATCGGAAATAATAGCAGTCATTATTAGGCACTGGAATGATTTCTAGTAGACCCTAGGTTATTTGGACAGGAAGAAAGCGGCGTAAATTACATTGCATTAAATTCTTTATTCAGGCTCTATTAGCATTTAGAAAATGTATTCGATTTTATCCCGGAAACTATTTCATTTTCTGGGATAAAAGTATATCCATTCTAAGTATTGAGACTATATATATATTACAAATATTAGATTAGATTGTTTAACGTACGTACCAAAACCTTCTTATTGTTAGCAATAGTCATCACCAAGTTGTCTTTCATCTGTTCCAACTGAGGTCGTTCTTTGCGCACAACTATCCCTAACAACTGGGCGGTCAAACCTTGCTCTTTGACAGCGAAATTTACCATCGTGGTCTTAGTTAAAGTCTCTGGAGTATATACCGGGTTACCTGTAATTGAGATTAAATACAATTTGTGATTAGATACAATTTGTGGCGCGCACCCCTGTACACCATTTATAATCAAATCACGATCTCTCCACGTCCTCTAGAGGGACGCCAGGAGACATAGCCCCCCCCCCCCCCCACAGGATAGACTAGGCGTGTTGTTGGGAAGTTTCTTTCGCCGTTTCTTCTCTCCCAGCCATAACACGTTGCGAAACGGCAGTAAGATAGCGTAGGCCGCCGCGAACCGCCGAATCCGGTCCGCCGGGATCCTTCTTCTCGGGCTTTATATTACCCGTCGCCCGTTCTCAATTAGTTCATTGTGTCTCCGAAAACCCCGGTAAAGTTGTGAGGTCTTCGGACCAACAACATAAAGTCAAGTCAAATAAAAACCATTTATAAAGAAGTCCCGTTATGCGAGCGCACCTCGGGCTGCGGCAGCGGAGCTCAGTCGAAACTGCTCTCTCCGCAAGTCGCATTCGGATCCCCACACCGTGAGGCTGCGCGCGCGCTGACTCGGCTATCTTTCTACCGTTTACGCAGTGCCGGGCGTGTACAAACAATACCTCCCACAAATTTACCATTTTTAGGTACACACAGGAGAGTTGAGAACTGTTTACCTTATGTAAAACATAATAAATCTGTTAGAGGTATCCAAATTGAACAATGAATTTAAAAATAAGAAAAAGAAACTGTGGGGCTACTTCCGATCGGCAGATTTATAATTTTAGTCTGTCCTTAAGGACTGGCAGCTGACGATAATCTGGGAGCAAAGATTTGAAGCACTAAAAGTTTTTGTACAGTACTTCTTGAATAATATCTGCATACAAAAACGAAGGCCTGGTTGAAAAGTAGCGGAATTAAGCCGAGCTACCATTTTCTAAAGTAACGATTTTTTTTTTTGCATAATAGTTACTTGAAGCCCTCTGAAATTTTGATTATGTTTATCTTTAATATTTGAGCAATTCGAAAATACAAAACCTAGCACAACTAGAACAATTAGAACTCACCAAGCTTTGTAGTCAAATACATCTTGAAATTTGTGTTATAAGACACCATTTTCTCGTTGAACTTGATCACCAAGGAGTTGCCAATCTTGACAATGGCCTTGTCCAGTATGGGAGCTATGGAGGGATCAAGGACCTCCCCAACATTCTGGATTATGATCGGTGTACCGTTAATCAGACAGGTTTCCATTATCTTAAGGTAATTTGGTTGACCGAAATCCACAATCTGTTAAATTGCAAAGAATCTATAAGGGGTTGATAGCGTTATTTTATAAAATCATGCAAGAAAAATATGACTACTTCATAAGTGAAGTAAGGTATAACTCATTTGGTCTAAACTTTACTGTTAGAAGATTGTATTCCTAGTACACTTCTGTCATGTTTATGCTCAAGACACAACTATCGTTTTTATCTAACTTTCACTCTGACACTAACAGAGTTAACGCAAAAAGGTTTGAGGACGAAATCTACAAACAACAGAATAAATACAAACCTGTATATCATTATGTTCTTCGAGCTTCGATATCCAGATTAAAGCCTGTCCCTGAGGATCAACAGCCAAGGGCCATCTTGTTGCACGTACCACAATTATTCCATTTTCGGCACTGAAGTTGTCATCTACACAATTAAATTTTGATAAGTAATATTGGAAATCTCACTGGTGACTAGGGCCTCCCTGTTTTTTCACATTTGAATTCGATAGGGGTGCTTTAGCAACTAAACTACTACGACTTGAGATGCTTTAAAAAATTACATTCGATAATACATGTAATAAAGCTGGCCATAACAAGGAGTGAAACAGCTACCCCAAAAACGAAAATATTGGAACAGACTCCAACGACATAAACTCGGGTCATGAACATGAATAATTATGACCAAAAAAAGCATTAGTGTTTAACCAAACTTGGGCACAAAAATATGATACCCCACTTGTCTGAACAGAAATAATTACCTATGGAATGACTTCCATAGGCAATCGTTTTCTATTAAAGACATTATAAACTTACCAGGCAGTCCCATATAATTCCAATCCCTAAGAGTAGCGTCGTCCAATAGGAAATACTTCATGCTCAAATCCATAGTAACAGGCACGGCTTCATTAAAAACCTAACGATAAACAATATGAATACAATATAATTATAACTAGGGTTCTACAGTTGTAATGTACCGGATATTGGTCACAAATACAAACTCAGTAATTATCTAATGAAGGAACAAACAAATCACTTAGATTAAGATATCTGTAACAAATAATTTAATAAAGGAAATGTATGTTTGTGATTCTCAAGAGAACACAATTAACTAATGAGTTGTTATTGTTGATTTCGGCATAAACATGTAAACAAGTAGCCCTATATAAGCAGATACATCACAATTAAACAGTTAGTTATAAGTTACATCCAGAAGAGAACAGTCATAAGTTAAATCCAGAAGCGATCAGTTATAAGTTACATTCAGAAGTGAACAGTTATAAGATATATCCAAGAGTGAGCAGTTATAAGTATTAAGTTAACAAGTTAAAGAGTTATCAGTGAGAGTTTACTAAAATAATTCTGTTCGCAGAAGACCTCGTGTCGAAATTAAGTAAGTTAAATAAAACTAATGTTACAAAGTATAAAATATCAATAGTGATCAATATACTGGACCCACTCCAGTAGTAAAAAGTTAAACTATACATCTTAATAATAAAAAGTGATAAAAACTAACTCCAAGACTTTGACTTACTCGCTGCCAACGTGCCCTTACCATCTCTCCACCGCTGCACAAAAATCTTGCCATTACACAGTTACCAAACGCGTTTTTTTAAATTGCTTAAAGCAGGCAGACACAGACGACCCATGTGATAGAATAAGCACTTTCTATTATTACTACTACTATTATTAACCATTATTCATTTTCCAGTGGTTATATAGGTTATTTTCAGTAGCCATGATCACAGAAAAGAAGCCAAAATGTCAAAGTAAAAAATCAAATTGAAATTTTTGCTCTCAAGAGCACTGCGACAGAGAAGTAGATAACTATGTAAATTGTAAGAAAAAGTGTAATTTTTCACTAGATGAGTTATAAAGCGTAATAAATACCTCTTTAAACCAATCATCCATCAACGCCTCTCTGTATTCGGATACAAACGGACCTAAGTAGGCCACGAACCCAGTCGCGATTAGACAGTCTCCGGGTAAATTATCAAACTCCTTGTCCAACCTCTCGACTGTCATCTCCCAACGTTCTCTTTCACCTGATGACACGATTCATAATTAAGACTTGTTAACGATCTTGATTATCTATGGTTATTGTCTGCCAATTACAGTCCACTACTGGACGTAGGTATTCCAAGTTTCCGCCACACATGCCGGTCCTCCACTTTTCTGCTTCAGACCTTACCAATGATTTAGCAAAGGTCACTGGTCCATCAGACCAGGCTTCCTATGCGAATATAGTTTGGATTCGGTTTGTGTCTAACTTATGTTTGTAAAAATGATACTGGGACCATCATCTAGATGAGGAAGACTTAGAAAAACCTTCAACTATATAATATCAACTACAATTTTTTTTTAATTTGGTTGTAAGCAATCTAGCAAACAGGTTCACATGATAGCAAATAATTACTGTCGCCCATGGACATCTGCAACACAAAGGGAGTCAAAGCGTTGCCTAGCATGTTGAAAATTTAAATAATATGTATGTAAAAAACACCCTTTTTGACGAGTCCCATATTGTAGCGCTCTGGGACTACTACAGAAGGGAACTCATTCCATAGAATGTTAGAAATAGTTCCTAGATTCAATTAAGTACCTGATAAGCCAGTGATGAGTGCTTCAGCCCGCTCTAGTTTAAGCTGCAGCATCCTAGACTTCCGTTCCAGTTCTTCCTTTTGTGCCACCTTCTCATCATACTCCTTCTGTAGTCTCGCAATCATTTCGCTCAACTCGCGCAACTTTGCACGTGCTTCGGCTAATATCTGCTGCTTCATTCTAAGCGATTCAAGCGCTTCTTCTAAGCGCTCTTTCTTTGGTTTTACGATTCTGGAATATAAAGTATTCTCTATGTGAAGTTATAGGATTAAGTTTTAATTTTTTCTTTGAGAATATTGCCACAACAGCATTATCATCTCCTAAAATAATCATCATCAAAACGATAAGTCTCAATTCCCTAATCAGTAACTACTCTATCTTTCTATGTGAAACATTCTGGCAAAATACAATAGTCAATCTCAAGACAATATTAGCCTTGGAGTACTATATTATTATTTCTATTTTATTATTGCACGTGTACCTCAGAGAGGAATAAGGGATCAGTTCTTGCACAGGTTTGAAGTTTAAGCTATCGAAACTCCAGCAAATAATGCTTATACAGAACATAATATTAAAACAGGAATTTAACAATCAGCAGGACAATACTTCCATCAACATACTGAAATAAAAAGCCAAAAGCTTACGTGCAAAACTTAAATGCGCCTCAAGAGAAGTCAACTCTGTGAGTTTACATAACAGTTGTGTCAAGCATTAAAGTTTATAACACCTGTCAAAGATATTAAATACTAGTTTGGATAGCAGCTGAATAAGAGGCAACACTGTCCTGTCTTAACTCGGAATATACCACCTCGAAGATCCTATAATTGTGTTTTATGTAATATCAAGTAAGAACTTCATAGACGCATATAATTTTTGCTTGTAAGTTAGAAAATGTCAATAAAGAACTAACTTATAGACTTTCCCATATTTTTCAATGGCCCTAACCCACAAGCACAGTGACTTGGCGGCCGCGGAAACTGTTCCCACTATTTCCGGGTCAAAGTCCGGTTTGGCCGTGTAAGTGCCGATTTTTTTCAGGGTTTTGTCCGATATATTGTCTTTGTCAAACTCACGAAGACGATCCAAAAAGTATTGGTCACCAAGTTGACGTTTCGCTTCGGCCCATGTTGGTTCCTTCTGTTATGAGAATTAATTAGTTATTTTTTACAACTCACGAATATTTATTTGTATACTATTATTATATTACTATTATTAGCAAGAAAGAAGAATTCAATGATAATGAATAATCAGCAGACAAACATACACATCGTATATCCTCAAGCTAAGCATGTTAGGCTCGTACGCTATGTTGTGGGTAAATATATTGACCATGTTAGTACGGTCTCGGAACATAGTAAATAACGGAAAGTTAATTTATTAAATTTACTATGCCAGGAATCAAACCGGGAGCATTTGCGCTCCAGTGAGCTACGCTGGCAAAGACCAATCTAGACACAACTACAAAGAAAACTCAAAATTGGTTCACAAACAAAGACGTTATAAATATTTATACAGAAAGAACAACGAATCGAGTAACTCCTCCTTTTTTAAATCAATAAATATCTACCAATATTTAATATATTTTTTTTTATAATATTCCTTTAAAAAATATATTTTATTTGTTAAAATAAAATCCTGAAATGTACCTGCAGTAATATAAGCACGGCTTCTAGAACCATTTCCACCTTATACGGCGGTTTGGCGTACGATTTCACTTCAGTGATATCCTTCTTGTTTAAAGCATCCAAAGCCTACAAACATAAGCATTAAATACTCCTTTAATACTACAGAAACACCCACTAGTAATAATCCATAGAAATAGGTGGGCCAACATTTAGACCAGAATAGCAGCATAGAGGTTGAAAAATAATTATACAAACGACTAAAAGATTGATTACAAAATTTCGCCTTCCGAGAGCTGAATTCGGGAATTTTGACTTCCAGTGACAGGTACGGCAACACTCAAACCTCTAGATAACAGAGGTCGAGGGATAAGCATGCAAAGAGCCACCATAAATTCCGTCACATGATAATCATGATTTTTTGACATTTCCCCTGACTTTGTCACAGCTGGTCACAATCGTGAGACTACTTTCTCCTTAGCTCACTAAGGAGAAAGTAGTCTCATGATTGTGACCAGCATCATGACATCATATATTTTGCACCTTTATACCAAGAAATATGTAAATCAAAACAGCTGTTCCGTAATTAGCTTAAATGTGACGTCGTGAAATTTAGGAACCTTCCCACCGCTTGTCACACAATGCCACACTTCATCGATTTCTTCCCCCCCTCCGCCCACCCCCAACGTGAGACGTAATTTACGACACCAAATGACTTAAAGATTGATTGTTGAATTTCCCTTTCCGGGAATTGCCGACTTCCAGTGAGATACTCGTAGGTAGGGCAGTGCTTAGATTAAGGTTGCTGGATACGCATTTACTTGTTGCGTTCTTACTTTAACGGCTTCCTCCAAAGCGGGCATGGCACTGGCTAAATCCCTCATGGCAGCATCAGCCAGTTTCTTGCATTGAACTTCTTCTTCCATCGTCTTCTTGCTTCGTGCAGCCACACTTCTTTGCTGTTCGTCTGCGTTGCGTTGCTGTACGTTGATGACGCCCATGTACTCTATGCATTGCTCGGTGTATTCTGCTACTTGAACCTAGATGGTCACGGACCACATATTTTAATTTAACAAAGACTTGACCTGTACATATGAAACGTGGAAAAATGATACAAGTCGCGGTATGCGCTCCAAGAGTTCTTCTCTACCAGCTATCCGTCCTGTGACAGATATGACTGACCCAGTGCTACTGCAATTTACAGTATTTGCAAACTTTAACCGTTACTTTGGTTCTGTTACGGATATCCACAATTCTGATTATACCCACAAGGGCGAATTTAAATACTCACATATCAGCTCCGGACGTCATAACGAGTAGGACACAATACTCAAAAACATTTGTCTTCATTGCGGTATAAAGACACGAAAACTTGATTATGTTTACCGAAAATAGTCCATCCCAACTGGATCCTCTTACTGGCTTCATCCTCGAAGTTGTACCTAACCGAATCTTATGTTTAGGAGAGTCCAATCTCATCAAGTACTATCTTTAATCTTCTTCCATGCCTAGATACTATTAGTTACCTAGGGAGTCCAAGGTTCACATCGAAGAGAACCTTGGACTTCTTAGTTAACTAATAGTATCCAGGCATGGAAGAAGATTCTATTCATACAAGTCACCTGTGCCAGTTCCAACTCTTCGGACATCTGTCCCACAAGCTTGGTAGTTTCCTCCACTTTGCCCAAACCGTTTCGCAACTTGTTTGCTTGCAGTGCTATCTCGTGACGTTTCATTTTCAACATTCTGCAGGTAATTTAGTTTTTTTGTAATCAAGCTAAAACTGGACAGTCCATCCTAGGGTAAGTAGTTATCATTACCAACAGAAATAGGCACGTTTGATTTTTGACAGCACTATTGTATTTTATTTATAAATTCTAACCACGGTGAAATGGCAGCTATTTTGAAGAAAGGTATTAGGATATTAGATGAAATGAAAGGTGTGTTAAGTGGAGATCTATCGTCTCTCTCCATCCCTATAGGAAATAGGTATACATAAATTACTCACTCTTTATATCCCGAGACAAGTTCCAAATAGTTTGTGGGTGTCACGTAATTGGTCCTTCGCATTTCCATCCACATTTTGACGCAGTACTTCCCAACGGAGGAATGGATCAAAGACATGATGGACGCCGTCGAAGCACGGAGAATGTCTTCACGACTTTCTATCAGCGACTCCTTTCGACGGATCTATAAAATAACCAAAAAAAAGTCAATAACTTGCAATGTTAAGTTTATCTTTCGGACCAGCACCATTGTGGTCCAGATTATCTTCTTCTTGTTAGTCGTTTCCTCACTCCTCAAGATCGTAACTGACTGACTGATGGCTTTGAATAATTTGCTCTCTTTCACTGACATCGGGGTTGTATCCTCCCAATTTATGCTGATGTAGGTAGTTTTATAAGCCTCCGTATCAGTCTCCAAGGCATGCGAGGTCAGTTCAGACGTTCCGTTTATTCCGTGCAAGTGAACGTTTCACATCCCACTTTTGGATATTTTTATTGAACCTTATACACAAGCCGTGCTTTCTCTTTGGTGTGAGTGTGCCATAGTTAAAACCCAAAGTCCCATTTGATGACCTGTTAGTGCTGTGCACTTTCAGGAGCTGTCTAGCTGCCCCATTGGAGGTGGATTCGAGGTTAGTGGTGCTAATTACCCCATTGGTTTTTGTACAGGATTTGGCATAACTCTCACCCTCTCAAATATAATCTACAGTCCACCAATTACTCGAACCAGTGAAGCTGTGTATGGATCCGTGATCCAGCATTGCACAATCGGTTTTGGACGGCCAAATTTATTGACAATGCCAGATGGTCAGGACCCTGTTCAAGCCACTCCAAAGCATATTTAACAAAAAACTGCTAGAAGAACCTTTCTGTGTTGACGCTCTGCATTACCGACTATTAGGATAAGATATTCTATTGTAGACACAACTTATTCAAATATTTTCTAGCCTTACAATAAATACCGATAATAACCGGGACTTGTCCCTGGGTACATTATTATGTGGTGTAAACAGGGATAATCACTGGTAGTGTCACACCACATTTAACTTAAATTTGTCAAGGGAGCTCTACGTTTCCCCCAAGTGGCCCCAAGGAAACCCTCCAAAAGTCCGGGCCATTTTTATGGCACGTGGTCTTCAACGAGATACAAGTATATTATTGTATGGATGCCAAATAGAAAATGTTAGTTTTTTTTTATCTTGAATACATTGATACCCTATCCAACAATAGTAGCATAGTACTTTACCCTTCAATTGAAGCATGCATACTGTTTTTAGAAAAATTAAGCATCTTAATTTTTTGATTTCCTTTTAAATTTCTCATTTCTATACAAAGAATTAATATCATCTCAACTAGTTGGTGGATTGCATTTTCTGTATATCCAATTATCCGAAACAACCATACATATTTCGCTAAAATATATAATTTCTTTTTCACCCTCGGTCCGGTGATAGAAGCCAGCAGTTCCACTCCCTCCAGGAACTTGTAGGCGACTTCGAGCAGCGCCTCTCGCGGCCATTCCAGGAACCAGTTAGTCGTCGTCGCATTTATTAACGCCGGGTATTGACGAATACGGTTTCTAAAAGACAAACCACGTAAAGAAAATTAAAAGAAATACATATTAATATTTTCTTAAATTTTCGCGACTTGTATACATAATAAAACCACGTTTTAACGGTTTTAAGCGCGGTAATTTATTTTACTTTTGTTATTCCGACGTTTCGGCCACTTTTCAGTGGCCGTGATAACGGAACACAAAGATGGTAAGTGTTCAACGAGTATTGTTAAAGTTTTATTTAGCCTACCGCCAACTTATTTATTATATGCCCAAACGTATCGACAACTCTTCATCTATCTGTATTTACATAGCATCACGTTTATGTATGAACCACAGCCTTTAACTGTGCTAAATTATACATCAATAAATTGGTGGATAAAACATGACGCAACATAGAGTAAGCAGTAGTAGTAAGAAATATTTTACACGATTACTCTTCGAACTTCCAAAGAACTGATAGAATTGTAGCAAACAATGTACAAATCATGAAAGGTGAAGGATATTAACCTCATTATTAGAACCCATGTTAATATTATATAAAAAATTTAGAGCTAGGCATGTTTGCTGAAGAATTTCTTGTAGTTTCATTATGTATACAAGTCGCGAAAACTTAAGAAAATATTAAAGGTGAAGAAATCAAAGACCACTAACCTGAATTCGTCACCGATGGGACTGAAACACAGCACTATGTGCATGTTAGCCCTAACTCTGTCCACTAAAAACAAATAAACGCTCTCAGCCGTTTGCATTATATTCGCGTTCTTCATTGGTTTTTCGAGAGCGGTCTTTATCTGAAAATATTATTATATTTATCCGTGCAGGAACGGAGAAAGAATACAATTTCCTGAGGCCGGGCGACCTGTCGTAAGAGGTGACAAAACAACCCACAACCACCCCTGGTCTAGATTATGCTGTCATAACAACCTTGATTTGTGTTCCGGCATTAGTGACCAGGTTCTAGTTCCCCTTAAGAGAGCAGCCGCGCATTTGTAGCACCTTTGGTGTTGCAAATGTCCATAGTCGATGGTAACCGCTTTCCATCAAGTGGGCCCTCTGCCTTGTCTGCTGAATTGATGCAACTAAAAATATGGAAATACCTCTGTCTGTCTGAATACGCTTTCCCGGAAAAAGTAATGGACCGATTGACTGAAATTCGGTATAAAGATGAATTTTTCAAGTGGGTCTTCAGGACTAAATCCTGGACTATACGAAATAGCGAATAATACTCAAGAGTCTAGGGGTCAGTTTTGATGAAAACTAAAGTGATATAATTAGATTATTTTTTATTACCTAATTTATTTAGAGGCTTTTAGTGACGATGTCACCATGCCAGCCCCATCTTACCCTAATCATACAATAACGCAAATTTATATAAATGGTTTCACTATTTTCTAAATTAAAAGAGCCGCAGCAGGCTGTGGCCGCGACAAAATGCTCTAAAAAACCCCCACAAATTAATTCCCAGAGCATCCACCAGCCCGTTCCTGCCGTCTCCTGTCCGAACACATTCCACTAAATGCTATAAGTCTTCCACTATATTGCATTGCAGACAATTTGGAGTATTGCTCCTTCCCACAAGATGATAGAATTTATTTAGTGGAATGTGACCGGAGCGCAATGTATGAACTAGGACACAAAGCCGTCTTTCATAGCTAGTATTAACAAACCATCATCATTAGATTTCTGGAAAAAAATATTATCCTAGTCGTATTATTACACCAATCTATAGTGTAGCTTGTAAGGGCCAATATCTTATAGGAAACAGTGTAATAAAGGAACGTGGTGCATTGAAAGAAGATGTAGTGACAAAACTTTTCACTACATGTCAAACAACAATTTCAAGAAGGTTTGGGAACTTGACGGAATAGATGAATACAGGTTCACAAAACCAGTGTATGACAGATGTGTCCGATAGAATCGGTGTCGGTTATACCACGACGCACTTGTCACAGTCAAATTAAAGACATTAAACAAAGAATAAGAGATTAAAGAAAGTAGATGATCCAAAGTGTTTGATAGACTCGTAGCAAGTGGATCCAACGTTTTTCTCTACTTCTATGGGAAACAGGAGCGGAAATATGTATGTCATATTAATATTATAGCAATCAGAATGGGATCTTACATCTTCAAACTCGTCAGGCTTGTACAGATTTGTCACTTCACCACTACTCAACAGGTTATTGACGATCTCCGTGAAAGTTTCCTCCACGATTTGCGTGTCGCAGAATATGAACGTGGTCTTCTTGGAGTCCACACCACAACTCGTGTACAAAGTCTGGTAAACACACTATAATGTCATATCTAATAGATATCCTTAGCATCTATTGGTCATAGGTACAAGGGCTGTGTGACGTTATTATTCCAAAAAAGTGAGTTCCCGCGAGATACAAGTATGAAATTTTCGCGAGCGAAGTTCAGATATGAACTTTCATGACTACCAAAACAAATTTCATGGGAAAAATCCCCAATTGCATTTTAACTTAAAATACAACATTCATCGGTCAGTCAGTCGGCAATACAGCCATTTACCTTAGTACAATCATTTCATTAGAATAACTTTAGTAATAAACAATTTATATCTACCAACTTCTATCATTTTTAACACCCTACGTAGGAAAACTTCCTACATCCCCTACACACAATATAACCATTATGAAGATTAACCTTCTATAAGGGTCAAATTTAATATTATTTTTTTCCACAAGCTCCCAGCTGCCATCAAAATTGCCGCGCCAAAACCAAGAAATTTATGTCGTCTCTTTTATTCTAATACAAATTCTATTTAGTAAGAGGGAGAAAGCATCAGTTCAACGTTCATTTCAATTATCTGTATTTGAACCACAAATTTGTGGTGCTTCCCAATTAGCCGTGTGACAGTCGGGCAACAAATCTGTGGTGGTCCCGTCTTAGGGCGCGTTCCCACTATGTAGTGTCGACAGATAATCGTGTAGGTTTAGGCCCGATTCACACAGCATTGTGCTACACGTTTTTTTTGCAGTATACGTCTTAACGAATAAATAGTGGCGCATAGAATGTACATAGAACCATGCACACGTCGTTTGTACTGCAAAAAAACGTATACTGTTGATAGGTTTAGACGAATACGCAACGGACTTGTCAAGCAAATCGAATGAACTTTAACGTATTCGGCTTGCAGTGGCGTATAGTATAGCACTGTCTCGTTCACACGGCACGATGTTCATACGTTTTTAATCGAATAGCATTTATTTATTTAGCAACTCTTTTCATCTTTTCTAAGTTTATCGTATAACTTATCAAATAGTTTAGTACGCCCTGATTCTTCATTTATAGGATTTACCTAAAACCTTCTGCTCTGTCGGCGGCGAAACCGTTGGCGCCCTCGATTATACCAGTATAAAAGGACCAAGCGTGGCTCAATCACCGACGTCTACTCACTGTGACAACTGTGTAAAGACTGCAGCTATTCGTTTTTTACACGAATGAAAATCTATCGTATGAACACCCGGGTGATCGTACGTTAAAAAATGTGTACAAAGAAAACGTGCAGTACAAACGACGTGTGAACCGAGCCTTAAATGTCGTGGCTTATATGTTTAAATGGAGGTGTTCACATATAGAACGACACGACTTACTGTCGCCTACGAATTTTTTTGCATTGTCGTGACAGTGGGAACGGCTATCACGACAGTCGTAAAATGATAAAAGATCGTTACGACTAAATCGTGACGGCAAATCTATCGTAGCCACGTCGTCGCGATCCAATGGGAACAGCTAGCTACGATAGTCGTTAAACGATAAAAAAATTTGACGACAAACAATCATTATAATGAAAACAGCCAGAGACGACAGTCGTCCAACGATAAATTAATCATTACGACATAATGGGAACGTTTACGATTAACCTCAAAGTGCATTTTGTGTTCGAGTACAATAAAGAATTTTACCTATTTCAAAAGCACAACATTTAAATTGCAATACCTTCAGATCCTCCCTGAAATCCTTGACGCCATAAGTTTTAGTGACGACAACTTGGAAGGAGTTACATTCGCAGATGTATGACGCAACTCTGGTCAAACTCTGACGACCAGAACCACCTGGAGGGAAGAAAGAAAGAAGCGTTGTTTGGACTGCTTTCTGATTGGTCGATTAAGTCTGCTGGGATAATTTTACCATTATACTTTATTCTTTATTTTTTTGCAAGAGTTCAGCAGACAGGCAGATAGCCCACTTGATGGAAAGCGGTTACCATCGCCTATGGACATTTGCAAGCTGCTGCTCTCTTCGGGAAGACTGGAACCTGGTCACTAATGCCCGAACACAATTCAAGCTTGTTATGGCGACATGCTTTACACCAGGGGTGGTAGCCATCCAGACGGGCAAATGCCCTACCACCAGACTGTGAGTTGTTTTATCACGTCTTACGGACAGTCCGCCCGGAAATTGTATTCTTTCTCCATTGCTGCATGGACAGCATGGACAGATATAAAAGTTATTCTATGAATAACATGGAAGAGTTATTACACACATACCAGCCTGAGGCATTTATCATCAAGTGAATCCAAAATGTCATAAATAAACATACCAATTCCAACACAGAGCAAGTTCCCCCTCGGCTGTGAAATGACCCTGACAATGCGACAGATGTGCTCGATGGCGTCTTTGAATAAGACAAGGTCCATCTTAACCACCCCGGGACAACTGTTATATTCCTCCATTTGATTTGTAATAAACCTAAAAAGCACACTTTGTAAGTAATAGATACAAATAACAAACAGACTATGTTTTTGAGAAGTTAAAAAAAAATCTTAAGTTTTCGCGACTTGTATACATAATAAAACTACGTTTTAACGGTTTCAAGCGCGGTAATTTATTATTATTACCTAACTTTAACAATATTCGCTGACACTTAACACCTTTGTCTACCGTGATCACGGCCACTTTTCAGTGGCCGGAATGTCGGAATAACAAAAGTCAAATAAATTACCGCGCTTAAAACCGTTATTAAGTTGAAAAAGAATTTGACACTTGAAACATAAACACCTAACCATAGAGAAGCGGTTAAGTCTTTATGTTAAAGTGTCGAATTCTTACAAAAATATGGTTAGTTGTTAATGTATATAATACAAATAAAAGACGTGTGTGTAAAAGCATGAAAGGACAACTCCAGTGTTTAATGTTTCCCTACATTCGCTAGATGTCGTTAGTAATGAATTATAATAAATGTACATACAACAAAATTCACGTTATTCTCTTAATAATCTGTATTAAGACAGTGACAGTTCATAATAGATATACTCGTATAGGTCAATGCCACTTGCATTGAAGCTATATATTGTTTCGAGTGCGGGACTCGAATCAAAATGCCGTTGCAATTACTTTAGAATTGATTAGAACTATACAAACACGTATAACACAGGTACAAATATAACTGGACGCAACCAGTACAAACTGCACAATTCAATAACACGCGCAAAGTCCGTCACTATATAGCTTGTCGAATCTACACACATCTTACTAATATCGTAATCGTCGCTTGACTGCCCCCCCCCGTTCGGGCATCGTTTAAATTAAACTATACAATACAACAATGGACCGCGTGGACTAGTTTCCAAGAAAACGTAAACTACACACCTGCGGCCATAAACGACCACAATAATAATATAATGTTTTTCTTAATTACAAATTTCAAACAGAAAGTAAACAAAAGATGTCCAAATGCGGGAAAGGTAATAAACCAGGTGTGCATTCATTTTGTCGGCATGTAACAATATTGAAAAAATTAAAACTTACTTTCTCAATGCAGCAGGGTCGTTCATGTCGTCGTATACTTCGAAGGGGTTGAGGAAGTCTCCGAAAAGTGGAGGGCTTTTGGAGGGGCAGAGCGCGTGGAAGGTCAGCTCGAAATGCTTGCCCAGCATGTCGCCCATGTGGACCATGAACCAGTCGCGGTCTCTATAAAATTCAAATTTCATACGATTAAGAAAAAAAAATATTGTCCATCCTTATTGTCAAATCAATAAAAAATGTGCTGCATAAAACAAAAATTTTCCATTTACACAAAAGTGAAGTTGACTACATTTTGTATATATTTGTAAATTATATATAATAATAAAAGCCTGAATATGTATGTACGTAATTATAAAATCTTCAATTTTTATTTACATAACAAAATGGCAACGCTTCAAAATATGTGTACAGTATGCGCAAAATTTATATGCGGTTTGTGTAATTCCGTGAGTTCGCACAGGTCTGGTGAAAAGGTTGACGTTTGCTACACCTTAAGCCTTTACAGTGTTTTGTGCAAAAGAGTTGGCATACGATTCCGAGTATCAGCCGATCGAGATCGCAACACTCTCCCTTCTCCGCTCTGTTCGTGAATATTATAACATGTTCTGAACGAACTTCAAGGACGCATTTAAGTTTTGCTCGTACTATAAAATTTAATCACAATTGTAACAAATGCCTATAATAATGACACAAAAAATATTCAATACACACAGTAGGCGTTTTATTAATGATTTATAAATACCTACCAACTTCATTCTATTATACGTTTAAGCAAAGTTAATTTTAACTTACTTTTCCTCGGTCAGTCGGTCACAGAAAACTCTAAAACATTCATGTATCCAAAGTCTTAAAAATCGAGCCTTCGTGTTAGTGTAATCTTTGTTACTGCGTAGAAGACCCTGGAAGTCAATTTTAGTGCTCATTTATTTCAATTGTTTATAAAGTAAATGAATAATCTTCTTTACATATCAGTTTGTCTGTCTGCTAAATCACGCAATTGACTTTGTAGAGGTTTTCAGCATCAGTTAGATAATTTTTCAAGGAAATTATATATATATATATATATATATATATATATATATATATATATATATATGTCGGAGGGAAGCTTTAATTGAACGTATCGTTGACTGGATGTATAACGCACAATATCATTTGTTTACATTTTAATTACTTCTAAAATTCTTCATGTAATTTAATTTGATTTGTTGAATGTTTCTACAACTTAAAGATCGTTCTAGCCTAATAAAAGTTATGAATATTGTAATTTAATAAACGACCAATCAGAGCAGAGCATATGGCGGAGCGGGGTCAGCGCCCTCTATACTTTGAGTAATATCTACTTGGGTAGACTGAGGAGTTTTTGTCACACATTGAGTTGATGGCAGCAGGTCGAGTTGGACCTTAGAGTATTTTAAAGAAAGTGTTTTAAGTTAGAAGTATGAGCGGGTGCCCTGAACCCGCTGCTCGGTCTAAACTATGTCATAATGTTGATCAAATCTAAATTAAAAGTGTATAAACCGTGGCTATTGTGTTTTATGCTCGCATTTCATCCTGATGACGCCCACTAAACCTGAAATAAGTAAAGATGATGTCGTGAGAACGAGGCCGTTCTGCGACATATATATATATATATATATATATACTAGCTTTTGCCCACGGCTTCGCGCGCGATATACAAAAACCTAATGGAGTTTTTATGTAATTAAAATAGAACACCTGACGTAGCCGCGGGGAAAACTCATCTTAAAAAAAAGCTACGCCATATAGCGAGGGTATCCCAAGAATTATCAATTTAAAAAATAATTAAAATAATTCTAAAATCAAAAATAAATCTTCCAAAATGGCTTCTTCCGTTGTTCTATCATTTTTCGCATATAACATTAAACTTTTCCAGCATATAAAATTTATGACGACGAAGAAATAAAATAATACTCACTTGAAATATTTTGGAAATATCTCGCAGATTGAAGAGATAGTGCATTTTGCTCGGCGTCGGTAATAGCTTCGCAACTATGTTGTTGAACATGTCTATGGTCGCTATTAAGACGACTTTACCTGTAGGTGTTTATTATAACAAAATCAATTTAAAAGTATAGTTCGCAATTCTCTTGTTCGCGCCGCGACGACAAATGCACATCACTAATGTCACATCCCTACAACCCGCACTGCCCACCTGTCAGTGTCCTGTCTTAAAGGCCTAGTTGCCAAGCCATTAATGCATTAAAACCTGTCAGTGTCATATAAAATGCAAACGTGTGCACACGCCGGTTGCGCTCCAATCAAATTAAATTAAGTGAAGTGACCAATATAAGCATCAACCTGACTCTTCAACACAGCCAGTAACTCCTATATTCCTAGCCACACCATCTCTAGTGATGTGATGTCACATACCAGGGCCCCCGATTCAGCTACTACTATATCGTCAGAATGGTCGACCACTGGCGTCATAATGATTTTTTCAAAGTTATCGCGATTAACACACATAATTACAACTATGTTTTAACTGTTTTAAGAAGGATTTTCAGAAAAATGTAGAAGAAAATGACAAGGAGAGATAGATTTCAGAAAGGGACAGATGATAAACAAAAGTATAACGAAAAGAACATCACGAGAATTAATGACATCCAGGGGCCTAATCTATCATACGACCAGTCATGCTTTACGGGTCCGAATGTTGGGCCACTAAAGTGATAAACCACAAACGTCTCCACTCAGCTGAGATGAGAATGTTGAGATGGATGTGTGGTCTTACGAGAATGGATAAGGTGAGAAATGAGTACATAAAATATAAAACTTTGGAAGTTGCACTAAGTTTGTATGGGCATATAATGAGGAGGGATGAAAGTCACGTGACAAAAAGAATGTTAAACTACAAGATGGATGGGTACAGACGCAAAGGTAGACCAAAAAAAAAGATGGATGGACTGTGTGAAGGATGATCTGATGATTTGTGGTGTGACAGAAGATGCATGTCAGAATAGAGGAGTGTGGAAGGAAAAGACATTGTGCCGACCCCAATTAGTTGGGATATGGTGAAAGAAAAGAGAGAAGGGCCTAATTCTGCTATAACAATTTGGCATTGTGAAGATATTAAAAAATTCCATTATAATCTTCTCGATATCGTAGGTCAGTGGAAAGTAGTAGAAGAAAATTGGTATTTAATAAAACTACGTTTTAACGGTTTTAGGCGCGCTAATTTATTTAAATTTTATTATTCCAACGTTATGACCACTTTTCAGTAGCCCTGATCACGGAAGACAAAGATGTAGTGACTAGATGAAGATGTCAATGAGTATTGTAAATTTGTTGTATAACCTACCGCCAACATGTTTATTTATTATTATTATTATTTTTAATTTTGTATATGGTTATTATGTACTCTATGGGAGCCTAATCTAATGTATTTATTTATTAAATTTGTATTATCATCAGCAGAAAGAGCGTTAGCCGAAATTGACATTAAAAAGCTACCAAAATTTTAAAGATTGATTTCGCGAGTTTTCACTTGTAAGTATTTATAAACACATAGCAGCAAGCCTATGACACGCCATTGAGATTAACAGAATACAGAAATAAGGGAAAATCTACGATTGAAACTATAGTGTCCGGCCATTTTGACGAGATAGTAATAGCAGAATAGGGTCCCTGGTTGTAGGCATCAGGATTAAAAAAGGCTCCGGCAACGAGTTCCACTCTTTTGGTGAAGTGAAAATGACATACCAACACCCTTGGTCTCTTCGTCGAATTCGGCGAGATGTTGACTGAGCATGGTGCCGAAGATCTTGACCAGTTGCTGATGGGTTGGAGGCGTGAGGAAGAACGCGTGAAAGCAGGATAGGAGACGCGGAGGCAGGGGGGAGCGGGCGCCGCCGGGGGGACCAGCAGCACCCGCCAGGACCATGTTCTACAGAGAACCAACAGTTATTTTTTACGGACTCCAGTTCCGTACCCTTTTTACAACTTATACATACATACATAACTTCACGCCAGGTCCCTTGCGGGGTAGGCACGAGCAACAGAGCGCCATTCAGGCTTATTCTTACACACCTCACTTGCTTCTTTGACACTCATAGCTCTTGACATGCACGCTCGTCTGTTCTTGAGGCTCCTGACATCACCTTCTGCTAGTACACGATCAATTTGATCATGGAAATGATCATGATAATCATGACCATTTTTACAACTTAATTTCTAGATTTAATTTTTAGAGTTTAATCACGCTTATTGGTTATTTTGGTTCTTGTGTGTGACATTAACTTAGTGATATTTTTGTTGTGATGTACTTTACGAATAACTAATTATATCAATTTATTCTAATTTTAATACTAAACTTATACTATGAATGAATGAATGAATGAAAAATCTTTATTGTACACCATAACTTAAACCTAGTTATTTAATATAAATACATTTCCATTAGAACAATGGGCGGCCTTATCGCTTATAGCGATCTCTTCCAGACAACCCAGTGTCCAAGGAGATATTACAAGAAAATTAAATTATATTTGGTGGTTTAACTAAATTGAAACTAATTCAATCGTAATTGAAGAAAAAACAAAATTATTACAATAATGAACTAATAAAGACATACATAATTAAATTAATATAATATAAATTACATATACTTACATGCGAATAATAATAGAATTCCATTTACTGCAACAAATTTTATTTAATGGACAAATAATGGTCAGTTATCAAGTGTTTGAATATACCAATGGATGTAACTTATCTGATTTTCAAGACAAGACAATGTAAAGTGATCTGTTATACATGGTGTTGTGAAGAAGTGCATGTGCAATGTGTGCCTTATGTCTATACCTTCATATATTATCCTATATAGTGCCATGTGTGTTGTTTTTTCCTTTCTGTGCCAGGGTTATTAATTTTTAACACGTTCATAGCAGCATTGATTTATGGATCAAAGTCTGTTGAGCCCCGTAACGATATAAGAAAGACAGATGTTATTGATTACCTTGACATTCTTCCTCCACTGCTTGGCTCTGTCGAACCAATACCCATAGTCGTGCCACAGTCTGACCAACTCCAATGGCGGTTGGGAACCATACTCGTCTCGCACCGGCATGTTTATGTCATCCATGAACGCTATCATCCTCTTACCTGTGTTCGGAGCACGTGGACTGTAGTTAAAATGTATCATTCGACACACACACACACACACATATACACAGAGAGAGAGAAAGAGATAATAATTTAATACACACCAAAATACACAATTACAAAACAGACCATATTTACAATATTGTAACAAGTTTTTGCGGTATTCGAATTAAAATGCGGTTAGAATTATTATATAGTTTATTAGAACTATACAAACACGTATAATACAGGTGCAAATGTAACCGAACACAACAAATCTAAACGTAATGCAGAAGGTGGTAATTCAATAAAACGCGCGAAGTCCGTCACTATTAGATCCCCGACTGTACACACGTTACGCCTTGATCGCAGTTGTCGCTGAATTGCCACCTCTCTCCATCAGGCTGTCGTTTTGTACCTCACAAATACAAATGTACCCGTATGGTAGTCGACGTAATCCGCAACACCTGGATGATGATGCTAATGAGCGAGTACAATAGGACAAAAGGCTATTCTCCACAATAATTAGTAAAGGCATGCCAATAAATAAGTGAACCAAAGAAAATGGCCACAAAAGGATTACGATTACTTCAAATGTCGACAGGTAATAAAATGTGCTTCTATAGATCTGTACGTGGAATTTGTCTTTGTTGGCGCCTAGGTTGTAACACTATTTTCTAAGCAATACAATGGGCGGCCTTATCGCTCAAAGTGATCTCTTCCTGGCAACCTAAATCAAAGAAACTTGAATCAGACAATGTTAGGGCGCGTTTCTACCATGTCGTGACGACAAATAGTCGGGAAGTTTTAAGTGTCGTGGCATATATGTTTAAATGGAGGTGTTCACATATAGAACGACACGACTTACTGTCGTCTACGAGATTTTTTGCAGTGACGACAGGTTGTGATGACAGTGGGAACGGCTAGCACGACAGTCGTAAAACGATAAAAGATCGATAAACATTTTTGACGACAAACGGTCGTTATAATGGGAACAGCTAGAGACGACAGTCGTCCAACGATGAATTAATCGTTACGACATAATGGGAACGCCGCCCTAAGTGGTGCAGAAAAGGATACATAAAAACTCAAACTAATTTAGAAATTCAAAAGAGTACTCCTAGATAGATTATAATAAATATAATCAAAAATTACATAGGACATCTGTCACACTGGCACGGCGACGTTTTAAGGAGACCGTGGTTACTAGTACTGTGGGGAAACAATGACTAGCTAAACCTGCCTGTGGCAGGACCCAGTAGAAGGGATGGGACCAAGAAATGCTAACTAACAAGGCATCAGCCTTGAAGGATGACAAGCAACTCACAACGAGGAATGCTGAAGATCACTCGAAATGAAGATGCAAGATCTTTCCAGGACTAGAAACTGAAAAATCTTACCATTGTCCTATCTTCCCTAGTGCATGTAATATTTTAACCAATAAGTTAAATGGATACAATAAATTTACTGCTGTAAGCTGTAAGATTTCTGATTTCTAAGAGAGTCTATACTGAAAATACATAAAAAATAAAGTATCAAATACCTCCGGCTGGGACATAGTTTCCCTTCGTTCTTTTCTCGAGTCTGGCTTCAATTATATCCTGGACATTAGCCGCCGTTGTTTGGGCGGACATGTTGATCACTTGTGTGCTATATCTATTCAAGGAAACACACAATTGATTACTATATGCCGAATATAAAGAAGCAAATCGACGGGTGCAAAGTAAATAAAGTTATCTACAAAATGATGATTTTTAGTTTATTGTACAATCGTTTTAAGAAAACAATTCTTTACACCATGACATTATTTGTTTTGCATATGTCACATTATTTCAATAAATTTTCGTACGTAAAAAAAGCCAGCTACGTATGTTCTTTCAAATACTACGAAGTTAATACGCTTCTTTCGCTCTCCTGTAAAGTAGCTATTTTGCAGATATCTCTTTTTACTTTGCACCCGTCGAAATAAAAAAATAAAAATTACAGAGTAGAAAAGATTAATCAATCTTCTTGATATTATATAAAATAAAAACTTCGTTTAAAAAAACTGACTTCAAAAACTAAAAAACTAAAAATTTAAAAACTTCGTTTAAAAAAACCGACTTCAAAAACGATAAAACTAAAATATATAAAATAACTTATTTCTTAAGCTATTATTATTAATTATATGCATCCACAGTGCCTATTATCCTAAAAGGAAAAACATCTACAGCTTACAGTCATCTCTGACTTTTTCCGCATAGTACCCGTGTGGCAAACATAAAAATAAAAAATGTATATGCATAGACAATCTTCTGGTTTTCTTACAATTGTGAAATTTAAAAATATAATATTATAATATTTTTAATAAGTAGTTACTCTTACTTATCGGTTTAAAAACAACACAACATTTCAGAATAATAAATGCTAAAAATAAAAACTTCGTTTAAAAAAACCGACTTAAAAAACTAAAAAACTAAAATGTATAAAATAACTTATTTCTAAAGCTATTAAATATTAATATATATTATCTAAAACATCTTAAAGTCGGTGCTTAGTAATTTTCAAAATATAGTAATTTTTATGTTTTGCCTTGCACCGACTTCAAGATGTTTTAGATAATATATATTAATATTTAATAGCTTTAGAAATAAGTTATTTTATACATTTTAGTTTTTTAGTTTTTGAAGTCGGTTTTTTTAAACGAAGTTTTTATTTTTTATTTGTTACTTTTTAGTGTCTTGCTATGTATGGGTGGACATACGAATGGTGCTGCGCTTCTTAAAAAATATAGGTCCCAAGAACCGGGAACAAAAAAATGATCGTAAAATGAAAACTACTGGGCCAAACTATGTCAAATTTTTAGGGGAACACATGGCAGCTATTCCGCGTCGAACAGAAAAAGAATCACGTAAATCGAATCATAAATCTCAGAGTAATCGGTGTACATATGGAACGGAGTGAAAATTATTTTCATGAAAAATGTTCATAAAATAAAAACTACTGGGCCAAACTATGTAAAAATTTTTGAGGACCAATTGGAAGCTATTCCGCGTCGAACAAAAAAATAATCACGTAAATCGGATCATAAATGACGGAGTAATCGGCGAACATACATAAAAAAAAAGCAAAAAAAAAAAAAAAAAAGATCCCGACGAATTGAGAACCTCCTTTTTTCGAAGTCGGTTAAAAATGTATAAAATTACTTATTTCTAAAGCTATTATTATTAATATATATTATCTAAAACATCTTAAAGTCGGTGCTTAGTCATTTTCAAAATATTATAGTAATTTTTATGATTTACTTTGCACCGACTTCAAGATGTTTTAGATAATATATATTAATAATAATAGCTTTAGAAACAAGTTATTTTATACATTTTAGTTTTTGAAGTCGGTTTTTTTAAACGAAGTTTTTATTTTTTAATTGTTACTTTTTAGTGTCTAGCTATGTATGGGTGGACTTACGAATGGTGCCGCGCTTCTTAAAAAATATAGGTCCCAAGAAACGAGAACATTTTTTTTTTCGTAAAATGAAAACTACTGGGCCAAACTATGTCAAATTTTTAGGGGACCACATGGCAGCTATTCCGCGTCGAACAAAAAAAGAATTACGTAAATCGAATCATAAATCTCAGAGTAATCGGTGTACATATGGAACGAAAAGGAAATTTTCTTCATAAAAAATGTTCATAAAATGAAAACTACTTAGCCAAACTATGTAAAAATTTTAGGGGACCAATTGGAAGCTATTCCGCGTCGAACAAAAAAAGAATCACGTAAATCGGATCATAAATCACGGAGTAATCGGCGAACATACATAAAAAAAAAGATCCCGACGAATTGAGAACTTCCTCCTTTTTTCAAAGTCGGTTAAAAAATGAATGTCTGTCTGTAAGTCCTTTATAGAATCGTAAACTATACATCCGATTTTGATGAAATTTTGTGTGTGCGTTTGAGTGGGTCCCGAGATGGTTTACAGCCACAATTAGAACCGGTAGGTGGCGCTGAGATCGGGTTCTACAATCCTCCTAGTCACCTGGACCGATTTTGGTGATTTTGTTTTTGTGTGTTTTTAGTAGGTTCCCGGATGGTTTAGAGTCGCAATTAGAACCGGTAGGTGGCGCTGCGATCGGGGTCTAGAATCCTCCTAATCACCTGGACCGATTTTGGTGATTTTATTTTTGTGTCATGGAACAGTCTTTTAGGAATTCAGAAAATAGGCGAAGTACGAAAATCGCTGGGTCAGCTAGTTTAAAAAAAAATAAAGATATTACTCATATAAAAAAAAACTAACAAGTCACAATGAGACTTCCACGAAATCTAGATCCTTGTCTCTTTTGTTTCAAAGGAACTTGTAACTTGCATGTACAAAAAATAAATCAAAACTACCTGCAATTTTAGTATTTGTGCTAGCCTTACATTAAAATGCATCTAATAATGTCGACAGTCTTAAAACTTTTGGCATAATAAATACATAAAATGGGGGCATTTCCAAAACTAAAACTGTTGACCCTATATTCTGATCTAATATGTACATTGTTACAATTACCACGTGCTGACAGTGAGGGAAAACATCGGGATGAAACCTGCACATCAAGATAATCAATGTGTCAAACCTGCCAATCTGCATACAGCAAACATGGCGGCTATACAGTGCGTTTCACTATAAATTTCCCGATGTAAGAAAGTGTCTTATGATGATCATTTAAAAGAGTACCTAATAATAAGACGACATTTCAACGGTTTTAAGCGTGGTATTTTGTTTGATTTTTATTATTCCGACGTTTCGGACACTTTTCAGTAGCCGTGATCAGGGAAGACAAAGATGTATATATATCGAGGGCTTCATAACAAATGGATGTATACGCAAAAATGCCATTTTTTTATTGTTTACGAAAATCTATGCATGTTACAATTTAGAGTCTTACCAGTATGCAAGTGTACCTAAATAGAAGAATATCCCAAATTGCAGCCTTATACAATCAACTAGTTTTGCTTTATTCACAAGTTTGTCTCTTGTGTAAAAAGTGCAATTTTGTCTGTACGCCCATTTGTTATGAAGGTACTCGATTTGTTGTGTAGACAAAATACTAAAGGAATACCTGCTTGGATCCAAGCTGACCAATGTCCCCTGGATGAGGAACGTCTTCCCCGTGCCCGTGGGTCCACCAACAAGGACCCCATAACCCGCCTTGAGCATGTCCAAAGCTATGATCTGCACCCGGATGAACTCCACTGTTGGCACCAGTATCATATGGAAGCCGAGGCTGAAAATATTTTTTGTAAATTCAAGTTTTTATATAAATAAATAAAAGAGACGTGTGCGTCTCGGGATGCCCGACAGAAGTAACTTATAACTTGAGCTAATCGAAGTTAAACTATTTAATATTGAAATTGTTTAACTTGAGAACAACTTAGGTTATTATTTAAATTTTATTAATATGATAATGTAACGAAAGGTTAGTTATTAATAAAATCTTTTATTGATTATAAAATATATTTTATTCTTAGTAACAATTCTTGAATATGTACATTACAATTTTGTGTCCGTACATTATTAGTACCATTATTTAATCTAATTACTGAAATACGGCCAGCGCTGTGGGTTAGAGTGAGAGAGGAGGAGCCTGCCTACCGCTGCCGTATGCGTGAGAGAAGGGGAAGCCAGATAGACTGGCGCCGTAACGCGTTGCGAAACGAAGCGGTTTACCCTCCAATAAGAAGTTATCACTTCAAAATTGGTTTAACAAAAATTGGGTAGTTTTGGTCTCACGCCAAAAGGAAGGTTGGCACTGAAAATTAGCATTGTGTTAGATACATGTTTCTAAGTAATACTTTTACCTGTAGTTCAACAAATAAAGATTCATTCATTCAAGTCCGACGAATCGAGTTGTATGAAGACCAAGCTTCTGGAGCTTTGTACATAGTAAAATGTTCTTCTCAGAAAAATAATGTACACATACATACATAACTTCACGCCAGGTCCCTTGCGGGGTAGGCACGATCAACAGAGCGCCATTCAGGCTTATTCTTACACACCTCACTTGCTTCTTTGACATTCGTAGCTCTTGTCATGCACGCTCGTCTATTCTTAAGGCTCCTGACATCACCTTCTGCTAATACACGATCAATTTGATCGTGGAAGGTGTGTCGTGGCCTTCCGCGACTTCTGCATCCATCCACTTTTGCATTGTATATCTGTTTAATCATTCTTTCATCATACAATCTTTCCACATGCCCGAACCACCGGAGCATTCCTTTCCTTACCTTCACCCCGACACTCTCTTTCAGACCAACTCTCTTTACAAAAACAATGTATAGAATTCAATTTAGGGATCCCATGAAAACCATGATCTTACTCACCTCGGATTAAACTTCCAGTTGTCGGGCAATTTGTCCTCCCAGGGCTTGAACTGCCTGAGCCTCTCGTCGACGTAGTAATCGTACACGGTGTCCTTCAGTGGGAAGATACCCTCGTGCTCGCGGACCCAGTTGTCCAGTTTGCGACGTGGCTCCTCCTCTAAGGTGGCGCACACAGACCAGATCATCCTGCAAAGTAAAGAAGACATTAATGTGATTCTTCACATTAATGTCTTCTTAAATACTCACTGTTGCCGACGCGAGTATCTGGCGCCACCTTTAAATTCCCAAAAAAGTGTGTCTATTGCCTTATGTTAAAATGTCATGCAGAAAAAAGAAAATAAAATCCTCTACCGTTTTCACACTCAATGGCGTCGTTTTATTTCTCACAAAGAAATATCACCATTTCCCTTTACTAGAGACCTAAAACAATATTCCAAAGCACGAACCAGCTACACTCACACTTTAGGTAATAACGATGTCAAAGTATGGTCGCATTGTATCATTTCTTATAACTGGAGTTTGATTGACGGCCCATTAATAAAACTACGTTTTAACGGTTTTAAGCGCAGTAATTTATTTGATTTTTGTTATTCCGACGTTTCGGTCACTTTTCAGTGGCCCTGATCACGGAAGACATAGATGTCAAGTGTCAACGAGTATTATCAAAGTTTTTTTAGCCTACCGCCGCCTTGTTCATTTTAATTATTTGATTTTGTTAGGGTATTGCTAGATTCTATTGGGTTCTTCAATCAGAAGGTTCTGTTAGGTCGGGCAGATGGAGATATAATGAAATAAATATTAACTTTATATGACTGTCTTTGATTTACTATGTATGACTCGGAGAGGAGGTACATTACATTTTTTGCTGAATTGAAACTGTCGCAAGCCATCACAGGTTTTAATTTTGTTTATGGTTATTATTTACTCTATGGGAGCCTAATCTAATTTACCACCACTTCGCAACATGTTGTGGCTTGAACAGAAGAAGCAGAAGGATTTATGGGTTATCGAATTTTGATGTAGTGATTGGGTTTATCCAGCGTGTGTCCACTGATCGCAGACTTCAAGACCAGACCAGACGAAAGGGGTTACCAATGTGCTTTCAACCTATTAGGGGCTACTTGAACCGGACTACAGATAACACATGCAACACAACTCAAGGTTGTCATGACGCCATACTCTAACCCTAGACCAGGGGTGGTAGCCATCCGAACGGACAAACGCTCTACCATCTGGCTGCGAGTTGTTTTGTCACCTCTTACTACAGACTGCCCGGCCGCAAGTGTCTTTCTCCATTCCATCACAGATGACATTGGTGAAACCGGGAGAAATAATTTATATATTGGCACTAAAATAAATTAACAGAATACTAACGCAAAAAGGAATCTCATTTTTGAGAAATTCTCATTATCCTCCTCGTCAGGGCCAGGAGGTGCAGGCGAAGGTGACAGTCCCAGGAGCCTACACATCGACCTGACACCGGTCAACTCTTGGCCTCTCACAGATTGGCCTTCGGTCAAATGGAGACGCTTCAACTCCAATACTGGAGTGAGAATGTTCTGGAAATGCCGTCTTAGCTACGAAGAAATCATTTAATTAGCTGAATTCATATTATTATGGATATCAGAAACCTAAAAATTGTGAAGAAAATTATCAGAGGGACATAAAACACGATCTTTACTCCTAGATTTAAAACTTACCATTTCCCTATATTCAGGATCATCAACTGTATCGAGCCAGGAGTTGACGAAAGGCCACCAGCCCCAATCCTTATAGTCGTTATACACCATGCCATTACGTGACACAGTGGCCGGAGAAGCCACGGCAAGGTCCAGTGTTTCAATCAGAAGAGACACCTGGAAACAAGACTTAAAATATTGTTACGAGTTGCGAGACTCGAATTAAAAAGCCGTTGGAATTATTATAGAGCTTATTAGAACTATAAAAACACGTATAACACAGGTACAAATATAACCGAACACAAAAAATCCAAACGTAATGCAGAAGGTCTTAATTCAATAAGACGCGCAAAGTCCGTCACTAATATATTCCTGAATGTACACACGTCACGCCTTGATCGTAGTTGTCGCTTAACTGCCCCCCCGCCCTCTCCATCAGGCCGTCGTTTTATACCTCAAAAATACATAAATGTGCCCGTATCGTAGTCGACGTTATCCACAACACCTGGCTAATGATTCGGCAGCAAGCCGTAGTAAACGAGTACAACAGAACAATAGACTGTTCTCTAGAAACGTATGCCAATAAATAAGTATACAAAAGAAGAGGACCATAAAAGAATTACAATCAGTTCAAATGCCGACAGGTAATAAAATTTGTTTACAGATTAGGAGTGGAATTTGTTTTTGTCGGAACCTAAGTTGTAACAATATGCAAGTAAAAAATATTTCTATTATGTCTTTGTACCGAAACATTTGAAGGACGAGGATTAGGTCATGAGGAGAGATGAAAATCACGTGGCAAAGAGACGGATGACTTCTTTGAAGAATGACATGAATTTTGTGGTGTGCCAGAGGATGCTTGCCAGAAGAGACGTAGGAAAGGAAAATACATATTGTGTCGAACCCAACTCTTGGGAAAATGTGAAAATAAGAGATTAAGAAAGGTAACATTTTATTTCGTTCCGACAAATTCGCAGAGATGAAACGCAAAGAGCATTGTGTGAAATTAATTCCGGCACAGCAATATCCTGAGTGCAAACCTTGTTAGCTGAAAATGCGGCGTACAAACTCTCAAAATATGCTCTGTGTATAAAAATGTATAAGGAATGTAATTACGTCGCTATTTCTGCAAATCAAGTTGTTCTTTCTTTTCTTTCTTTCTTTTTATAATATTTGGTTTAAAGGTATCATAGTAAAAAATAACAGATTTTGGCAAAAATGGACCTCATCGTTTCGGACCGCGTACGACTCAGTTCTTTGATGTTTATTTTCCAGTGGAGAACAGTATATAAGAATATTAGCAGCAATTTTTTTTTTTTTTTACCAACATAAGGAGCAGAGTACACTCAAAGTTTCGAAATAACAGCCCCCGCCCTATTTAAGACCCCATGAGAGATACCCTACATAAAACTAGTTTAGAAATTTAACCTGCGCAGGCATTGATATTCTTTCACTATTGACCAGAGTCAGAAGTTTATTGTCGTCCATCACAGAGTTTAGATTTTCAATCCAAATAGCGTCCACTGGGCCGTCGAATATAATCCACTTTTGATCTGGTGATTCATCTAAAAATATACCAATAACACCTAGGTAGTATCAGTTGTTCGTGATCGTGTACTAGCAGAAGGTGATGTCAGGAGCCTTAAGAACAGACGAGCGTGCATGACAAGAGCTATGAATGTCAAAGAAGCAAGTGAGGTGTGTAAGAATAAGCCTGAATGGCGCTCTGTTATTCGTGCCTACCCCGCAAGGGACCTGGCGTGAAGTTATATACATAACTTCACGCCAGGTATGTATCAGTTTTCTGTCTTTCTTTCTATCGCCATAAAATAATACTAGGGAAGAAAACCGCCCAGCGTAAAATTGACATCACGACAGATTAATCTTCTTACGCTTATTGAAGTTTTATTTAGATAATATAGATAGATCTTCCTTAAGAGAGCAGCAGCGCATTTGTAACGCCTTTAATGTTGCAAATGTCCACAGGCGATGGTAACCGCTTTTCATCAGGTGGACCATTTGCTTGTCTACTGAACTCGTGCAATAAAAAAATTAAAAAAAATGTTCAGATCAAAATCTTAATCAATCCACAAATATAAAAACTTAAATACTGGCCTAGAAACATATTTCAAATAATAAAATGCAAAAAGAATAATCTGTAGCAATAATCACATCAATGTCTATGCACGTAAAGCTTAGAAAATTTTTACTGCATGATTTTTATTCCTAATGTTCTTCTTCAGTGGTACCACAGAACATAAATACTTCAAGAAACAAATTTATAGAGGCAATAGATAAATGATTATTTCAGAGCACTAAAAATATTTCCTCCTGCTCATAGACTACTTAAATGATAAATTCATTCATTCATTGTTACGAGCTACACAAGACTCGAATTAAAATTTGAAAGAAAGAAAGAAAAACAAATGTTGGAATTACTATAGAGTTTATTAGAACTGTACAAACACGTATAAAACAGGCACAAATATAACTGGATACAACCAGTTCATACTGCACGATTCTATATTACGCGTCCGTCAGTATATCGCTCATCGGATGTACGTCTTACTCGTATCGTAATCCTCGCTTGACTGCCCCACCCCTCCGTTCGGGCATTGTTTTATACTAAACTGTATAATACAATAATGGACTGCGTTCACTGAATCCGAACACCTGGCACGCTTCGACGCAATGCAATAAGAACAAGGATTAGTTCGACACTAATGACGGCCATAAAACAAGTACAATAACAATAGAATGTTTTTCTTAATTAAAAATTATAAACACAAAGTAAACATAATAATTCCTAAATGTGGCGAGGTAATAAACTGCGCTTTACGACAGGCACGTGTGCGCATGTCTTTGTCGGTATGTAACTATATCGTAAATAAATAAATACCTTGACATATAGTCCTCATAATGGACGACAAAACCCCGTCCTTCCATTCCCCCGTTGCCAAGTTATATTCCCCATATAGTTCGCCCAAAGTCAAAGCCTTCGGATTTATCGGTTGTAGTTGGACATTCTCAAAGCCGGGGACCTTCTCGCGGTGCAATCTAATCAAAGTGGCCGCTAGCATTTTCCACGAGACTGATTTCGCTGTGTTTGTATCACCGAGCAAGATGCTCGAGTGCCGCGAGTTCTGAAAGCGTTTTTCGATTCATTTCTTGCCAATGTGGCATTGAGATACTTGGGACAAGCGGCCGGTCGGCGTACGATCATGTCTATAATATCGCTACAAAGATCAATTGGAGGCCGACCTGAGCTTCGAGCAGATAATTGGCAAGAAACCACTCAGGCCAAGAAAAAGTGGCATATTTTCGTTTCAGAAGCCAAAGTAACATACAACTTGGCAAAAGTTATGACATTAAAAGAAATCATTTTTCATCGAATTATCCGATAATAACCTATAAATATTATAGACACGAAAATTTGTAAGAAGGTATGTATAGATCTATGGATGTATGTTTGTTACTCTTTCACACAAAAGCTACTTGAACGGATTTTGATGAAACTTTACAGTAATATAGCTTACACTATAGAATAACACATAGGCTATAATTTATAAAGATATAGTGTGAATTATCCAAAATATAACGATTTTCCTTCACCACGCGGGTGAGACCGCGGGGCGCAGCTAGTGTTACATGCTGTTTTAATGAGTAGTCTTATAGTAGAATTATTTTCTCCGTGCAGTTTGAGTCATAAATAATCGGAATATTTCGCTCTCTCTTCCACTCACGGGCTTTATAAGCGGGCATAGTGATTGCGCATTATTGTTGTCGATAAGCGTTATCGATAGTGTATTTGGTTTTGTCATTTTGTAGGTTAGTGATAAAAATTAAAGAAAATTAGATAAAACAATGTATGTATTAAAATAAGAATAATAATGATTTAAAATAAATTATTAATTAGGTATCTACGTATTAAAAAACTATAATTACAAAAGTTAAGAATGTAACAAGTTATATTAAAAATAAATATAAATATTTATATCCAAGTTTAAAATTAACAGCAAAAAAGATAATAATTATACTTATAAGAATGATAAGTCTTTCTTTGATAATAATGAGTTTTTATCGATAATGGCGTTGCGCCCGCGCAACATGCTCACCGCCCTAGCCGGGCTGAGGCCGAGTTTGATTTATGACCAAAACTGCACGCACAAAATAATTCTACTAGGTATAGTTCGATGCAAAGTTAATGGCGGCTCGATATTAGCTGCAAACAAAGGCGTGCGCAGGTACAGTCAAGTGGTGATTAATTAGGGCTAATTATGTATCTACTATTTTTACCAAGTTTAAAATAGGAGGATGTTCAATTCATGTAAATATTTTTTTGTGATGTTCAACCAAACTTTTTTGTTTCTAAATCGATTTTGATGACTCTTTTTTCTTTAGATTCAGTAGCATCAGCCTAGTTTCTACAAAACCTTTAGTTTTATTGGGCACCATACACGTAACTTAAAAGTCAAAATAAATATTTTATCTAGAGTTGTTTTATTTATTTAATCTAGAAGTACTCACCAAGTTAAGAATTATTATTTCAAAGACATGTATTATCTATAGTTTGATTTGTGGAAAGTAATGCTGAAAATGCTAACGACTGTTTGGTACTTCTGAAGTACGGGAGGGTTCAAAGAAAAAGAACTTTTATTTATTATACTAGAGTGGCAGGTTGACTCTTACAAACAAGTTTAAAAATACCAACAATCGCGCGTGTGTCGTTTTTCAACACATTTACGAGAGAAAAGTACAATAGGTAATGAACCAGACATAAATATCAGTCAGAAAGTCCCAATTTTATTAATATTTTTGATATGAAATTGACATGCATTTACAATGGCGATGGGTTAGGCGAACGAAATAGGAGGATTGGATTTGGAATGTAGGATAGAAAATGGCAAGTAGGCCATCAGAACTCTCCGTAGTTGTTTGGAACACAATTAGCGCAGGGTTAACCATTTCAAGCTGATATTCTGTGAGAGCGTGCTATGTCACTAGTCAAGCCGGCCCTAAACGCTATAATTAAAATAATGATTCCAACATGCTCTGTCACGTATAATGTTTTCTATAATATTGTATGTTTTCCCTCCATAGTCATCAGCCTACAGGACTGAACAGGATTTGTTTTCAGTGATAGATTCAAATATGGGCCATAAATTCATCTAGCAACGTGTCTATAATAACGTCAACTTTGTTCTGTACACCTCTATTCTTCTTACTTTCACAAACCTACCTAGTCATTTCTTTCCATTCTTTTTCTTACCATGTGTACGGAAGCTTGCTGTTTTTAGTCTTTTATTTCATAATTTTTACGCATTTTAATTACAAATATTCAAACAAAAAGAACAATAAATTTAACTAAATATAAAAAATTACCAAATCTTTATGAAATAATAACAAAAATAAAAAAAACTATGTTTAAAAAAACCGACTACAAAAACTAAAAAGTACAAAATAACTTATTTATAAAGCTAAATTATAATATCTTTTTTAATATATATTATCTTAAACGTCTTAAAGTCGGTGCTTAGTAATTTTCAAAATATAGTAATTTTTATGATTTACTTTGCACCGACTTCAAGCTGTTTAAGATAATATATATTAAAAGTAAGATATTATAATTAAAAATAGCTTTAAAAATAAGTTATTTTATACTTTTTAGTTTTTGAAGTTAGTTTTTTTACACGAAGTTTTTTATTTGTTACTTTTTAATGTCTAGCTATGTAGGCCTACGAAAGGTGCCACGCGCCTTAATAAATATAAGTCCCTAGAAACGGGAATGGGAAAAAAATACATAAAAAAATGTTCATAAAATGAAAACTACTGGGCCATAGTATCTTGAATTTTTAGGGGAGCAAATGGCAACTGTACTACATTGAATTAAAAGAATCACGTAAATCGGATCATAAATCGAGTAACGAGTAACCGGTGTACATACATAAAAAAAGTAAAAAATACCGATCAAGTTGAGAACCTCCTCCTTTCAGAAGTCGGTTAACAAACAACACACTTTTGCGCTCAATTGTATTTAAACTTAGACCCGTGTGTGTGTGTACTGTGTACGGACGTGCTCAATACAAGTATAGCTTCGCCGCAAGACTGCAGGGCTGTCCGTGTGTGCTTGCTAAATGAGTTGGAAAAAAGCGCTAGATTCTTTTACATGATCGAAATTACAAAAAAATATCTAGCAAGTGCGCGTCGTACTACGTAAACTGAAGGATTTCGTAGAAGCAAAGATCAATCAATTTTTTACAGTTTGACTACGAAACCTTAAAATTCTAGTATATAGGTTGGACAATCCTAAAAATGTAATTTATATTGTAGTTATGCTGATGAGATTTTAATCAACTGCTATGATAAATACTACCTTTGGCTTATTTAAATTTAATTTACATTAAATAACGTAAAAATGAATTAGATATTTGCATATCGTAAAAATGCAAGATTTCGCGCTGGAAGTTGTACAGTCAAAACCGAATATAACGACATCGTTTATAACGACAGATCGGTTATTACAACCGAATGGCACGGTCCCGGACGAATCTTTATATAAACTAATAAATACACATACCGCCTATAACGACATCGGATACAGCGACATGTCACTTAAAACGACGAAAGTTTATTGATATTCATCGCCTATAACGACCAACCGTTTACCTATTGCAGCAAAACAAAATATTACGAACAATTTTCACTCTTATACTAATAATACGAAGGAATATTTTGTTTTAGGCCAATTATTAAGGCCAAGCTCTTTAGCATTTCCTTGCATGTTTTATGACTTATTCAGTGCAGTGCGTTAGTTGATCGCGTGAATTACAGGTTGATTTTAAAACTTCTGGTTTAGGTTGTGTTTATGCGTTATTGACTATTAATATGACTATGCACTTGTGTATATTACTTTTAACAACTATCGGACATAACTTCCGAAGTATACGGTCCCTTCAATGTCGTTATATCCGGTTTCGACTGTATAATAAAAATGTGAGCTGAGTTGCCCTAAAAAGCGCTAGCTCCGAAAGCGCAGTGAGTGTGAAAGTGGCAGCCCTGATGAGGCGAGCGCTGTAGAAGTCCCGTAAACGAGATAGCGAGCGATAGAGTGAGCGAGAATTCCAAGATCAAACCCCGTCCTCCGACGACCTCGTCCCTTTAGGACCTAAAATCGATGTTCTGCGCAACGGAAAGTGCGATGTTCCGAGCCGCCATTAAGTTTGCATCGAACTATACTAAGCCACAACAACTTAACCCCAAGTATAGTTGAACAATTCCTACTTTAAATAGCCCTAAGAAAAACTTCATTACCTTTGTCTCATAAGTCTGAATGACCTTATGAAGCGCCGCTTTAATAGGTTGAAGACCTACGCTCCTCATCTCCGCAGAAATGGCGGTCTCCAGCATCTCATAGTCTAAAGTGGGCACAACTACATCTGGGAATATGTCTTGCATTATACCGTCGAAGAGGGGCACATCTTTAGCCGTAAGTCTGGCTACGTTCATGTCACGCATAGCTAATATAACCATCTGATAGAAACAATAATTTATTTATGAAAAATGTTTAAATCTATATATTAATACGTAAATCAAAAACGTTGTACGTCTTTTTACGAAAATTGCGCGGACGGAGTATCAAATTTCGCACACTTGGGCCTTATTTATAATAATCTCGTTAAGAAAGGATTACCTATCTGTTAAATAAGAGACTCTTAAGCCCCCAATCAATGACTGTTTCAAATAAAACTTGCCATCTTGCCTCTTAGCAGTCACTTAAACTACCTCTCGATGTTGGTTATTTTTGACAGTTGTTTATGAGTTACTTTACCACCTTAAGAGGAGTCAATGGGTAACATTTTTGTTAATCAGTTGCTGAGCAGTTTCTTAAATTTAACAAACGATTATAAGTAAGGCCAATATAGTTTATATAGAGAAAAAGCGACGAATAATAATATTTATTTTTAAATAATGTATAAAAAAATACATTAAATCAATAAAAAAAATGTGTGCTGGGACACATAGTAGAAGTGAAACTTCAACGGACAAGTGGAAAAACGAATCGCAACGGACAAGTGATAAAAAAAAACTTCGTTTAAAAAATTTGACACCCGAAAAATCTGTGATTGTAGAATAGTCTATGATATTAATTATTATGGCCGCATTTCGACGACGGATGATCACTTGTAAATATTATTGTTACTCTCAAACAACAGTCAACGGGTAAGGGTGAAAGGAAACCATGAAAGGGTAATTTCATGCAAAAACTGCTGAACGGATTTTGACGAAACTTTACAGTGACATAGTTTATACATTAGTGTGCCAGGTAGTTTATAATTCACTAGCGACCCGGCGCGGTGTCACCCGCGCTCTGTCCCGCTCCCGTGGTATGTAGCGTCATCTTATATAGCCTATAACACTCCCTGTTAACGTCGCTTTCGAACAGTAAAAGATTTTTTAAATCGGTTTAGTAGATCCAGAGACTCCCCCCTACAACGTTACAAACCCACAAACTTTACCTCCTTATAATATTAATTAAGTATAGATAACGAATTTGTTTAAATTCAAAAAGTCGCGGGTATAGTTAACCATCTTGTAAGGCTTAGTTTTCACGCCGACTTTAGTTTCCTTTTGGTCATCTTTAACTTTGTAAATAGTTTTTGGTGGTTTTTTGTAATCGTAACATTTATTTTGATACACCAAAAAATAAAACTGTGCAAGTTTTACTTTGCATTACCTCCTGTTCGGGTAAATTGGGATATGCCCTCCTTTTGACACCGGCGTATCTCAACAAGGCCACCATTGACCGCAGTCCAAAGTCATAGTGGTCCTGCTTCGAGAGCTGTTGCGTTGCTAGCTGGTACAATGTGAAAACCTAAAAGGCATGACCAAACCTCGTTTATCAATTACCGCCAATGTAGATCACCCAGAGACATCAAACACCCTAATTAGAAAGTATCTAGATATATTGATTAAAATCTTCAAAAGCTTCAAATGTTGAAGGTTACTGGATAATAAAATAAAAATGAAAAGATATATAGGAATGAATGGATTATGAAAGAAGATAGTGGTCGATAGAAAACACTTTGAAAACACCACTATATAAAACTCAACAGTATACAATACATATCACCTGAAAGTGGCAAAAATTAATTAGAAACTGTCGAGTGTTGCTTTGATTGGATCCAATGTAATAATTCTATAGGGTCAATACAATGGACGCGTTCCGTTAGTATCTCACAACGCTCAAAATGCTCCGTCTGCCGTTCCACAAGGCGAGCGAGGTCGTTACGGTCTTGGCGAAAACATCATTAATGACGTCATCATTTTTGATCGCACAACGCTCAAAACTAAGGTGACCAACTATTTTTTGTTCAAAAAGAGTACACTTTGCAACTAATTCATAGGTGAAAAAAAAAGAAGAAAAAACCGAATTTTCTTTTAAAAACATACTTTTCTTCGGAGTGGATTTTTTTTGCTATATGAGGCATTTCGTCTAATAATGTAGCCACATCCGAACAACTTTCATTTTGCATATTAAATTTGACTGTTAAGACGGCAGATAATGTTTTTACAGAAAGTTGCGACTTCTCACTGCTCTAATAATCATTCCCTAGTGAAAATACCCTTTCAACAGCAGCATTAGTGGCTGGACAACATAAGGAAATTTCTATTTAAACTTTTAAATTTTCATCTGGGATATGTTCTACTCTAAAATGCTGAAAGATTTCTACCCATCTTTTGTCAAGTTCTATTTTCAATTCAAATTCAAATCACTGTCAAACTCGTGTCTGGTTGTTTGCACCAAAGAGTACATTGTGGTTTGCACTGTCCCCTGACGTGCCGGAAACGGCAAGCAATATGCGCGCGTGAAATTCAAATCACTGTCAAAATAATTTTAAAAATTTAATTAATAAACTTGAAATAAAATAATCTAAAAAAATGTTTTAGAAATACAAACGAGCATAAAATTATACAAATCAGTACTTTCAGAGTACATGATTTGAAAAGAGTACGGTTTGCGAAAAAAGAGTAAAAAACTCAGTGAATGAGTACAGTTGGTCACCTTATCAAAACGATCCATGCCAAGAGGTGAGTCGAAGTGGGCGTTGACCACAGAGCATTACTTCTCTCTATCTATTGACATTGAAAAAGGCGTGAATTTCAAATCAACCAATGACATTTGTGTATTTCGT
Organism: Dendrolimus pini; assembly: GCA_949752895.1. Classification (NCBI taxonomy): domain Eukaryota; kingdom Metazoa; phylum Arthropoda; class Insecta; order Lepidoptera; family Lasiocampidae; genus Dendrolimus; species Dendrolimus pini. Next base: position 1,980,642 of record OX457137.1, read on the forward strand.
CGTTTATGAGGTTTACCTGCTGTAGTTATGCAATAAAAAACTGCATCCCATTATAAATGCAAATTCCAAAATTCGTACCTTCTTTGCATTAAATTTGTAAGCAGTAAATCCATCAGAGAAAAGAGTATTTTCCGCAATCATGAGAGAATCTGGTACACACATAGCGATTGGACGGAACATTGACTTCAAATTGTCGGGTAATTCAGTGCGACCGGCATAACTACAAATTATTAGAAGTTGCTTAGTAGTTCATTGACAATAATAGTTGATTATTGTTCAGCGCTATTAAAAATACTATATCTTGATTGTTACTCACCCAGGATTCATAGTAATGAATATGCCACAGTTCGGATCTAATTTGATCTCCGCTCCCTCAAACACAAACTTTCTTTGGAACAGTGACAAAGCTAACAGGACTGCTAGGATCTGTTGTGCCACCACAGATAGCACTTCTATGTTGATGCGGTTGAATTCGTCAAAGCAACCCCAACAACCGCTTTGAGCAATACCTAAATAAATAATAAACAGGTCTTTTACATTTGTTACTTTTGATGCCTTCCTCTGCTTCATATTATGTGTATTGGGTAGAGTGCCATAAAATTTTTCTAGAATAGGTCTGTAAAGTGCAACCGCATAAGTTAAATTCTCCTCAGCACCGATGCACTTCACGAGGTTCCGGGAATGTTGGCACTCGTCCTTGTACGCCTGTTTCCCTTGGGGGTAGGCAGGGACTATGGATCTCCACTTTTGACGATCCTGACAACTTTCGCTACATATACTTTCATTAACCTCTTCATACATTCATGTTGATTAGAGATGCTTTTTACCTGACCTCTCTTTACCACTTCTGATATTTGATAATGGTGTGTTCGCCTCGGTCTTGTCATTGTTAACTCGGAATAAAGGATTCAACTAACTTTAAACTTTTTACAGGAAGTCAGCCTACGAGGATTTTTTATCGCGTCATGAATAACGTACTGCTCAAAGAAAACTCACCCTTCACATTTTATTGAACAAAGTCATCGAATAAACGAAGATTCATCGATTGGATCTTACCGAGGCAAAAAAACACAAAAAAAATTATAAAACAAATTTTCGAATCTACTTCAGGTTTTGTGAACACGCAGCCATTCAACCACACCAGTAATTTTTTTTTTATTCCACACATCTATGCGCCATCATCAAAGGAACATAACAAAATAACCATGCTTGTCGACACAAAACTCCAGAACTTGCCAATACCAATTAACCCAAAACAATTAAGTGACAAAAAGAATATCAAACTAAACAATTCTCACCCGCATAACACTTGGCCATAGACTTGTAATCAAGTCCATCTGAGCAATTAGTCACTACTACCCATCGAGCTAAGGCTCTCCCCAAATCTTTAGTGGTCTCAGTTTTGCCAGTGCCTGCTGGACCCTGAGGACTGCCACCACGGAATAAGTGCAAAGCCGTAGTAAGAGTTATGTAGCATCTGTGCAAAACATTAAATTAATATGATACCAGGTAGATAATTCTTAATTTTATGAGATTAAAACAACAGAAATGGAACATTATTAAAGATCATACAATGGTGGCAATTACGTTCAGAGAGCCCAAGTCCAAGAGTAATTATATATATATATATATATATATATATATATATATATATATATATATATATATATATATATATATATATATAAAAGAAAGTCGTGTTAGTAAACACTATTTATAACTCAAGAAAGGCTGTACCGATTTGGCTGAAAATTGGTAGGGAGGTAGCTTAGAACCAGGAGACGGACATAGGATACTTTTCATCCCGTTGAAACTGTTAGGTGGCGCTGAGATCGGGTTCTAATCACAATTGGAACCTGGCTGGGATCAGGTCCTACATTTTTACTTTTTCTGAGCAGGACAACGTCTGCAGGGCCGCTACTTGTATATAAAATTGATATTCATTAATCGATTGTATGACATATTTTTACATCAACCAATTACATTGGCTATAACCAGAATATTTTTGAAAAATTAACGTAATACGTAAAAACCACCTGTCAGTTAGAGGTGTAATAACAAGCCTCCCAGAATTTCCAATGTATTCGTAAGTATAAACGGAATTCGTATTGGTTTGTCGCACGTAGCAATCGTCCCTCTCGCGGTCCCAATAGAACTTCAACTGGGAGAACCACTCGAAAGCTGTTACCGACATACAACCTGACGACAGAATAAAATATAGATTTAATCATTAAAACTTAATATCACGTTTTCAAAACAAATAAACGAAACTGATTCCTCTAGAATTAACAAAAATAATACTAAAACGAACTCAATGAATGAAATGAACGATATTAATGAATGAACGATATTAATGAATGAACGATGTTAATGAATGACAAACTATAAAAAGAAACCATTTGAAATATATGTAATGAAAATACTGCGTTTCTGGGAATGGTATCCACTGGCAGTGATCCATCGAAACAACTTTGTCAATTGTTTTAGGACACTAGTGGTATTTTTTTAATATAATTTTACAATGGAGATGATATTAAATTACAAGCCCGGAGTTCAAAGAATCTTACTGCAAAAAACTTGACAACAAATAATCGGATGATTTACATTCAACATGAAATTACCTTCCAGTGCATGAATAAAATATTGAACGAAACGAATATAGACTGAATATGAGTGAACAAAAAGAAATATGTCTGGTCGTAACGAAACTTACCCATCTTGTACATCTTATCAACCATATCCCTCGAATGTATCTCAATGACGCATAACGCGTTCACTTTGCATCTTAGAATTTTCGAGATATCCTTCCTGGACATCATTTGCAGAGTCAACAGAATCTGATTTTGCTTCTTTCGCAATTTCTTCATCGGTTTCTTCTCTTTCATTATTTCGCAACGGCAGAGTGTCCGGGTGCAGTCCGAGGTCCATTGGATCTAATAGAATAAACGGAAAAGTTTGTAGGAATGCATATATTTTTTTTCCCACAAATGTTGTATACATTAAAATTACAATCTAATCTAGGAAATAAGACTAGTGAGTAATTAAATCTGACCTAAAATCTGATACTAATATATAAATCTGAAGAGTTTTATTGAACGCGCTAATCTCAGGAACTACTGGTCTGATTTGAAAAATTCTTTCAGTGTTAGATAGCCCATTTATAGAGGAAGGCTATAGGCTAATGATATATATATATATATATATATATATATATATATATATATATATATATATATATATCATCACGCTAAGACCAATAGGAGCGGAGTACCAATGAAGAATGTTTCAAAATCGGGGGGTTCTGAAAATAACTTAACTACTAACTTACTAACTTAGTAACTAGATATCACTTAACATAACTAATGTTTCCAATAATCCTTTTCCTATTGTCTTTATTAAGGAGAAGACACTTTGTCCATGTGTTCTTTGTTATTGTTTTGCACATAGCACTACACTTCTGGCCTTACTTATAATACGTTTGTTAAAATTTAAGAACCTGCTCAGCAACTGCTTAAAGAAAATCTTACCCATAAACTCCTCTTAAGGATAAGAGGTGGTGGTAAAGTAACTCATAAATAACTGTCAAAAATAACCAACATCGAGAGGTACTTTAAATGACTGCTAAGAGGCAAGATGGCAAGTTTTATTTGAAACAGCCATTGATTAGGGGCTTTAGAGTCTCTTATTTAAGAGATGGCTAATCCTTTCTTAACGAGATTATTATAAGTAAGGCCCTTTATTATTATGAGAGTATTATAACACTAAATCAAATGATTTGGTTCTTTTGAGTCTTCTTAATAAATCTGTATTATCAATGAGCTGGATGGCCTCGATATTGACATGGTGATGACGCCGTTGCTGGTGGGCTTCAGCGTATTTTTTTAATTATGTTAATGACGAGGAATGAATAAATAAATAAGTAAAATAATCGACAGACAAATGCAGACATTGTATATCTTCAAGATGAACAAATCACATTTGTGTTACGGGAATATACAATGGACATTTCTGGGACCGATCCCGGTTACTCAGACCATAGTAAATACGGAGTTCTATAAGTTTACCATGCTATGAATTGAATTCGGGACATCTACGTTCCAGTGAGTTGAGCGGACAGAGGGTTGGCCAACTGAATTATAAATGGAAGTAAGATACGCTAATATACTTATAATCTGAAGAGACCATAACTTATAAAGATTTTTTTTTAATTGGCAGACAAACACACATATTATATATGCCCAAATTAAGCAAGTTACGCTTGTGTTATGGGTATTAAACAACGGAGTACTCTGGGACCGATCCAAGACACCCAGACCATAGTAAATAACGGATCTTCGGAGATATACGTCTCCGATCCGGATCGGAAAAAATACGTTCACGAAATTTACTAAACCAGGAATCGAAACCGAAAACTGCGTTGAAGTGAGGTAGGCCAGCAAAGGCTTAGTCGGCTCCACCGCAGAAGCCGTCAATTATATTAAGAGTGTTTCCAATAATACCTTGCTACATGTTATCCCAAGTTGTCCAGGATAGTCATTAATCCACTGCTCTCTTTGATATTTACATTTCCGCAAGGCAGCCCGGGTCAAAATTAATTGCTGAAAACAATTCTCTTTTAATACATACATTCACGGCCTTATATCCTTTTTTTTATATAAAGCAGAGGGATTGTCTTTGGACACCATCCTCGGGTCCTTCGGAGGAAGGGCCAAAATGTAGCCATAAGGCCTGCATCGAGGATGTGTGGGACTCAGCGACCGGTTCTCCAAGCTCGCTACTAAAACGAAGATGTCGCGAGAAACGGCCGCCGAACTAAAACCTAAACCTGCGTCGCATTTATAGCGCTATCTCGTTACGTCACGGTATCTCGTACAGAGTTACTGCATCGTGACGCCCCAACGCACTGTAACTGGGCCACCCCGGGGAGCAGGGTGACCCACTTCGTGCTGCAGGGGAGGGGGGGGGGGAAGTCCGCTGTCACACCCGTGACCTTATATCCTACTAACCGTACATTTGACTTACTCTTGGTTAAAAGATCAGCTTCTACAAGTACAGTCAACATTCTCGAAATACAACCAATGGTAAGGCAAGTGAGTGGATAGTAAGACATAAGATCCGGATATTAATAATTCGCTTGTAATTGTGAGTGGCTTTGGGTGTATGCTGAACTAGCAGATTGATAAAGGAGTGAAGGCAGATTAAAAACAGATGAATGGATTGTGGATGACATGAAGGATTAAGAAGAGGTATAGAGGTGATGATAGGAAACGATCTGAGAAGATTAGGAAAAGGAGTAAGGGAAGAGTGAAATTCTTAGAGATCGGAGATTTTAGGATACATTTTAATCTCAAAATTTGCGTTAAAATCCAAAAGTTTTTAATCAAACTACGTTTTAAGCGTTTTAAGCGCGGTAATTTATTTGATTTTGGTTATTCCGACGTTTGAAACCGTTAAAACGTAGTTTTATTATGTATACAAGTCGCGAAAACTTAAGAAAATATTATCAAAACATTTTATTCAAAATAAGTTCCACTGGAGGACACTTTCTGAAGGTCATACATGTAAGTTAAAATTAAATTTGACTTCCTAGTCTATGTTTGTACACCGCTTCGCATTCCAATGTGTTATTGCTGTTAAGGAGAAGAAGCGGCAAGAAACTCCCCAGCAATACGTCTGGCTAAAAATGTATTAACGATAACAACTAAATAAATATAACACTACTTTAGTGTAAATACCAAGTTATCTGTCAATGTTTAACGTTATTAACAATTAATATCAATGTTGCATCACAAATAACCCATTAAACCTATCGCTACATCTGCGTGAAACGTGAAACAATTATCCCAATTTGAGTTAGGACATAAGAAAATTCACTTACATCTCTCAAGACAACCCTCATGGTATGTTCCAGGCCCAAAAGCCATACTTCAGCAGGTCCATCCAATACTAAATTATACTTCCATTCAATGCATTCACCATCATCCGACATCATAGCTTTAGCTACTGGCAGGCCTAGAGCATTCTGAAACATACAAGTCATACAAAGCATGGAAGGATATTAAAATCACAAACTTTGAAGAGATCCAAAATCATACATGACTAATGACAGTCCTTACCTACTATACATTCACTTACCCTACCATCAGTTGAATTTCGACATTACTTGTATGGAGCAATGTCAAATTTTAAGCGATACTTAAGATAAAGAATGGTCGCTACAATTTTACACAACTTATAATTCCACACGATGTAGCTGCACAGTAGATCAATGTTACTAGCGCTGATAGTGTACGAATCATGTAAGCGGAACAGTGCTAAGAATGCGTAACATGCAACTATCTGCCATTTCTGCGTGCGATAAAGTTGAATATTCTTTATTATTATTATTATATAATATTTTAATATATTATATAATAGTTTACTATGTTCAATTTGTTCATAGGTTTATTAGACATAATGTCTCAGTTTCAGCCAGTTCTGGTTGGTAAAGTTCAGCACTATGCTATGCTATTCACTTTCAATATTTTCTGCGTAAAGGAAAACTGGCGATGGGAATTCTGTTCACCTTATAGCAAACGCAGTACTTGCAAAAAGATAGAATATATTTCCGACAGGATTTGTTAGTAACGTTTCACGATCCGTCGGATTGCAAATCGATTCGTTCGGAAGCTTCCCATTCGGAAATGGAAACTTTCCAGCCGTTTGTTAATAAGCCTAAAGATTTAATGTATATGAAATGAAAAACAAATTCTTGCGAATTTTATATTTATATACAAACTATTCAACAGCATCATTATTAGTAGGTATAAATAAATAAAACAAATTTACCTGTCATAATTTATGTATTATCATATAAATACCCTTAATTAAATAAAATGTTCCATAATTATGACCATGACGACATTTCCTCTTGTACTGATTACAAATATCAGAAGACAACTTAAATTCAGGAACTTAATATGAATGTCTGCTACATTTATGTCAGTATTTTATACCAATATGAACACCTGCACTAAAAAAACTTAAATCAACCTTAAGATGATAATCTGGTCAAATTAACATAGCTTAAAACGCATATGGCATTATGAAGTTGGACACCATTATAATTTTTACTAACCATCACCATGAAAGTTATTTTTCTGAACAAAAGTGTAATATTGTGCAGCAAACCCTGTCCTAGATTTTGTGCCATATTTCTCTCTCCATCCCAAGGTTGTTCGGAAGAGATGGCTGTCAGCGATAAGACCGCTATTTGTACCTAATTCTAAGCTGTTTTTGTGTATTATTTAAATGATTTTATTGTACAATAAAGTATATTCTATTCAATAATTTTAGAAATATTGAGGAATGAACATTCTTAGTAAATTTGACAATGTACCATTGTATGACATGAGATAGGATTAAAACCTTTTGAATATACATAGGAAAATTACACTATTTACCACCATAACAAGCAGACAATATATTTATCAAGTACAATACTTAAATTTTTTTTTTAATAATACACCACCAAAATTCTTATATTTAAATTTCGTTTAAAATCTCCTGACATCGGGTTGCCTGGAAGAGATCGCTATAAGCGATAAGGCCGCCCATTGTTCTAATACAAATGTATCCGTATCAATTGTCTAGATTTAAGTTTATGGTGAACAATAGTTTTCATTCATTCATTCAATACTTTAGAAAAAGTAATAGGTGATATTTACTTTATTTTAATGAGTAGCGACTCCTCAGACCTGACTCTGGGGGCTTTGCCTGGGTCCCCGCCTCCGTGCTTGCCTTAGCCAGCCGGCAAAGAGTGAAGATCGCTAGAGCTAAGACTCAAGCTCCAGAGGTGCAAGTTATAAATAGCATAACGTGGGAAGTACCTTCTATGAACCTGCAGCCCACCTCTGGATACCCCTTGTTAACCCTTGTCACTCACACCCTTGTTACCCCTCGCCAATCTTGTACGGCATTTTTAGGGGCTCATACAGTGAGTGGCGAGTCACCGTCTGCTCACTTTTTCCATGTTCCTTGAACATTGAGACGGGCAGACGCCTATAGTCCCTGATCTGTAACTCCACTAGTAGTTTATCCCAATAGCCCAGTACCTTGTGTTCTCATTCTCTACAATAGTCGAATACTTACCAAGGATTATCTTTGGATGCATTTTTATTTGGCATAGACAGGGACAATAACCGGTCAGTGTCACGCCACATTTACATTAAATTTGTCAAGGGACCTCTGTGTTGGCATTGCCATGGCCTCACAAGCCCTCCAAAAGACCAGGCCATTTTTATGGCCTCTGATCTGCAGACACCTACATGTATAATAATACTAACTATATTTCAGAAACACATGTCATTTCCACGTACAGACATTTAAAACATTTAAATATGAAGTTATTAAAAACTAATACAAGAGTATTTCACCCGCATCATTATCTAAAGATCTGAATCAATCCTCAATGTGCTAAATGGAGTCCCTATGGCTGGTGTGCATAGACATTTAACCGACGGTTAAAATAAAATTATCACTGTTTAGCCATATATTTTTAGTTATTTTATTTTAACCATTGCCATTAAATGTCTATGCACACCAGCCTTAGTTTGCAACACTTATCCGGTCCATATGCTTAATGAGCCAGCTCCAACCTGGCTGTGCAGTTCATCTTACTTATATACACTTAAGCTTATTTAATATTTATATACTTTTTAATATCAGAAACAATTAACCCATTAAAGTTTGATGTTTAAATCACTGAAAGCCTATGCATCAAGTCACTGATCTATTAAAACTATAAACTGAGACATAAAGCCGCTTGGGTAACTATCGCTTTTAAACAAAATTATTTAATCATATTAAACTGCCTAAATATGTTTTACACAAAATATATTATAGTTCTTTAGACATATTTAGTGGCAAATTTTTCATAGTGCAAGACACTAACTGTATTTAAGGGTTTTAAATATGTTTTGGGTTTCTTAAACAAATTTAAGCAGCATTATGCCAGCGGCCCCTAGTAAGTAATTGGATAAAATTCACTATTCATCACTCTTTCGTTGTACTTTGACTTCCCCATATATCTTATCTGGCAATGATAGTAATATTTTCAAAATAGCCTTTTTGTCTTCGTCACTTCTACACGAGAGCACCATGTGCATGTAGTCGTTCAGCAGCCCTTTCGCTTGAGATGTCGGGTGATACATTAGGAGGATTGTTAAACACTGTAACATAACAAAAAAATATTTTCACGAAGTTTATCGTGAAGTAGACAAAAAAGAGCATTTTATGATAGGATTTAAGAGTTTCTTAAAAGCAGTGAAAGTATTACATAAAATTTTATTCTGTAAATTTAAGCTAATTTGAAAACAGAAGTGTAGCAGCAAGAAGTAGAGGTTAAATAATACTTCAGATGGCAGAGAGCAGTGTTCGTTCACTGTTGTTGTTTCAATTACACTCTTCAATGTGAACTGATTTATTTTGGAAACGGTAACCTTAAGCACAAATATTAACAAGTCCTCCTGCTAGTACAATGTATAGTAGTGTGTGAGCGGGATGGATGATGTGCAAGCAAATAGAGCAACTATTAATATGTGCACTCCCACACTATGCTAGTCAGTAGTTCGTTGCCCGCTGTGATGCCTAGATCTATGCAGCTCCCATAGAAGCAAAATCAATTTGATGGGATACTGTTTCCAAATAAGCCTCAGAAAGATTCATCAAATTATTTTTTTGATTTTAATTAAATGCTTGCCCACTGAGCATTTGAACAATAGCATAATTTAAAAATTCTATAAAACTCACTGAAACACATCTGTATTTCGCAATAAGCTTACTTAGTAGCTATTACAGAATATATTTTAGATCCATATCTTTTTTGGAATGCATAATTTTCAGGAGAAAAAGCATCTGTCATGAAATTCAATAATTTCATGCAAAATGTTAATATGGGTGGGTATACGGTACATTTACACATAATGAACAGACCTGAACTTTTTTAATATAATGTTAGAAGGCTAAGGCAGGTGCGAAGCAAAGCACCCACTTTAGCCTTCGTGGTAATTTTTTATAAACACCCAAAGTTAATTTTATATCTCAAATAATAAAAAATATAAAAACTTGAAAGGTGTCAAGGGACACCCGGATGGAACAAAGTTCCTTTTTTTATTATTTATTATGTACAAAAAACCTGTATACACTGAACAAAAATAATTGTCACAACACCACACTGTTCAATGCGAAATAGAAAGACGAAACGAAAATAACTGGCTTTCTATGAGATAGAGAGAAACACGCGCACGCCGCACGGCTTACAACTATAGCAAAAAGTGTCATTACAACTTTTGGTCTTAATTTTTTCTGTCTAGCCTCCTTTCGCAACGCGCGATTAGGAACTTCGTTCCAATAAATGTGCTGTACATCTATACTGCACACTTACAATAAATTATTACACAAATATACACTTTGTAATGAGTACCTACCCTGGCATACAAAGTAGTATCATGAAACCCATATTCCCACTGCTGACATTTTTTCAACAAATACAACAGCTTGTTCCAATCATGAGCATATATAGCTTTCCAACAGGCAATGTGGAATATTGTCTTCCAATTTTTCAAGGACCTAAAACTTTGATCACGGAGTGTGTCACCACATCTGTAGGCCTGGAGTGTAACCAAGTTTCTTTTGCACATTGTAGATGGTGCCCACACCTCAGTTGATTCTACTTTTTTTATCACTTTTCTCTGAAAATTGGTATAATAAAGTATTCATGATTAAGTATTTAAAGTTCTTTTCAAGTAATATATAACCATCTACTTAGTTAAGACTCAATAGCCTGTATTCTATTATATTACTCTTGGCTAATTTGTAACTGACACTTGTAACAAGAACTGGTAAAATTAAAATGAATCTATTAAAAACAAACAAATATTAGTTTGAACTGACATCTCTTCCCTCCACAACTACATTATTCCTAAACAATAAGTGTGATCGAGTCCAAATATGAACCAAAACGTACAGATTTTTCACTTACCATTACACTCATTGGAATAAAGTGAATCTTTTTCAAATCTTCTTTTCGTAACATGATGCTTCTTGAAAATGTATGTATGTAAACTATGGATTAGTCGTTCGACAAAATAATTGTACCAATTTATTTTTAAGTGATTAATTGAAAAGTAGGTAAATATACAATAAGAAGGCGCACAAAATCACAATTTTAATCCAGTTATCAAATATAAATAAGCACACTGCATCAGTGTGACCAGATTTTATTTGACGAATCTACTGCTTGTGGAGGTTAAAAACTACTGAATTCTACCAAAAGAGAACAAGAAAATACTAAAAATCTACTAGATTTTTTGCGGTCGTGTTACAACGTAAAACATGAATGTTTTCTTGATTAAACGATAAAATAATAAAAATAACAAAGAAACCACCATTAATTAAAGAAACCAATAGTTATTTAAATAAATTTTACAATTTTAAAAAAAACTTTGGTTTCTTTAATTATTTAGATAAAAATATAATTAAAAATTACATTACATTCCACATTTTAACGTAAGTAACTTGCATACCTGAGAAGTGTGTGTATGGTATTTTTTTGAAAGATGGAGTAACAGTGGTGTAACAGGTGATGCTAGTGAAAGCAAGATTTAAGAAAGGTTTGCTAAAGTGGTTTGGGCGATACGTTAATGTTAAAAAAACGATGTTTCATTTGCATCGCTGGAACAAGCGTCAAAAGCTTATGTAAATGGTGATAAAAAAACATCGTTCATAAACATCGATATATCGTTCATAAACATCGATATTTTTAACATCGATGTTTCACTTTTGAAAACATAGATATCCTAACATCGATGTTTTTTATGAGCGATGTTGCATCCCGAGATATGCCAAAAAAGCACTAGAATAACTGAAATGCGTGAATTCTACTAAAATCTACCAAATAATTTTTACATACTAAATTCTGTTGCCAGTACCTCAAAATCTACCAAAAAAGTAGAAATCTACAAAATCTGGTCACGCTGCACTGCATACATGTTTTTGACATTGACACAAGACTCAATGTTGTTGTTGTTTATTTATTCGCCACAAAGGCAGGCAAAGGAATCTTAGTCCATACAGCCAAGTCTGATGTATAAATCTTCGTATAATAGCGCAGTTGTATTGTAGGCTACAACCGACGCCTTTCAACGGAGTTCTTGTGAAAACTCGATCGATCGAAACTTCGAGGCCACATTTGAGTATACAGTTCTCATTTCTCACAAAAACACAATTATTACTTAAAACTATCAATATCCTACAACTGTTGTTCATTTTAGAGTATTTTTACACATTTTTAGAAAATAAAACTGCACAGCATAACGTCTCCTTTCAGTCCGCGCCAAAAACTCACACAAGACTCAAGGCAAGACAACCGATACCTTGATTTTTTTTAATGTTTGTTTTGATTATGGGCGCTCTACATTTTCGCTAGAACCTCGTGAGAAGCGAAAAAGTGGAGTTGTGAATTTATGTTTCCAATTATAAATTGTGGAGCGTATAGTTTATCAATTCGATAAAAAAATAGAATCCACGAAATAAAACAAATTTTTAAAAATTCAGCTTATACCTACTATTTAAAGGTAAACATTATCAAATAATCAGTTTAAAAATATGGAAGTATGTACGGACATACCTTATCAATACGAATCTTGTTAACATTATCAAAGAGCTTCTTCAGATGAATTTGAATTAGTTGCGGTTTTTTCGAATTACCCAAAATCTCTAACATATCATCATTGGATATAAAATAAAACCGTGGAAAGAGTTGTCGTTTAGTCTCCAAATACTTTTCAAGAGCTCTTAGAATTCCATCAAGAGTATCTACCATCCCATTTAGTTTATTGTAAACATAAGGAGCTGGTTTATAAAGGCAAGCTTCAACTGCATTTTTACCTGCATGCATGCTAAAAGAGTGTGAAAGTGCTTAGTTATATAGTGTTCCAATTTTACAATACGATTTCGGATAATAGTTTAGATAGGAAAGTACATCTCCAATTGTTTATTTCGAAAGTTACTTATTTAACCTTGGCTAAATTATTTAATAACATTTTTATTTTTTTTAAATCAAATGAACTTTACAAAAATGACCGTAACTTTTCATAAAGCCTTCTCGTGCAAATTTTAAGATTGTATCCTGAGAGAAGTACTTGTAATATTTTCCACAACAAAAAGATTTAAGTATGTGTTTATTTCTGCTGTTAAGATAGACCATATAAACGCACAATTGTACTTAATCTTTGTTCCAAATTTGTCTTTTATGAAAAATCGTGTGTAGTGGACACATTGTTTCTTACTTGAAAGTTATCTCAGTCCAATCAGCTGTGAGTCCGTCAAATGTCATAACTTCACTTGGCAACTGTTTTCTTATATCTTCACCGCTGAATATACTTTCGAGATATAAATATCGCCGTTGCACTTGAAGTGAAATCTATAGAACAATTGTTTACTTAAATAAAACTTGATTTTAAGGGCTCCGTAGCCGTTTTGGAAAATACGGTATCCTTTTTATACCATCGAATTATTAGTTTGGATTATAACCGTATTTATATGTTTTTTTTTCGGATACTGGGAAGTCTTATAATTATGGATTTTCACCTACTCATTCATGAAAGTAAGCAGGAGTGTAGTACACAACGCTATTGATGGCGTATAAATGCAAAAAACCAATAAGTAATTAAAGGTGACCGCTATAATTGTAACTTGAACATGCTTACAAACTTTTTTGTATAAACTGATCCTGCTAGGTAATCTTGTTGAGATTTTAATAAATTATGACGGTATTCTCTCAATTTTTTAAAGTCAATGGATGGAGATATTACCTTCCAAATTACATACATCTCTTTGACTTCTAAACTGCCAAAAAGAGCCGAACCGTTACCGTTCCGTTTCATTGATTAAGTTGTAGAGCTTAATCAATGAAAATTGATTTAAACAATATCTGTTGAGTACCTAGTGTTTGAAATGAGGGTAGCCTCGATTAAATGTTTTTCATTTTTAAGCTTTTGACAACAAGTTTTCGTATATCTACAAAACTTGTAAATTGCGTAGTGCGTTACGCATTGGTCGATTTACAAAAATCTTTTTTAATTTGAAGTCAAGTAACCTCTATACACTCGGCGACATAGCCCAGAGATTTCTCCCAGTAGTCAACCTCTTTAATAAAAGGCTCCACGTACTTCGTAGACTTCATAGAGGATAGCTGTACTTGATGGTCTTCCAGAAACTGAAGAAAGGATAAATTGTCATAGGACTTAGAAAAATAAGTCTTGTAAAAAAAATGTAATTGTAGCAATACATATTTTACTCATTTATTTTAAATGAATATTAATTTCCCAGTTATTGGTATTCATGATAAAAATATTGTCAAAATACCAGATGGATGGATATAAGAGTAAAATTAAGAGAAGCGTAACGCATATTTCGCCGTGGCCTACGGAAACGCGAGAAAAGGGTTAAATCTTTATCGTGTGGAGTAAGGTAAAACAAAAAAGATAGATTATATGCGAATGACATAATATGTGGTATAAAAGAGAAAATTTCGACTTATAGAAGAAAAATAAATATATCCTTACTTTGTTGTCTCCAAAAAATGTGACAAGTGTAAAAAAAGAAGATTTTTTGTATAGATAATAACCTGCATCACATCTTCAACATTCTTAACCCTATACATATCACCTTTGTGATGTTGCATTTCGTAACAAGTAGTCTTCCATACTTCACTGATAACTTTCAAACCGTTTTCAATATTAAGCTCCATGGTCGCTGCATTTGATACCTCAGCAATATCTTCAGCATACGCTTGAAAGTTCAGCCTCATTATCAATTCCAATTTAAAGTCTTCTGAATTTTGATCAAATTCTCTATTTAAATATAGGAAATGTCAAATTTTATATAATATTATATAAAAATTAAATTAAAGAATAAATAGTGATGAAAGGTAAATTTTGGCCCGTAGAACTTTATTTTAGCAAGAGAAATAAAAATTTGAAATTGTAGTTTGCAAATACCTTCAAATTCATCACTCAGCTACGACGTTAGGCATAAATTATTTTTACAGTATGATTTTAGAAGGAAACGAAAACGGGTGAATTGAATAATACAAAATAATAATTAAAATATATTTTAATTACGTCATTTAAGCATTATTTTAAGTAATAACGTGATTTACAGTCATATCTAAACGATAAAAACGAGATATTTAAAAGTCACAGTTTGAGTTTTATAGATATTTATAGGATTCTGAGTGCGGTATTGCATAATCTTCACAATTTAACCATGGGACAGGTATTATTATAAATATGAATAAATACAAACAACTTTTATAATTATATACATTGACAACACTTTATTGTTCACCAAAACAAAAATTGGTAATTACTTGGTAAAAGAAAAGACGAATTATGCGCTGTATAAGAGTAGGTATGACAAAAAATTCCTTGAAATTAATTTATATATTTCTGTCGTAGCTGCCTGTTGTAATTTTATTTATAAACTAAACAAATTTTCGTGTCACAGACTCACAGTATATTTACAGTACAGATATGTTCACAAAAACTTACACTCCCATAAGGACTTTAATTCTATCCCAATGTCGATCTCGCATACAAGGATTCTTAAGATCACCAATTAAAGGCAAAGTTCTTCTAAACGCATCCACTTTAACTCTTGTTGTATCGATAATGTCCCATCCTTTATCTTTTAGTTGACGAGATAAACGGTTGAAATTCCTGTATACAAAAATTTTGGGAAATGAATGAAGATGGATACAATCAGCTTTAGATAAAAATTATTTGAAACAACATAAAATAAATCCCGTCAACCTAGAAAAAAAGCCAAGATTATCTGCTACATGGAAAAAAGTTATACCTATACAAGGTGTTCATAAGCATTTTAGTTTCTTAGATCAAAAAACAGCCAATTCTCGTAGTCTTATAAAGAACTTAAAGCTTGAATATAGCAATGATATTCACCTAAACAAGAACATAACATTTTCTTCCATCTCATCAGTCTCCATTTCCCAGAAAGTCTGTGTTTTATATCTCTCCCAGGAATCCTCCCATTGAAAAACCAGTCCCCAAACTTCCTCCAACTTCTCTAATTCTTTCTCCATTTTCTGCAGATCCAGATTCACCGGAGTCCTTAAAGAAAATTTATATAAATGATGTGACTTTTAAATTGAATTAATTACATGGTATAAAATAATGTAGGTGCTACTTATAATAATTCATGCAGTAAATGGTAATATTGAATTGTTTTTAACTATTTGTTGAAGCTATTCTTTACATAGCTCAATTGGTAATTGCTAGACTACTAATGCTACTAACATGAATATTTAGATACAAGACTAAGATAAGCATCTATATAT
This sequence comes from Dendrolimus pini, assembly GCA_949752895.1. Classification (NCBI taxonomy): domain Eukaryota; kingdom Metazoa; phylum Arthropoda; class Insecta; order Lepidoptera; family Lasiocampidae; genus Dendrolimus; species Dendrolimus pini. Next base: position 1,997,041 of record OX457137.1, read on the forward strand.
TCGAATACATAAAAACATTAATCACACTTTTTATATGTTATAATATTATTACATAAGAATAACGTCGTATGGATGTGTTTGTGGTGCTAAATGCTTTTACTACTAAATTGTGAAAACAATTACGTCAAATTAAAAACGGCAAGTCCATCACGTATCTGTTGTTCTTGAGCCCTAAGTGCATTAAGTTGCTCTCTAAATGCCTTTAACTGGGCCATCGCATCCTTGCCACTAATATCGGAACTACATGGTGCTTTCTTATAGAAATCCTCGCAGAATTCTTTAGCTGCCTCTTTAAATTCCTATTCGATAAAATTGACCAGAAAAAGAGAAGATGAGATTGTCTAATTGGCAATAATATTTGGATCAAGCTTGAATTCGTTAAATAACCATCAGCATCAAATTGGGAATTTGACAAATATCACAATAAATTCTTAATTATTTATATTCTGATATCTCATACAAAAGAGTGGGTGTCAAAATATCTTTTTGTCATTTTACTTTCAACAATTCCCTTTAGAAATAATTTTAATTATAGTGTAAACAATAATTAGAAAGTTATTTGACTCGTTAAAATTGTGACGTCATCAGCCAGTACTCTCATACAAAATCAAGGAGGCTATAAAGTTTTCTGCCATAATAAAAAGCGTCTCAGTTGATTTGATCGTCAAATAGTTCAAATACCAAACTGCAATAATGCAATTCGAATTTCGGAAGGTGTATTCGCTGTCATACGAAACTAAGTTATTGCTATATATTAATTTAATATTTTACTGACACTCAGATTGTTAATAAATATTTACATACTATATTTCTATTATTAAATTCAATAATTGGAAGTTAAATTCGGTTATCTTTATTAGTCTGGACCGTAGTGTAATACCATAATTTTTTAATCATCGATTATTTGCATTTGCATAAATAGATTTGTAGAAGTCAGCCTTCGATCAATAATGTAACTATATTGTTGATCGAAGAAGTCAGCAACGAATATCCTATACGGAAATATTTTACCTCAGCTTGTTCAAGAAGTTCGGTTTTAAATTTATCTTTGTTAGCTTCTAAAAGTTTCTTTGCTTCTTCGAGCAGTGTTAAATAATCACTCCACAGGGTAGGTATATTTTCATAACGTGTAACCATATCAGAACTGAGTTCAACTTCAAATTTAGCTAAAATGTATTGAAATATATATAAAATATATGTGAGTGATATAAAACCAAAGTCATTTAATCCTGTGTTACTAACGTTCATTCATAATTTTAAGCTGTGTATATAGTTGTTTTAATAAAATATGGCTTATTTGTATAATCTATCACAGAAGGCTTAGCTTATTTGTAAATTTACATTAACGCAGTCGTGAATTCTATTACGCTTTAATAATACTTTTCTACTTGTTTCCTTAATTTTTAACGATTTCCGTAATACCCATGCGTAACACTGTCCTATATTTGTTTTTGATTTACCTATATATATTATAATGTCTGCAGTATATTTGTATAGACTTTATAAATGAAAAAACAGTGACCAGACTTAATTAAAACTACAAATAACATACCCAAAGTATTCATCTTGTCTGTAATAGGGGGAAAAGTCTTTTCAAATATTGCCACATCCACTATTAGTCTTTCATAAGTGTCTATCGCTGAAGCAAGCTCTTTCAAGTCCGCTGGCATCTATGAAATAACATTATAAATAATATCAATATTCCAACATTTTAACCATAGATTACCCTTTGGTGTTTCATACTCACCGTATTTAATTTAATGAGAAAGTATTTCTAAAAAATGTTCCTATATAAATTAACTATAGTTTTAGAGACTTTTCTAGACTTGTCGTCTTTGGGAACTTTTTTAGGTATATTAGCACCGACATAAAGCGTATATTCATGCCCCATTTTAAATTTTATGATAACTGATTCATTTTTAAGGCAGTAAACATACATATGAATAAACACATTTCTAAGTAAGAACGTAAAGAAGAAGTTCCTTATACCTTCATAGCATCCTCACTGCTCTTCTCAACGTAAGCGTAGACTACGTCAATATCAGCCTCTGTTATCTTTCTCAAAAGTTCACCTAACTTTGTTTGCCAAACCAGACAGTGAGCTATAATGGATTTCTTGAGTTTACTTGAATTCAGTGTTATACAGTGAATCTGTCCAAATAAGATACGCATCATTAAACTTTCTGCTGACTTAGAGACATATAAAAATTGATTTCAATTTAGTTTTTTTAAATTTATATTTATATAACTTTCAGTTATAATTACGTATATACCTGGTTCACCGTTTCCTGAATCTGCACAGCATTAGCTAAATTGCTATAATTAATAATAAGCGCATCAAAATCAGCGGCGGTATGATTTTCAGCTCTATACTGTAGCATAAACTCATTTTTATCTACTTGCCATATGTGCATGTACGGATCCCACATGTGTATATGGTCATATATTAGATCTATATTGTAATCAACCTCTGAAATAATAAATAATGTATAAAAAATAAAACCGACCAAAGGCGTGGATGATCATACACGATGAAGGGTTTCGTCAAGAAGATGAATGTCAACTGCTTGTGGTTTACAATGAAACTTGACCGAAAGATATTTATGATATCCTAGATAAGTATATCGGATACTTTATTCCTGAAATATGTTTTTTCGGTAAAGTCAACAAAAACTGATTCGTGGGCACAACAACCTAAAACCAAATATTTACCATCATCAATCAAAGCCTGCAGTTTATTACAGTCAGGGTCTACTTGCAACGCTTCACAAAATCTTTTTAAACCACCAGCAGGCAAAGCGAATTTCTCAAATAATCTCGGAAAAGTACTCAATATATGAACAATCTCTTCAAACACAGTCGTAAAAGTGTCTAAGATTTCATGGCGGTTAGGTGTAAAGATGATATCTTTGCCAGTTAAGTAAAGACTCATTTTAATTAGTGGAGCCGGCGCCATTGTTCCTGTAATAGAATATATAATCAAATAATTATTTATTTAAATAAATGCTCCTTGCTTAAGGAAATTAGCTTACCATCCCCATGCACACATTTATATAAGTTTTGCATTGTAGCTTTTATAGTTAATCTAAGGGCGTCTTCTAGTGTACGATCGAATCTCCGCACATACTTCACCCAATATTCAGCCATCTAAGAATGAAAGTTCACGTGTTAAGATCACTAGATTGCTTAAGTGATTATGCTATTTAGTTTTTCTATAGAAACTCCTTGAAATTACTTAATAATGAATAAATATTTATTTTCAGTAGGAAATAAATAATGTATTAAGTGCGTGCGTAGGTATTTTTGATAATAATAAAAAATATTTCAAATTCAAGTAAAGTGTAGGGTTCCGCAGTGCTGACGAAAGTCAATTATTATCGTCATTTGGGCATGGAACCTTCGCAAAATCTTTAATTGAAAACATACTGTTATTCACAAAACTTTTAAACTGAACCTATACAAATATATTTTGATAAAAGTATTATCATTAAAAAAGGAGTGGGTTGGCGTACATTTTAGAACCTTATTAGTAGTGGATATCTTTCCACCTGTTGGCTTAAATATCACCATTGGGTAGCGGTGTACAGAATAGCACAACATCAATACTAAAGTCAATAGGCTCGAGAGTTACTGACTACATACACAAGCGAACAGACGATTTAAATGGGTTCCGGTTTTATCAAATTGGTAACGAAACCTTTCACGTATCTCGCGGGTAGAATTAAAAAAAATCCTCTTTGAAGTTTTTACTCTAATGCATTTTAACACTACATTTCATGAAAGTGCCGTTTGGGAGTCAACACCCCGGGCGAGTTACTTATGTTCATATATGATGAGAGATTATATGAAACGAGTTCTTGTCTTTGTACCTTTAGTCGTCACATTCTTGCGTAAACTATAAATTCGCGCGGGAATGTGGAGCGATTATTAAGAAATTGTTTGTTTCTTACAATTTATTTGAAAGCTGATTTCTATTTTACCTGTGAAATATACGATTCAAATCCTTCATAAACGATTATTATATAAATTACTATCTCCTTGTACATGTCCAATATTTTTTCAGCGGCCGCAGCCTCCATGTCTCGTATGAGTTGTCTCAATTGCTTAATTTCAAACACATTATAAATATCAAATTCAACAAATGGCGTATCGCAGATCTGTTCCATTATCTTGACTAGATTCAAATTACAGTTCTTGTAAGTTGTAAGGAAGTCTTGTAACTGTAAACACAACAATTAAATTCCAACCTATTAAAAATTATAAATTGCTTCATTCTCTTATTTCTACTTTAAAATTATAGTTACCTACTTTCAAAGTAATATAAATAACATATTTGTAGGAATCGTAGAATAAAGAGGGAAAAATCATTCTGATATTTTCTTATCAATATATACATGAGAAAGTAAGCTTGGGAATAATAGATGCTATTTAAATAGGTAAGCTGCATAGATTCCGAACTTACTTCGCCAATTTGCGTCACACAATCAGCAATGTAAGCATCGGACATAGTTGACGTCCATGTTAGCTTTAAAATGCCCGGCTGTACCTTCTTCTCGCAAGCCTATTAATTGAAAATAGTGAGTTAAATCCACTAACATAGTAATATTACACAATAAACTATCATTGAATATACATAGATATTCATAATTAATATGACAATGCATATAAATAATAATAACATAGCTAAGTCTTAGACCATTCAACCAAAGGACTAGCCTCGTATGAGCATACCCCTCCGCCAAGGTACAAGATTATAAAATCTAACGCGTTTATAAAAACTAGTTCAATAATCGATTTCTAACAGTTTTAGTATCGTTATCGCTGTGTGAGGAGCTCCTCAAAAATGCCAACCTGTGCTGTTAACGTGTGCGATAAAAAGTCAAATACCTCAAATCTAGAAACAGATGGTGTAACATTTCATATGTAAGTATTTTTTTGTCTAATTATTGCTTATTTTTAATAAAATAACTTATAGTTGTTTATTAAACTTGATGTTTAAAACATCGATTCTATAATCGAATTAATGAAACATCTCGCATCGACTTCCGACGAATCTCTGTTTTACTTTGAACTGTTATTGCGAAGAAATTGAGTCTATATTTGTATAACAATGCCCAAATAACAAAATATTGAAAGTCTTGCCCACTTCACACACACACACACACACACGAGACTAATGCGAAATTCTTCAAGAAATTATAGTCCTTATTGCGTTGGAGACTAATTTGAAATTTGAATATCAAAGTTTGTTTTTTTGGCTACACGACACTACCTATAGTGACGTATAATCTGTACATATAACTCGTGTCGATATCAATAAAACTACCTTTGATACTGTTAGTCGAAAATATGTTATACTAATAACGACCCACTTTTAGGGTTCTATTGTAAAATAAGGAACCCTTATGATTTCGTCGTGTCCGTCTGTCCGTCTATTTTCCGAGATTAGGTCTACACTGCTGAAATTTGGTACATTTAAAAATATTTAAATATGAGAGTTTTTTTAAGTATTGCTCCCACAACATGAAAAGTTACGATGGTAAAGAGTACTGCTTTTACCCCATCGAATCGGGTATCGTTACCGATCTTGAGAGTCTACCTGTTTCTTGATCAGCGCTCCTATATAATCTACCTTGTGAACATAGGGTTAACGGTATTGCAGCGAAGGGTAAAATATAAAGAAGGGAAATATTATGTCTTATTCATTTAATAAATTTTATAATTTTTCACTATATCAATTCTTTTATTTCATATCAATACTTCGGCTTGAGTATGTCTGTCATTCCTAGTCATCACAGCTTCCAGCCATGGTTACCCGGGAAAAGGGTTCTCGCGGCGGTTATGCCGTCGAGATGGGGGCGCGGCGTGTTCTGTGCGCACTCACCTCTCCTCCCGCGAGGCGCGTTACAAACCGCCCCACGCTCGGATTAATATTTTTTTAAACATTACTAATTGACATGTAACCTCGAGTCAAACCGTGATCATAGCTGCTGTAAAGTGGCCGAAACGTTGGCAAAATAAATAAATATCGCGCTTAAAACCGTAAATAACGTAGTTTTATTTATGTGTAACAGTCGCGAATATTAAGAAAAAACACTATAAATTAAACCTATACTTTAGTTTTATTCCACTGTCATCATATCTGTAGTATTCAAAATTATTGTTCCTAGTAAAAATATCGACATTAAAGTATCGATATTTACTATCCCTATGAAATTCACCGGTTTGTACAGTAGTAATACCAGCATTTTTTTCCTCAAAATATAGGGCATTTAAATTACGTTGCAAGTAAATATTTGAATTATATGTACATAATTATATATTATGTTCATGTATGTTTTTAGCGATTAGGATTTACATAAAATTGTGAAAGTGTTAATATCACACATCACAATTTTCATCACACAATAACTAAGATCTTATTTCAACTAGTGCTAGTTTAACAAATCATCAATGTGGTACTGTTTAATTATTACAATATTAAAGTTTATTTCATAATCCAATATTATAATAAAAAATAATAATGAATATTTAGTCAATTATGATTAAATTACGAGGCAAATTGAATAATGATATGGCAATTTCTTGTATTTTGAAATGTGTGAGTCGTCTTTGTGTGCGTAACGAGTGTAAATATACGCTGTTTCTAAACTAGTTTTGAAGATTTGTACATGTTTGCGTTTATGACAACACAAATAATATTTGGGTGTATGCGATTGTTTCAATGTGTGCTTTACTCTTCCCCCCGCAGCAAATGGCTGAATTATTTGTTTGCAAAATTAGACGCGAGCCTCGTCCTTCGGTTAAATGGTCTAAGAGCTAAGTAGACAAATTATGCAATTCTATATTTAAACTTTTACTATAAAATAAACGATAGTTGCCGGATATTGATAGATTTTCTAGTAATAATTATTATGCGTTTCTGTGAGAAATGTGTTCGAGTTGTCAATAGACCTACAATGTGGCCGAGTTTGACTATACAAGGTTGTATGGACTAAGTTCTTTTGTCTGACGTTTTGACTTTGGAGGGTAGAGGTAAGGAGAACCATTTCTGTAATTCTGTACATGAAGAAGTGTCCATTGAAATGCGTTAAATTAGGTGGAGCCACATTCGCATCAGTGTGAATTATAAAGAAAGCGCCAAATGTTACTAAAGTAGTTAGCCTACTCTAGTCACCTCTACCCTCCATAGTGTGACGAAGAAAATTATAAAGTCGAGTTTTTGGCGGGAACTGTAAGGAGAAGTTGTGCTGTGCAGTTTTATTTTCTAAAAATGTGTAAAATTACTCTAAAATGAACAATAGTTGTAGGATATTGATAGTTTTTGAGTAGTAGTTGTGTTTTGTGAGAAATGTGAACTGTATAGTCAAATGTGGCCTTTTGAGTTGTCACAAGAACTCCGTTGAATGGCACTAGCTGATTACCTACAGTTCAGCTGTGCTACACATAGGCTTAAGAAAATGAAGAAACTATATTGTAAACTAAGATCTGGCTTAAAGCCTAGCTGCCAAGCCATAAACCTAAATAATAATAATAATAATAAATTATAAAGTCAAAAGTTTCAAAACTGTCAAACTGTCAATAGTGTCAATGGATAATTTACACTGTTTACACGTAATTTTTTCAAATTATATTATCCATTGTGTTTTGATTAGATTATTTAGCTAGATAATATTTTAACGCCTCTGAAAGTGATGGAATAATTCATATTTGCATTTATCTTATTTTAAGTTTATCATTATGAATCTAGGGGATCCCGAACTGGAACTAGTTGATCCTACTCCTAATATTTACGCGCTCTTCATTAACTTTGATAAAGAATTTTTTTGGAGCAAGCTGGCCAGCAGAGCCGTTGTACGATGGAGCAAGAGAATGTATTCTTGTGCTGGAATATGTTCGTGAGTATTCAGATTAAGCGCACTTTAAAAAATCCCAACCGCTATTATAGATACCATTGTTATTATTGATCCTTTGGATCATAATTGGTTGTCTAAATGAAAAACATGCATAGTTGAGGAGGTGTATAGGTAAAGAGCAGTCTTTATGTTGTAAATAATTTCTTTACATCAGCTGTCTTTAGGTATTTAGTTAAAATACCAAGCTTTGTAGACTTATAAACATTAACAGTTGAATGCAATGTTTTAATAATACAAGGTAGGTATTATTGGGATAAGGGAGACCTCTTCAATGCCATGAAATTTAATATAAACTTACTTACATATTTAATGATAATAAAATAGTTTAGTATAGTTAATAATAACAAGTAAACAAATGTTTGTGTTTGTTCAAATAAGGTAGTTCTAAATCTTAGATGCATTGTAAACAAGCAATTTTTTGCAGATATGAAGGCAGAGGAGGTCTCTGCGACATAGGTCTAAGCGAACCACTTCTCAAGCTCCGTCCACGCAAAGACCTGATAGAAACTCTTCTCCATGAAATGATCCATGCATATCTCTTTGTCACATGCAGAGACCAGGACAGAGATGGGCACGGACCCAACTTCCAATCCCATATGCATAGAATCAACAAATCTGCTGGCCTCAACATCAGCATATACCATGATTTTCATGATGAGGTTGGTTTCATTTCAATTTTTATTAAAATGAAATATCAAAAATTATTCTTTAGAATCATTGAGATTTGAAAAGAAAAAGTGACACTAAAAAGAGATAAATCTATAATACTAAGTCTGCGAAAGTATGAGATAGAATACATTATATTTAATCAATTAAACACTATGCTCATACAGACAGAGGTGGCAATAGTCACTTCAGAGCCTATTAGAGAATAGGCTCTGAAATGGCTAAACCAATTAAAATTAAAATTTCCAGAATTAAAATATGAATAATATCCTAAATTTTCATATATGTTCCAATAGGCATTGCAAGGTTAGGGATATGAAGATATATAGCTGTAATCCCACACTATTGAAATAAAAACTAAACAAAATATTAAATATACAGTTATAATATAAATTTTAAAAAGTAATAAGACATATTAAGGAGGATAGGAAGTTTTTACATTGAAAGCAAAAAATTACTTAAAAGACTATTTAATATAACTGTTTTTAAGATTTAGATTTATCTTCAGTAATATATTTTTATTATTTTAGGTGAAGCTTTATCAAACACACTGGTGGCGATGCAATGGGCCATGCCAACATCAAAGACCTAGATTCGGTATTGTCCGTAGAACAAATAACAGAGCTCCAGGCAAATCAGATTGGTGGTGGTCCAGCCATCAAAAATTATGTGGAGGTGTGTTTATAAAAATCAAAGAACCAGAGAACTTTGGTAAAAAAGGTGCAGCAAAAATTAGTAAAGCTACTTCAGATATTACTAAGTTTATAACAAATGAAAATAATACAGGAAACAAAGCAACAAAACCAGTCCTAAAAGACTCTAATAATGTAAGAACAATATCAAATATTAAAACAAAGTCCAGTGGCCCAAGTACAGTAGTTGTTACTAAGAATAATGTTTTGTTCAATCCTCAAGTTGTCAAAAAAGATAAACCTGGGAGCTCACATAATGATATTGGGAAATTTTTTACCAATAGAAAGAGAAGCGCCTCTGTAGATGTAACTGAACAAGTAAGAAACATATGGGCAAACAAACAGTTACCTCTAACTCCTGTGAAAAGTAAAGGTATCATGCAAGGGACAGATAATAATTCTAAAAATAAACATAACATAGAAGTAGTTACTCATCCAGAGGAACCTAAAAGGAAAATTGTTAAAATTGACGAGACATTTATAACCAACGCTAAATCTATTCTTAAAGATGCTTATGGAAAAGATTATGATTTAAAACTCTCGGATAATAATAAAATTCTAGTTACTGAAGTAAACACACCGACAACATCCTGTAACATTACAAATGGAATGTGGAATCAAAGTGCAACTATGAGAAAAACAGAAACACCATCCAAGAATTTGGTAGATTGTCCAGTTTGTTCAGCTAAAGTTGATAGTGATATAATAAATAGACATTTAGATGAATGCTTAAATAAAGAAGTTATTGAAAAATTGAACAAAGAAAGTATTCCAGTAGCTAGTCCAGCAAATAATGTAATCAATTCTAGCGTGAAACCCAAACAAAATATATGGCAAGATGTACCCAAATTTAATATAAATAATAATAATATTAAACTAGAAATACCGGAATCTATAGACTTATCTTTTACTGATGAATTATTAGGTAAAAATCACAAAGCTCCTTTTCCCAAAACTCGTCACACAATTAATACTTTAGATACTGATATGGGTAGCCATGCTAAAATACTAACCAATTTACTCCAACCTGATTGTAGCAAAAATTTAGATACAGCATTTATGCACATTCCTAATGAAACACACTTTAAAGTAAAAAAGGATGCTAATAAAACAAAAACGGATAAGGATACACTTAAAAAAGACGAAATAGCAGTTATAGAACAAAACCTAAAAATCAAAGAAGAAAAGTTAAGAACAGGAATTGCCTGTCCATGTTGTGGGCAGCAAATAAATGTACCAATAGATCAGCATTTGGAGGAGTGCTTAACATTCTTTAGTAATAATAACACTGTGCCTAACGAAGGCACTAATATAATTGATACTATTGTGTTGGATGCTGATGAGGACGAATTTGATGAGACATTGACTTTAAATGCTACTGGGACTAAGTTTCCATGTCCTTGTTGTCTAAAAATGATTGAAGAAGCTGACATGAATAACCATTTAGATGTTTGTTTGAGTTAACTTTGCATTAAAAAAATTGAGGATAAGTTTCTTCATAAAAATATAAATCTCTGCACTAGATTGAAAAGCCTGTATTGCAAAGTGGGAAAAATTACTTTATTACCAGATATAGTTAATCTTCAACAAATATAGCATCATAACATTAATGTAAGCATGATAAATGTGACGCCAATTGTGATAGAAATGAAAACAAAACAAATGTGAATGCTTAATTTATTAATCTATATACTAATATACAAAGCTGAAGAGTTTGTTTGCTAGAACACGATAATCTCAGGAACTACTGGTCTGATTTGGAAAATTCTTTCAGTGTTAGATAGCCCATTTATCGAGGAAGGCTATAGGCTATATATCGAGGGATTCATAACATATAGGCGTATATGCAAAAATGCAATTTTTTTATTGTTTACTAAAAACTATGCATGTAACATTTTTTTTTTTTATAATTTATTCATGACCGTAGAATCAAAGTCTTTCAGTCGGAAACATGTTAATTAATAGGTCTTCGTGTAGTAGCGCAGTTGTATTGCAGGCTACAACCGACGCCATTCAATGGAGTTCTTGTGAAAACTCGAAAGATCACATCTGACTATACAGTTCACATTTCTCACAAAAACACATAATTTCTACTCAAAAACTATCAATATCCTGCAACTATTGTTCATTTTAGAGTAATTATACACATTTTTAGAAAATAAAACTGCACAGCACAACATCTCCTTTCAGTTCCCGCCAAAAACTCCTGCATGTTACAATTTAGAAAGTCTTACCAGGATGCAAATGTACCTAAAAAGAAGGGTATTCCAAATTTCAGTCTTATACAATCAACTAGTTTTGTTTTATACACATTTTTGTCCCTTGTGTAAAACTGCACTTTTGTCTTTACGCCCATTTGTTATGAAGCCCTCGATATCATCACGCTAAGACCAATAGGAGCGAAGCACCAATGAAGAATGTTTCAAAATCGGGGGTTTTTTAATTGACTTCTTTTTAAACTATTCGACGCGGATTAAAAAAAAATCTGACCTGTATTAAAAATCATGTATCAGAAAAAAAGCAAAAAAAATTACGTGCAGGTAATATGAATAGTATATTCTTAGTAAACCATGACATTACATGTGAAGCCAATTATGATAAAAAATAATTTACATTCAATCATGTGATAATAAAACTACGTCTTAACGCTTTTATCGCCTGTATTTTATTTGATGTTCAGTCCGACGTTTCGACAACGATGTAAGTCCCAATGAGTAATGTTTAAGTTTTTATTTAGCCTATCGCCAGCCAACTTGTTCATATTAATTATTTATTTAGTTTTAATTTTTGTTTATGGTTATTATTTACTCTACGGGACCCGTTAAAACGTATTTCATTGTGTGTACTAGTCGCGAAATCTTAAATAAAATAATATTGTGATATTAAAATAAATATTATTGTGTATTGCGAGTTTTTCTCTTCCGTATTTTATACATCGTATTTAACAGTATGTATTTTATTGAAGTGAAATTTCTTTATAATTGTGATTTGAAACTATGAAACGGAAAAAACGACATTAAAAAGAGATAAACACATAAAATTCAACCATATTAATTCGAAATAAAATACATCTATGTAACCCGCTATTAATTTGGTATTAATTTTCACTTCAAATAAAACTTAAAAAAAATTTTTTTATATACTTACGCAGATATTCTTTTATACGTAGATACACAAACGTGCGTAGCATTGACTTTTGAACTTTATGCTAGTGATTTAAAGTGTAATTTAGAATGAATTATTACGAATAGTGGTCAAAATACCTTTGAATAAAGACGCATAATTATAATAGAAATGCGAAAATCTATGAGCGCAGTTCGCACTTGTCTACTGGTAATCAATGTAGATATAATTATGTTTGCGTGTATATTCACTTCTAGTGCGTGTGAAATATACACACATTTATTTTTTTATAGGAGCTTTAACAGTACGCTAATGCCGGGTTTTCCAATATCTATTTTTACCTTAGCGTTAGGGTAGTGGGTCTCAACGAGGACCCAGACTCAACGGGCGCGGGTTCGATCCTGGCCGGAACGCATGCACCACTTAGTCAGTTTTCTGATCTAATCTGCATATTGTTACAATTATCGCGTGCTAATAACGGTGAAGGAAAACATCGAGATAACAGATGTGTCAAACCTGACAAGCCGCCTTGGACAAGCGTGGCGGGTATACTGTCCGTTCCCCCTATAACGGGAGTCTGTAGGGAGGATGTCCCAGCAGTAGGACATTTATGGGCTGTATTATATTCTATGATAATGGAAATTTGACATAATTTGTATGGATTTTACATGGAATGGATCGTAAATATAGAAATCCGGCGTAATTATATAATAAACTAATCACTTACCGTAATGAGTGGTTTGAACAGCAATCTCTCTTCATCAGAAAGCGAATCCAATATCTTGTTATATCCCTTTACGACGGCTAAAACACTCTCGTATACATAAAGTGTGGTTTTGCTTTTCTGATACACCTTTGAAACAATTTTACGCATTTTAAAGAAGAGAGAAAGAAAATATAACAAGGTATAAATATGTTTCTTAATGAAGAACTAGGATATGGCCACGAATTCGTTTACACTGAAATTGAGATTCCTGCGGGATTCCCGGGACACAAAATACCACAGTATTTGAAAAAGAATGTAAGCCCAATGTCGAAAACTCTATACTAATATATAAAGCTGAAGAATTTGTTTGCTTGAACGCTAACGCGATCTCAGGAACTTCTGGTGTGATTTGAAAAATGCTTTCGTTGTTATATAGCCCATTTATCGAGGTAGGTTATATATAATCACGCTAAGACGAATAGGAACGAAGCACCAATAAAGAATATTTCAAAATCGGGGTTTTTTTTTCTTTTGAGAGCTTCCGCTGCGTAAACGGTTTAACTGTCGCAAAAATGATGTGTGACCTGTGTGACAGAATTGTTTACCTTTAAAAGTTCTAAAAAAAAAGTCCCTCATATATGATGTAAAAACCAGTCTTGCTTCTTTGACGTAAGTTAGCATGGTTTTTTTCCACCTTTTATACCTGCTACCTGAAAATCGGCCCCGCTTTCAGCTTAGCGAGTATCCATTCCTTTTAAAGTACCGATTCTAAAAATTTCATCTTTCCTAAAATCACAAAGTCTGGGGTGACTGGGATCTTAAACTATTTCATAATTCAACTGAAAATCCTTTAGAATAGGATGATGTTCGAGTTGATATTCTACTAAACAACTTCAATTTTGTACCTATATCATTACCTGATACGCGTGCATTGGTATATCCAAACCGAAGTTTTCCCAATGAGCAGCTTCCTTACACAATTCCAATATATTCCTGTTGAAAATGAAGTGAAAATTTAAGTAGATTACCTTCTGGTATCAAAGCCAATAACTTTTCTAAAAACAGATTCTTACACGTCAATATTGCACTCCATCAGTCCTGGATTTTCAGCGCTCTTTCTCATTAGTGTTCTGTTCAACCCTGCACCACATTTTTCATCAAGATTGTGCTGCGAAACAATTTAAAACATAAATAACCAGTAGGCAAGCACATTGTATATAATATCTCTAAGCTAAATAAGTTACGCAATTATTCTTATAATCAAACTTAATATTAAACGCATTTCAATGAAACATAAAAAGACATCTTGAAATATATATTATGTATTAATAATGTGTAAATCATGGTGTGGCCATCCGCAAGTGTAAGGTCACTTCTGACAATTCCCTAGTGATGTGACATACTATGCAGTCGATATCGATTTTCTTTGTACGCAACTAACAAAAAGGAAGTAAAATCATTTCGACCTTTTTATTTCAAATAATATTTTCAAACGCAAGCCTATCTAGACTAGTGACTGACAGAATATTTATAACCATCGGGTTTCACCTGCGATAATGTTATGATTATTGACTGTGGCCGAATGAGTCTTATTTAAAGCGTCAAACGCCGTTATAGATAGCCACTTAGTGTATGCACGCACATATGTTATCTTTTTAAATTTTTTAATGCAGGAGTTCAGCAGGCAGACGGCCCACTTGATGGAAAGAGGTTACTATCGCCAATGGACATTTGCAACACCAAAGGTGCTACAAATGCGCTGCTGCTTTTTTAACGGAACTGGAACCTGGTCAATAATGCCGAAACACAACTCAAGGTTGTTATGGCGGCATATGTACTTTAGACCAGGGGTGGTAGCGATCCAGACGGGCAAATGCCCTACCACCTGGCTGTGCGTTGTTTTGTCTCTCTTACGATAGGATACCCGGCCGCAGGAAATTGTATTCTTTATCCGTTCCTGTACGAATAAGATCTAGAAGAAGATCCCAGTCAATATGTAACGTCATTAACAATATCGCATTGCAAATACGGCATTACACCCATCGCCACAACCGCGTGAAACGCCTATAATGATCCTAGATGAGGCCCCATCTTAAATGAACCGGATATTATAATTGATTTAGTACTTATAGTCCGCGACAGGTCAAGATGACAATTCTCTAGTGATGTGACGTCCGCCACATACCAGGCAGTGGATATCGATATTTTTTTAGGTATGCACGAAAATAAGAGTAAAATTATCATCACCTTTTTATTTCAAGTACCTAATATTTTCAAAAGCAGCCGTATCCAGTGTCTGACTGACAGTATATTTATAACGCTACTGCTTCATCTGGTATAATGTTATAGTTATTGACCGTTGCACGTAGATTTTTGTGATGCGAAATTGTTATTAATTGTAAATGACGTTAAATAGTGACAGTTACGTATGTATATATACTAATGTAGCTATTCATTAACGGCGTTATTTTTAACGCTATAAATAAAAAGCATTTGGCCACACTCAATACCTATAATATTATCCCAAGTGAAGCGCGAGCATAACAATCGTTTTGTTTATGTCACAATTGTCTAATACTTTTCTGGCTTAATCTCGGGTTTGAAAATTGATTATTCTTTTTTATTTAAACACATGAAGAAGCAACCACAGGCAGTTCCAATACACTACTATTAAAACAAGCACAAACGTTAGTAATACTGCTATCGATTAACGTGACCGATGCAAACTCGTGCAGCACTAAACTAAGCGCGGGCGCTGTGCAGGTGTGCGGGGCGTCCTCCGCTCCACGACTCGCCTCATTCCCTGATTGCCACGTTGACCTGTCGTAAACTATGTATTTAGGTGAATAATTATTAACTATACTAAGTATAATTCACCGTCCATGAAATCCATAGCTCGCGGATAGCAACTTCTATCGCACTCGTCAGCCTGTTGACGTGCAGCATCACATCTTCGGAATTCGAGCACGGCATCAACCAAACCGAGGCGTCTGTCATAACCTACATTCATGAGATAAGTTCAATATTGAAACAGCAATATTTTGTTCTTGTCGGGATTAATTACTTTACTAAATCCTTCCACGATAGCGAAGCTGTTAAGGCTTATACTTGGCCGGAAAATGTCCTACTTATTTTTTGTTTAATTAAAAACATTATACACATCATTATGTCATCGAGATATTATACTGAATTTATTTATTGTATTTGCTTTCTGTAAAAATTTTACACTATAAAACGTACAGTTGCTGTAAAATATTCATTGTTTTAAACAATCATGTACTTAATAATAATAAACCCGCAGGCGGGCTTTGAGGCGAAGCCTTAGGTGAGTAGCAACACCTCGGACCTAACTCCGCGGCCCAAGGCATGGCCCCTCCGCCACCGTGCTTGCCTTAGACACCCGGCACGGAGTGGAGATCGCTAGAGCTAAGACTCAAGCTCCAGAGGTGGAAGTGATAAATGGCATAACGTCGGAAGTAACTTCTGTAATCTGCAGCCCACCTCTCGAGACCCCTTAGCCGCTCACACCCATGTTGCCTCATCGCCATTCTTGTACGGCATTTTTAAGGGCCCATGCAGTGAATGGCGAGTCATTTTTCCATCCGTTTGCCCATTTTTCCATCTTCCCCGAACATTGCGTCGGGCAGACGCCATAGTCCCAATCTCTAGTTCCATTAGCAGGTCATCCCAATAGCCCGATACCTTTTGTTCTCATTCTCTACAATAGTCCTACATTGACCGGTGTTTGTCCTTGAGTGCATTTTTATATGGTGTTGACAGGCATAAACGCCGGTCATTGTCACGCCACATTTACATTAAATTTGTCAACGGGCCTCTACGAATTGGTCTTCCCACGGCCCCACACAAGTCCTCCAAAATTCCGGGCCATTTTCATGGCCCGTGGCCTCTAAAGACATACAAATAATTACAATAAAGATAGTAGTAGTCTGCGATCTTTTACTTAAAGACCATGTATTAAATAAATAATGTCCTTTCAAGTTCTTATAAGAACTTTATTGTTTGATGTCCTTCAAAAACCTTAAATTTAGTTAATTTTGTTATTAGTTATAACTGGTAGATGTGACAAGGGTGTGCCTAAGTAGTTCTTTTGCCGGACATTGCTGCGATATACGAGTACACAAGAAACTTTACCTTTTTCAAATAAACAAGTCTGTTCTTTCTCATCTTGAGAACGGCTGCTCTGCCGGCAAACGATGGCAGATCGGCTGGATGCTGGCTCCGAGATTCCACCATGTCTTTTTTGGCCTCTTGCACTTCATCGCTGAACATCGCCCAAACCTTAGGATAAGATAGGCAATTTATTTTAAAATACAAAGTTAAATTTAAAACGAGCATTATTCTGTAAAACAAATTAAGCATGGCGCCATCTATTTGATGCTTATATAAATAACTTAATTGATAGCAGAACTCAAATCTACCGACATCTAGGTTTATAAAAATTGCAATTAAAAATTAATTAAATCAAACCAATTCTATGCCCTAAGTTGGAAAAAATCCAACAAAATGATAAAAATCAACAAAATCGGTTGAGTAGTTTCGGAGTTCACCGCGGTCAAACATTGTGTTTTTATATTATATATATATATATATATATATATGTATATATATATATATATATATATATATATATATATATATATATATATATATATATATATAGATGTTTTTTTAAAGTAATATTCCTCCATCCTATATATATTATTTCAGAAAGAATACAATTTCCTGCGGCCGGGCGGCCTGTCGAAAGAGGCGACAAAACAACCCACAGCCAGGTGGTAGGGCATTTGCCCGACTGGATAGCTACCACCCCCGGTCTAAAGTATGCCGCCACAACAACCTTGAGTTGTGTTCCGGCATTAGTGACCAGGTTCCAGTTTCCCTTAGAAGAGCAGCAGCGCATTTGTAGCAGCTTTGACGTTGTAAATGTCCATAGGCGATGGTAACCACTTTCCATCAAGTGGGCTATCTGCCTGTCTGCTGAGTCCTGCAATAAAAAAAAACTATGCGCAATGAATACCGACCCACTACTACTTAAATATGTAAAATTATCTACAGCAGATCAGCGCAAGCCAGCGCTTGCGCACCTGCATAGAATGGGGAAGGATCTTGCGGTGAAAAGAGCCTATCTGGGCAAACCAACGGAACGGCGACCAGTTGGTCGGCCCAGATATCGCTGGAGTGACGTAGTGGGGGCTGATCTGCGCGAGCTTCATGCCGATGACTGGCAGGAGACAGCGATAAACAGGTGGTTATAGTTTAGTTGGCACCGACTTCAAGATGTAGAAAATTTTATATTATTTTGTCTCTTAAGCCGGCATGCAGGGGCATATTATTTTGATTTGACGTTTGGTCGTATCGACAGACAGTAGGTAGAGAATATCTGTATTTTCTAACAATTAATTCTAGTATATAGATCTGACGTACACTAAGCACCTCACATTCTGCCAATAATTGTTGTATTTTATGTACCTAATATTGAACGAACTATGTAGACTTATTGTCATAAGAGTATGCAAATAGGTCTAACTGTTCACCTTTATAGTGTTGATATACATATATTATTACCTTCGCAGTTTTCCTTTTGAAAATACGCTTCAAATTCTTCCTTTTAGAATAGTTGTTAAGAGAGAAAAGTGCCACCACTGCTTCTTCTACGTGATTGACTCCTTCGAAAACAGACTCCACTAGATTCTCTATTATAATCTGAAAGCAGTAGTTGATGATCTGTCAACTGTAAGAGTATATTTTTCAATTTTTTTTGCACAACAATTGATTTAGTAACAAATTACACGACCCAATGTTTTTTTTTGAGGCAGACAGCCTAGCTCATGGAAAGCGGTTACCGTTGCCTGTAAACGTTTGCAACAGGGGCGAAACCAACGCGTTGCCTGGTTTTAGGGTAGAATAAAGTGGAAGAGATAAGACGGATCAAACAAGATAAATAGGATAGAAGGGATGGAATATGGGATTATAATAGTGGGAAAATGGAATAAGCGTGGGGGGAAGTGGGTCATCGAAACCCGCATTCATCGCACGAAACACAATTAGCACAAAGCGGTTTCACGTAGGGACGTTGCTACAGCTGTATCAGCCATATAAATGGTACGGGGCCCCCAGGCTACAGGGGCCCTCGAAGCAAATGTTCCCAAAAATGTTATCCACAATCTTTTATAATATATTAATAACATTTTTGAGAATTACTGCTGGGCTAACAGGAACGGCTATCAGACTTGTCATTATCGTCGATAGAGGCAGAAAATCTAGAAAAACTGAAATCGTCTTCAGCTATGGATAATTTTATAAATAAGCTTGCCGAGGCGAGAAAGTTGTATCTTTGATTTAAATTATGTATCTAACTTGGCTCCTAGGAGCGTTAAGTATTATAAGTAATAACTTATAATCAATATATAATTATTTTAATTCAATTCGAGCAGTTCTTGTTTCTCTTATATTGTTACGAGTGGGGGATTCGAATTAAAATGCCGTTGGAATTACTACAGAATTTATTAGAACTATACAGACACGTATGATACAGGTACAAATTTAACTGGACGCAACCAGTACAAACTGCACGATTCAATAACACGCGCAAAGTCCGTCACTATATAGCTAATCGAATGTACGTCTTGCTCGTATCGTAATCCTCGCTTGACTGCCTCCTCTCCTCCCTGCCGTTGTTTTATACTTCACAAATAGAAGTGTGCCCGCCCAAATCATCGACTCAATTTCCTAGAAATTGTAATCTGCACACCTGGTTAATTATGTCTGCAAACGGCCATAAACGAGCATAATAAGCTGTTCTCCATAATAACAAATAAATGAGTACAATAACAATAGGCTAATTACAAATTTTAAACACAAAGTACACAAAAGAATTCCAAATGCACGGTAAAGGTAATAAACCAGGTGTGCATTCACTTTGTCGGCGTGTAACAATATAATACTTTATATTTCCTTTCTATCCCCAACACATTTTTTTGATATAGGGCCCGTCTCAGGCAAACTACGCCACTTGTTTCACGTCACGCCAATATTCTGTGTAAACTTAATGATGAGATGTAACGCTGACCGAGTCTAGATTTGTCATAATTTTTATTTCAGCCATGAAAGTTTTGACAATACGACCAGTGGCGTTTACCTCAATATCCTTAATGACAGTTCTAAACTGCAGTATATCGTCGTACCACGACGGCGCTTGAACATCAAGAATGGAGGGCATCACCCGTCGCACATTGTCCAGTGCGTCGTGGAACATGTGCTCGATTTGTTCACATTTAGCTTCGAACACCTCCCCACGAGCTCCGGCGAACATTGGTTTATTTATATTCTCTAATTCGTCAATCCTTGAAACAAAAATCTATTGAACATATTTGTTCCACCTTCGTGATATTTATTAGGGCAAATACTCCCTACGACATTTAAACAACCTTCTCTTTTTAATGATTCGCTCTACGCTACTGAATTTTTATTTCGGAACCTATTTGTAACCAACTTCGAAAAAAGGAGGAGGTTCTCAATTCGTCGGGATCTTTTTTTTTGTTGCTTTTTTTATGTATGTTCGCCGATTACTCCGTCATTTATGATCCGATTTACGTGTTTTTTTTTGTTCGACGCGGAATAGCTTCCAATTGGTCCCCTAAAAATTTGACATAGTTTGGCCCAGTAGTTTTCATTTTACGAACATTTTTTTGTTCCCGGTTCTTGGGACCTATATTTTTTAAGAAGCGCGGCACCATTCGTAGGTCCACCCATACATAGCTAGACACTAAAAAGTAACAAATAAAAAATAAAAACTTCGTTTAAAAAAACCGACTTCAAAAACTAAAATGTATAAAATAACTTATTTTTAAAGCTATTATTATCAATATTATATTATCTAAAACATCTTGAAGTCGGTGCAAAGCAAAACATAAAAATTACTATATTTTGAAAATTACTAAGCACCGACTTTAAGATGTTTTACATAATATATATTAATAATAATAGCTTTAGAAATAAGTTATTTTATACATTTTAGTTCTTTAGTTTTTGAAGTCGGTTTTTTAAAATACTGACTAATGTGCACTTATTTCGTCTAGTATCCTATCAAGATATAAAGAAAAATAAAAAATATACTTGAAGAAATAGCGACTTAATTACATTGCTAACATGTATCTTAAAAATAAAAACATATTTTGAGAATTTGTAAGCCGCATTTTCAGCAAACAAGCCTCGCACTCAGCTCATTGCTGTGCCGACATAATACCCAACATAACGCTGACTGTCAAAAAAACTAAAAAACTAAAATTAACTAAAAAATTAAAATTTCTAAAGCTATTATTATTAATATATATTATCTAAAACATCAAAGTCGGTGCTTAGTAATTTCCAAAATATAGTAATTTTTATGTTTTACTTTGCACCGACTTCAAGATGTTTTAGATAATATATATTAATAATAATAGCTTTAGAAATAAGTTATTTTATACATTTTAGTTTTTTAGTTTTTGAAGTCGGTTTTTTTAAACGAAGTTTTTACTTTTATTTATTACTTTTTAGTGTCTAGCTATGTATGGGTGGACCTACGAATGGTGCCACGCTTCTTAAAAAATATAGGTCCCAAGAAACCGGAACAAAAGAATGTTCGTAAAATGAAAACTACTTTGCCAAACTATCTCAAATTTTTAGGGGACCACATGGCAGCTATTCCGTGTCGAACAAAAAAAGAATCACGTAAATCGGATCATAAATTACGGAGTAATCGGCGAACATACATAAAAAAAAACAAAAAAAAAGATCCCGACGAATTGAGAACCTCCTCCTTTTTCCGAAGTCGGTTAAAAAGTGTGTGTAGACCTTCCTTTTGGCGTAATACTAAAACGACCCCAATATTTTAATGAGTTTAAAAACTATTTAATCTGTAAATTATAATATATACCTACATAGAATAAACGGTAAAATTATTTTGTTAACTTTATGAATTAAATAAAAATATAATACTTGTCTATATTTTGATGATGATGATATTGTGCAAACTTAAAATGCCCATAAAAGGAGTCAAACAGTCCTTACGTATCCATAAGGAAAACAAGTAACACGTATTTTCTTAATGCTGAAACACAGCAGAGAGGCCGACGGCCCAACTGTAGTAGAAAATGCATACCGTCGTCTATAGACATTAGCAGTATCGGTACTGCCAATCTGCTGCCAAGCTTGAAGGAGAAATTGGAACCTGCCCACTGATGCCGGAACACAACTCAAAGTTGTTATGGTGGCATACTCTAAACCAGGGTTGGTAGCCATCAAGTCGGGGAAATGCCCTACCACCTGGCTGTGGTGGCCTCTTACGACAGGCCGACCAACGCAGGAATTCGTATTCTTTTACCGTACCTGCACGGAGAAAGGTATTGTTACGAGTGCGGGACTCGAATTAAAAATGTCGTTGGAATTACTATAGAATTTATTAGAAGTTAGAACTATACAAATACGTATAACACAGGTACAAATATAACTGGACACAACCAGCACAAACTACTCGATTCAATAACACGCGCAAAGTCCGTCACTTTATAGCTTATCGAATGTATACGTGTTGCTCGTATCGTAATCCTCGCTTGACTGCCTCACCCCTCCGTTCAGGCATTGTTTTATACTAAACTATACAATACAACACTCGACCGCGTGGACTGAATGTTCTGAATTTTGAAGAAAACGTAATCTGCACACCTGCGGCCATAAACCAGTACAATAACAATAAGATGTTTTTCTTAATTACAAATTTTAAACATAAAGTAAACAAAAGAAGTCCGAATGCGGGAAAGGTAATAAACTGCAGGTGTGCATTCACTTTGTCGGCGTATAACAGTATAATAAAGTGGTACGTACTCACCTTCCAAAGATAATCATACAGTTACAAACATCTAGCATATCGAAGCACCTTTGTATGAATGAGTCTATGTAATTAAATATTGACCCAGTATCAAGCTCCCAACTTCCAGGATTGGCTTCGTTATGCGCCTCTGCCATTACGTCATAAATCTCTTTATACCTTTTACAACAGTCAATACATTTCGAGAATTCACCAAGAGCCCTCTTTGTTTCTCCTTCAAATAGTTCATCAAGTTTAATGTAATTCCTGCAGAGAATTATGATTTGGTTGCTCAAAGCCTTGAAGAGGTTAGTGATGCGAGTTTCAGAGTTGTAATAAGGAGATTCCATCCAAATGAATCTGAATAAATTGATGATTTGTGGGACATGCTTAGCTATTTCGTCAGGGTCGATCACGCATTCGAGAATCGCACAAGGTTGCTTGATAACTTGCAGGAATTCGATGTTAGAGGTGGCTTCGTCGATCTTCTGAGTGATCTCGTCGCATAGGGATTGGAATTGGTGGATGAAGGTAGAGTGTGTCGTAACTAGAATCTTGGTGATGTGTTTCACTGCGGGGTTTTTTAACTGGTATGCCAGAGCGTTGAGGTTCTCGTCTGGAAATAGGGAGTTTTCATTACTGTAAGCATGTTAAAACTTTTACTTACTTTTGTTGCTTATAAATGAAATGCTGATAACTTAGATGAAAAGTTCTTCACTTATCTATTTATTTATTATTTCCCAATTCACCAAGTATTCTGTAGGGTATCGTAAACGTTATGGACATATTATTAATAGGCAAAATTATACCATTTTTGACACCCCATCCATCATGTTTTGAACCATGTTAATATATGCAGAATATTAAGGAATCTTAACAAATTTAATTTTGTAGCCATACAATAATATATCATTACGTTGGATGTGACATCTATGGTACTGTTTATTGTGTCTATCGCATTAATGGGTCAGCAAGATTAAACTCGACTCACGTCTATAAATCCAAAAGTCATATTCATCGCTAGGACATAGCAGTTCCTCTTGCGAGGCAACAAACGCTTGATCTTCAAGACATGATTTGATCTGATGAGTCCAATACACAACTACTCCTTCGAGTCGCTTGACCAGTTCACGATCAACGCTCGCCTTTTCAAAGGTCAGATGTTGCCCTTCACGGGGTATGTACAGGACAGTGAGGCCAAGCATCTTGTAGTACATATCTGTCAACTTGGCCAGGAATGTATGTATGTGAGAGCAAAACTCGCTTTTAACGCCTGAAATATGTTAATCTTGTTATTACAAATTAGTTCTGTCTGTCTACTTGTATTTTTAATACAAGATCTCTTTTGAACGTAAACTGAGGCAACTTAACACAACTTAATTACGATGTTAAATACTAAGTTATGTACTAAGTAAGCGTATTGCGGTGAATATTGACGATTCTTTAGTTTGTTTTAATGTAGGTACACAAATTGAATAAATGATTTTACTGATAAAAATGTGTGGTACAGAAAATTCATGTAAATTTAAAGTATTTTGAACCTAGTTTTTAAGTTTAAGGTAGCTGCATATTATATCTAGTCATCGCAGCGGACAACGACCTACTGGCTAGCGAACGCGGGAGCGCACATATTAATAGTTGCTCTATCTCGTTCGCGCATCATCTGTCCCGCTCACATATTGTGCTATATATTGTACTAGCAGTACGACATGTTAATATTTGTACTTAAGGTGACCGTTTCCAAAAAAATAAGTTCACATCAGCACTCAACAGTGAATACTCCTCTCTGCCACCTGAAGTATCGTTTGACCTCTCTCTCTCGCTGCTACAAGTTCTTGTAAGCGGCTTCAGTCACAAATTTTCTCTCATATACAATTTTATTTAGTTTCTTTTTCTAATACTATTTTTACATAATTAAATTGCAACTTACTATCAGGCCAAGTGGTGATCGCAAAGAAGTAGGGAGCATAAACACACTCCAACATCTGAATGAGATTAGCCTCCACCGAATCGACAAACGTTCCAAATATTATATCATCGTGAAAAGTCTCTGCCTTGAATACAAAATCTGGCTGCCTCAGAAAATACGTTAAATCATAGACAGGTGATATTGGTATATCGCAGGCAGCCTTCAACTTATCTCCTTTGAAATATATGCAAAGAATAAGAGCTTTCGGTTCCAAAAGCCATTCTTCTATACCGTGTTTCACGTCATCATTCCAATCTTCGTCTCTCAAGTCGTATAGTGTAGTTATACGCATGATATATCGAATTAAGGTGTTCAACTCTTCAGGATCGTAGACTGGCTTCACTGGCATTGCTGCCAGTTCCCTCTCGATTTGAGCAATGCGCTCACGTTCTGTAATAGTATATATTGTAACGAGTTGCAGGGCTCGAATTTAAATGCCGTTGGAACTATTATAGACTTTATTAGAACTATGCAAACACGTATAACACAGGTACAAATATAACTGAACACAACCAGTCCAAACGCACGATTCAATAACACGAGCAAAGTCCGTCACTAAATAGATTACCTAAAGTAAACTAGTCTTGCTCCGCTTGTGGTTATCGCTCGACTGCCTCATCTCTCATTTGGGGAATTGCTTAATACTGTACAAATGTAATATGTCTGCTCGGCCGCGTGGATTGAATTTCCTAGAATCACGCCTGGCTAATGATTAACATAAAAGATTACAATACACAATGGGCTGTTTTTCTAATCACAAATTTTAATCATAAAGTAAACAAAAGAAGTCCAAATGCCGAAAAGGTAATAAAATGTCTAAAGGTTTGCAGGTATGAATTTGTCTTTTATCGGCGTGCAGTTTAAGGTTATAATATAGCGGTGGTTCTTCATAACTACGCCAAGCATAATTGGCGTATATTTCAAATATTGTATTTGGTATATTTACGCAAGATAGGTTAGAGTGTAACATTAGAGGATGAGGAATACGTATATCCAGACATCTTTTGTACTGAACAGAAAAAGAGAATCTGTTGCTTTAAGTAGATGAGACGACTCAAATACTCATTAAATATTAGATACATTGTCTTCTTTACCCTTATAATAAGACAAAAATCTGAAGTGTATTAAGAATACGCTAACATTAGGTGCGACTGTTATTCAAATATTCGATATCCAAATTTTAAGTAGTGGGGGAGGGGGGGGGGGGAAGGCGTACTTAGTGAGTGTCAGAACTGATTATAACCATTTACTATTTATTTTATGTACACGAATAGTTACGACGCTTTGTCAATGAATCGATATTATTGATAACAATTTATAAATACATTGCAGTTCAAATTAATTTTTATTATTTTTTCTTAAATTTTTGACGACTTACGCTGTTTTTTGGGTATTTTCTGTTGATTACTGGCTTTCCTACCTATAATATACCATAGGGATTGTAGTAGGGGTAAGTATGCCTCCCCCCCTTTTACCACTTTACCACCACGTTACTTGAAATTTGTGTATCAAAATGTAGACTTACCTTAGGTACTAGAAGATCAGGTAAAAATATGGCATATAGACCGTTTTCTGGGACAAGTATGAAAAAAGATCACGCTGCGGCCTAAAGGAGTGCAACCGCGAGGTGCAATTAGTAAACAATAAAAATCTAAATTTAATAATTATACATACATGCCAGGTCCCTTGCGGGGTAGGCACGAACAACAGAGCGCCATTCAGGCTTATTCTTGCACACCTCACTTGCTTCTTTGACATTCATAGCTCTTGTCATGCACGCTCGTCTGTTCTTAGGGCTCCTGACATCACCTTCTGCTAGCATACGATCAATTTGATCATGGAAGGTGTGTCGTGGCCTTTCGTGACTTCTTTAATAATTATCATTTTTAAATTAAAAAAATTCGAAGCATTTATCATTTTTTTACCTCTGTCTTCTTCCGAATCATGGCTAAGGTCATCGCTCCAAGCTACTTTAGGTCGTTTTCTTATATCCGCCATATTGGCACCAGTGATACTGCACTTCTTCTTATATAAAAGGGCTAATAAACTAAATTAATGTGTTAAATTAACAAATTAAATTATTTAAAATACTTCCATAGATGAAAGCAATCTTTTGCGTATTCTAAAATTAAATATTAAACTGTTTCGTGTTTTTTTTCAGGCAGTTAATTTAATTATACAAAAGAGAATTTGTTGGAAGCAAGCGAGAACTCTTTTCTTTTGTACTAAAGTGACTGTGTTTATTGATCTAACTTTTAAATATCGCCATGACGAAATGACACGATGGAAACAATTTCAATTTAAGTACAAATAAGTATTTAGGTTAGATAGATAGGTAACACTATATTGCACCTCAAAATAACAGACTCAATATATTAATTACAGTATTTCTAAGCAAAACAATACGCAGCCTTATCGTGTTAAGGGATCTCTAACATATAGGTCTTTATATATTCAATTTACTCTTTGCATATAGGGTACTAGCTGTCCCGGCAGACGTCGTCCTGCCCGGAAAAGCTTCAATCGATATTTAACAAATAAAAAATAGGTGTTGATCGTAGAGGGTTGAAAATTAAGGGTTGTATTATGTATGCGGAATAATAAAACTACACTAGTTGTATTCGTACTAATTTACTTCTTTAAAAAAGCGCGGGACCTGAGTCTCCACAGACAAATAGCAGAAAAACATAAAATAAACTTAAATATAACCTCTATGTAACGACTTATAGTCTATTCTAGGAATGTCACGTAACTGTCTAGTACTGGTACTCCCAGATGGTAAAGGAGTATCAGGTACACCTTGAGAACTCTAACATATTTCTCTCTTCCCCCCTAGTATCAGTCACATTAGATTCACTCTGTACTTGAATATCATCAATCAACTCGTATGAACGAAGTCTATCTGTGCTTGAGAAACTACTGCTGTCTTTAATTATCTGATTTTTATGTTTCTTCACAATATTCGTAGTATTAATGTCCTTAACAAGATATGTAACTTTTGCTAGTTTTTTTGTAATCAATCCATGTAAACATTTAAATTTATTATTTCCAATGTACCTTTTATATAACACTTTATCATCAAGTTCGAAAATTTGATGGTTATTTCCTTTGTAATTCTTACACTGCAAATACTGTTTACACTTAACTTTGTTTGCTAGGGATTCGTGTGAGACTGGCGATATGAATGAATTTTTATTTAATAAATCCAATCGTGACCTTAACTTTCGCCCAAAAACCAATTGCGCTGGCGAAACCCCAGTGACTGAATGAACAGAGTTCCTATAGTCAAAAAGATATTTCTGTAGCCTAATCCTTTTTTACCGCTGTATCTTTAGCAGAAAGAATGCTAGTTTTAATTCCTTTCTTAACTATCTTTACAAAACTTTCTGCCTGCCCATTAGGTACTAGATGGACAATATGCTGGAGAAGTAACTTGAGACATTCCGTTTAAAATACAAAATTGATTGAATTCGGATGACGTAAAAGCTGTATCAGACACTTTAGTCTCCGGTAAACCAAAACGAGCAATAAAATCACTTATCTAACACAGTCGTAGAAGTAGCAGAAGTAAACATTTCATAAACCTCCACCCACTTCGTAAAAGCGTAAACAATAACTAAATATGTTTGACCAGTTATTGGACCCAAAAAGTCTAAATGAATACGGATAAAGGGATCAGATGGGAAAGGCCACGGTGCAAGTGGTGCACTGGAAGGACTAGGCCTTAGTTGCAAACAAACATTGCATGAACCAATCATATTTTCTAAAACCTTGTCTATACCTGGAAACCAAAACCTAGAACGTGCTTCTGCCTTAGTTTTCACTATGCCTAGATGAGAATTATGTAATTCATTCAAGATTTTTAATATTAAATTCTCAGGTAAAACTACCTTATGCCCTCTCATTAGGCAGCCATCTTTTGAAGAAAGTTGCGTTTTGCATAAATGATACGGTTTAAGGTTTAAATCTGTCATGGCCAGCCGTTAAGAACAAATCCTATTATTTTAGTTAAGATAGTATTCCATCCTCGTCGCCAATATTATGTATGCGGAATAATAAAACTACACTAGTTGTATTCCTACTAATTTACTTCTTTAAAAAAGCGCGTGACCTGAGTCTCAACAGATACACAACAGGTTGTATGTATTTTTTAATGCTGTATCATAAAAAAATATCTAAGAATTTAAAAAAATTAGGGGTGGACTACCCTTAACATTTAGGGGGATGAAAAATAGATGTTGTCCGATTCTCAGACCTACCCAATATGCACACAAAATTTCATGAGAATCGGTCAAGCCGTTCCGAAGGAGTTTAACTACAAACACCGCGACACGAGAATTTTATATATTAGACTAGAGTTTACCCCGCGGCATTGAGGTATAACATGTTATATGATCTAAGCCCCGCGGCTATGCCGCGTTTTATGCTGGTTAATTTATGCTTATATATAGATATATTATTCTATCCGTGCAGAAACGGAGAAACAATACAATTTCCTTCGGTGAGGCGGTCTGTTGTAAGTGGCGACAAAACAACCCACGGCCAGGTGGTAGCGGATTTGCCTGTCTGGACGGCTAACCATCTCTTGTCTAGAGTATGCCACCATGACAACCTTAAGTTGTGTGCATTAGTGGGCAGGTTCCAGTCACCCTTTAGAGACTAGCAGCGCATTTGTAGCACCTTTGGTGTTGCAAGTACCCATAGGCGATGGTAACCGCTTTCCATCAGGTAGGCCGTCTGCCGAACTCACGCAATAAATAAAAATAAACGAGTAAGTCTAATATAAGTGTTTGTTCGAGTACCCCCGGATAGTTTAATTTCATAATTGAACCCGGTAGGTGGCGTTGCAATCGGGTTCTAAATTTTTTTTCAGGGCTGGAGGACGCCCGCTAGGCGTAATGTAATTAATTATGTATACAATGTACTGTGCACTTAGAATTTGGCTGAGCTATACTGAAGAATACAATATGGAACAAGTGCTGCAATTATTCATAAGCGACGGTAAACACTTTACATCAGGCAGGCCGTCTGTGTGTTTACCTGCTTCCGGCAATAAATAATATTCATACTATAGATATCGTTGATTTTTTTGGTATTTCGTAAAATAAATGTGTTCTTCCCCGTTCACAATAACTCGACGCGCAGGGTTACCAACAGTCAAAAATATTAACACCAAAATCTAGAGTCGAAATCACACACACCTAAACTTGCGATAATTACTAGAAAATTCTTACAAAAAATTAAGAACAATTTACGTTTTGTAATAATCTCATTTCACCTGTCCTTATCTCCGGGGCCGAGACATGGACACTGACGGCAGAATTGATCAACAAGTTCCAAGTCGCGCAACGGGCTATGGAGCGAGCTGTGTTGGTTGTTTCTCTTATGGATACAATTAGAAATGAGGATATCCGTAAGAGAACCAAAGTAACCGACATAGCCCGTAAAATTAGCAAGTTGTAGTGGCAGTGGGCCGGTCACGTCCGCCGCAGGACCCATGGGCAATGGAGCAGACGAGTCCTGGAGTGGAGACCGCGTAAATGGAGTGTCGGACGCCCTCCAGCTCGATGGACCAACGACTTGTGCAAGGTCGTCAGTAGGCGCTGGGTGAGGAAGTCGGAGGACAGGGATAAGTGACGCCGACTTGGGGAGGCTGCGAATGGCTGACTAGGAATAATCTCTTCTATAACCTTCTTTTATATTTTTAGGGTCTTACTTATAATAATTTCGATAAGAAAGGATTAGCAATCTCTTAAATAAGAGACTCTTAAGCCCCTAATCAATGGCTGTTTCAAATAAAACTTGCCATCTTGCCTCTTAGCAGTCACTTAAACTACCTCTCGATGTTGGTTATTTTTGACAGTTATTTATGAGTTACTTTACCACCACCTCTTAACCTTAAGAGGAGTTTATGGGAAGATTTTCGTTAATCAGTTGCTGAGCAGTTTCTTAAAATTTAACAAACGATTATAAGTAAGGCCATTAAAGATTGGTATCCATGCGCGTCAAGTTATCGTGAACGGGATATAGTAGTTGTGTTTGTAAATAAAACATAAGAGATGATCAATGCAAAGGCTTTATTTTGACTTTAATATAAACAGTCCTTAATCTAAAATAATTAAGTAACAATGCGTGAATGCAATTCGAAAGCCATCGTCGTTTATTTGTGCGGCGCCATTTTAAATAAAATGATTACTCTTACATAAATACAATAAATATAGATTATTCTTCTCGATAAATATATTTCGATCAGTTTTGGCGCGTAATGTCCCTTTCGAACCAACGAGGTAGTGTGACATTTATGGCATTAGAAAGAAACGTCATCAAAAAGGTGTCAAAGGCATTAAGTGATGTCAGCGGCATTAGATAGAAGCCAGAAACCAGTTATATATTGTTGGTATTCATGACCAAGTTGTTTCTTTACCAATAAGGAAAGGAAGAGGGTTCCCTAACTTATTTTAACAACAACAAACTTAATCTGTTCTTAGTTTTTTTGGAGAATAAAATCTGATGATTAAAAGAAAAACAGTATATTGATCACTGAATAAAAGTGACCAGTTTGGTGAAATAAAGTCAGAAATAGTAATATGTTGGCACAAATAGAAATGCTTCCGTCTAGATTTACTGAAATATACTTGACAATTAATGACAATACGATCTTAGTTGATGATAGTTAAACAACTAATGCCACAGACATCAAACTAAACAAGTTCTGAAAGCAAGAACATATCCTATCGCAACGCCCGCCACCGCGGCGCAAGCATGTCTTTTCCTTTTTTTTAATGAACGTAACAAATATACAAAATTGGTTATTTACATGACGGTGGCGGACGTCATGTTAGCACCACTTTCAATGGAATGTCAAAAAGCTATCTCGGACACCGCGTTTGAGAAAAAGCAGTGGCGAGCATGCTTTAACCTCTTTGTATCTATTTTGGGAACCACCTGTCTCTGATACATAACATTGCAAGTCTGTAAAATAAAAATATTTAAAACTAAAAGGTTAAAATGTTTACAAAATTCTGTCTTCCGTGGCGGATTAGGAAGACGTGAAATTCTGCAAAGTCAATCGCATAAAAAAGTTAAAATTCAATGATATGTATCAGCGACAGCGTATGCAATCTAAAAATATAAAACTTTAGAATACTATTATTGGTGTTACAAATGCATTTTTATAGTTCTCGAAAACTATTAAATAAAGTTGTCAATGTCATAAAAACTAATGACGGTTACATCTAATGACATTATCATCCAATAACAGCGACGTCAGCCTAGAGGGGAGGCGTGACGGGTCGTATCGTTTCATTTTCGTTTCCGTGATCATAGCGGAGGCGGGCCTTCGGGGTATCTTAAGACAGGTTCAAGGGCGAGTCCGGGACTGCGGCAGTCGGACTGCGCGTGGGGGGCCAACGCCGCCGCGCCCAGGAGCAGCAGGAGCAACGCCTGGAACGGCAGGGAAGCTCTCGCGACTCGACACACGAACCTCAGGCCCCGCTGCAGCCTGCCCAGCTCTTGGTCTTCACTCTCCTCACTTACGACAATGCTGTTGGATAAACGACATGCCTTAGTTTTGCGTTCAAAATTTAAAATCAGGCGTTGAAAGAGAATAGACAATAAACTGCAAAATCTTTTTAAATTTCATTCGTCCTCAAGGACTATTTATTTCTATTTAAAAACACTCATCGTTTTAACCGTTTTGAGCGCGGTAATTTATTTGATTTAGGTTACTCCGACATTTGGGCCACTTTTCAGTGGCCGTGATCACGGAAGACAAAGACGTCAAGTGTCAACGAGTATTGTTAAAATTTTATTTAGCTTACCGCCAACTTGTTTATTGTAATTATTTAGTATAAAAGCCTAAATGGGAGTGGTAAATTAGATTAGGCTCCCATAGAGTAAATAATAACCATATACAAAATTTAAACTAAATAACTAAAATGAAAAAGTTGGCGGTAGGCTAAATAAAACTTTAACAATACTCGTTGACACTGGACATCTTTGTCTTCCGTGATCATGGCCACTGAAAAGTGGCCCTAACGTCGGAACAACCAAAATCAAATAAATAACCACGCTTAAAACCGTTAAAACGTAGTTTTATTGCTCATTAATATGTTTGTTTTTATATCTCACTATCTATTCTTTAATTTTACTGATGGTAGAAAATTGACGTTGCTTGCATTAGTTAAAAAATCAGTAGTAACGCAATAGTATATAGAGTAAGAAATGAGATCTGAGTTCCAGTACGTGTATGTTGCATAGATTGTTAGCGGTTTAAAATTAAGCTGAAACAGACCCTATATTTTATGACAAACGTAACTTCTACATTTATTACGTCGAGCCTTTAGCGCCATTTTATTGTAAGCGAAATTTGGACCTAAGTATTTTTTGTTTGTTGCAAACGGTATTTTAAATTGTTCTGTTTTAAAATTTTCAAATTTTGATTCAGCAGTGTCTAATGTAACTAAAACTGAAAGTCTTAGAACAAAGTTTATAATACCGTTTGCAGCAAAAAGTATATTTAAGTCCAAATATGGCTTACGATAAAATTACTACTATAATCTCCGCATAAATTACATTTACATATCCTCCGACAGTTTTCATATTTTGCGTTACGAATATCCCATATTCATCTCCGATCTCTAAAATATTTTTACCCAACTTTATGAGAATCAACTTATAGTAAACAAATAAACTAACTCACGTTCACATTTATATATCAGTATAATAAATAATAATATATACAGAAAGATGTGGTTAATATTAACTATTGAAAAATAAAGTCCACAGTATAAATAAAAAATATAGACAAATCATTCACATTATTAAAGCAGTATTTTTTCTATTTGTATAAAGTTTTTTTTTTATGGATAAGTATGAAATGAAAATTGAAAAGGCTTTAACAACAGAATGTTACGCAAAGGAAGAGGTGTTAGGCATTTAATAACTACGTGGGTTAATTTTTAACTTGTTTAACGTAAGCATAATCCAGCACAAAATGAGCTTTAAGACATATAATTAAATTATATCGACGTCAACGATTAGTAAGTGCTATTTAATTTTATTTATCCTTTAAAATTATAGTTAGGACTACTTTGAGTATACAATTTTTTAAAACCGCGTAATCCTAAAAACAAATAAACAACACAAAAATTCAAAATACCGATTGAAAAAATAAAAGAAAATTATAAAATGTTACACAATTATATAAAAATTAACCCAGTTGAATATTATATATGCTGAACCATTTCTTTTCAAAATTAAAAACATAATTTCAGAGGTATTTTAAAGTGTTTTTTATTTTATTTTAATTAAACTTTAATACATATGGTTCATAAAATGGTTTAGCGCACTATAACTAAAAATAAATGACCACACATTTACTAAGCCCTTATAGTTACTTACTCATTCTCGTCGAGCGGTGGCAGGTTCATGGTGGATATCTGTTCCTCGTCATCTTCCATTAGCTATGGGAGGACAAAAATACGTCAAAATACGGTGCGAAGCGACTACAAGTGTATGTTGTTATTCGGGGGGGGGGGGGGGGGGGTATGGACATCGACTTGCAAACATACGCCTAAATTGTGTAAAACTGTACGATTAGGGCAAGATAGGGCTGGCATGGTTAACTAAAAGCCTCTAAATCAATTATATTTAAAAAGAAACATGGGCCTATGACGATACGAGATTAAACATGAATAATTGAAAGAGCTGGACTGGGGGAGGTATTTATTGAGAACAACTTAGTGAATTTGTAAGACATAGCATACGGTTTCACATTGTTTTGATAATTGTCATATTCGTAATACGAATCTACGAAAGATGCCGTTTTAGGCAATCCTATCCCCTCTGGTCTGTTTTCTAAATTCAAAAAACTTCGTTTAAAAAAACCGACTTCAAAAACGAAAAAACTAAAATGTATAAAATAACTTATTTCTAAAGCTATTATTATTAATATATATTATCTGAAACATATTAAAGTCGGTGCTTAGTAATTTTCAAAATATAGTAATTTTTATGTTTTAATGTAATGTCGGAGTAATCGGCGAAGATACATAAAAAAAAGCAAAAAAAAAAGATTCCGACGAATTGAGAACCTCCTCCTTTTTTCGAAGTCGGTTAAAAATCAATAAGATAGAGTAAACTATACCGCATAAGCACCCCAGTCTAATATTTTTTATTCTGTAGCCATACAATTGCATAGGTATAAAATAAAATAAACATTAAGGTTCGTTAATTTTTATTGACTATCTTAAATAAATTAATAGGTGCCAATCATTTTGCCAACAATTATATTTACATTTAACAAATATTAATATACACAAAGACAAAAATAATGCCGATCCCAAAAATTCCTATACCGAAAAAGTCGCTTTCAAATTATATAAATTAAAAAAACCAAGGAGCATGTTTGCATTTCGACAGGAGACCAAAACTAATCTAAATACTTCAACTTTTATTATCTATTTCACTTAACTATCAAAATACGGTCAGTAGTATTCTATTCATCTCATCTCAAAAAAACCCAAAGTCAAAAATAAAAATGAAAAGCTTGCATTTTTTAGTGTATTCTCTGCCAATCGTAAGTGCTCTGTGGCAGGGTGAAGCGGTGGACAATGGCAAAACAAATTATTTACCAATTTTAATCGATTTCCTTATTTTTAAAATTCACATAAATTGATTTAATTTTAAGAAAATAATATTAAGATATTTATATTGTAATGATTGTGTTGTCATGTGGAGTAATTCATCAAAATAAAACTCGATCACTCGATTTTTTTTTCTAAAAGTTCCCACTAATTCAAGAAAAAAGTTTTTAGATTATTGCATGATGTGATCATTTTACTTCATGTGTTTAAGCTACGCTGTTCTCTGCTAGTAGAATGTTATTATGAAAATTGTTATTACAATACAAGTTCATAACAATCAAAGTAAATATTGTTTATATTTAAGTATTATTTAAATAAGTAGTTTAATTTAAATGTTTATCTATAAAAAAGGGGCAACCGTAGGTAGTAAGGCAGGTGAAATTATAGCAGAACATAGGAACCGGTTAACAATTGAGTTTATTCATCCACACCACAACATTACTTATAAAGTCAATATATTATGTGTGTATAAAGGTGCGCGCACACGTACCTGCGGCGCGGCCGCCGCCGCGGCTGCCGCCAGCGCGCTGCTCGCCCTCGACGGCGTCCTGGCCAAAGCTGCGCCCAACTTCAGGGCGTACACGCCCGACAGCTTGCGGAGCGATTGCAGCCTGAGACGGAGTTCTCCCAGTCTGAAAACAACAGACAATTGAGATATATTTAGAAATCAATTCTTGTGATTTTAAACTAGACTATTTTTATGTATGAAGCCTTATTTTAATTGAAATGTTTCCACAATACTATTGTTGAAATTGCTAGAATACAAATTTGTCATAAATAAATACTACAGTCAAATTATATTTTGCAAAAATCAACTCCATTAAGCCAATTCCTTATTACGAATGTATTTGAAAGAGTCGACTATTCAAATGTGGAACTCACCTTCGGCATATGTCGTCGGCGTTCGGCGGCACGTCGCCGGTGCGCAGCAGCTGCGCGGAGTCGTGCAGCGCGTGCACGCGCGGCTCGGCGCGCTGCAGCTCGTCGCGCAGCTCGCTGAAGCGGCGGAAGTCGCGCTGCAGCTCCGCCGCCGGCCGCGACAGCCGCAGCGGCTCGCGGCCGCGCACTATGCGCTCGCCGTTGGCGAGCCGCGCCACCAAGTCCACCACTGTGCGGACAAGCGTGGATTTCATTTCATTTCCATTATTAAAACTCACGCTTTAAACATTAAAAAATAAAAAATATCATCCCACAAATGTCCCGCTGTTGGGCTCGGGCCTACCATTATAAGGGAAACAGACAGTATACCCGCCACGCTTCTCCAAGGCGGCTTGGCAGGTTTGACACATCGGTTATCTCGATGTGCAGGTTGCATCACGATGTTTTCCTTCACCGTTGTTAGCACGTGGCAATTGTAACAATTAGGTCAGAAAATTGCCTAAGTGGTGCATGCGATTTAGGGGCGCGTGCGCTAGCCTTTATGCTACCACGACTATTTGAAAGATTATAAGCGCGCATTATATTTGATTTTTATTTCGACGTACCGACCACTTTTCAGTAACCACTCGTGAACACAGAAGATAAAGATGTCAATGTTAAAGTAATTGTTTGTGGCTTTCGGGGTCGAGACCCTGGGGCCGTGGGGCCTGGAGCTCATCACCAATATCGAGAACTCTCAACGCGTCTTATTGAGGTCTCGCGTGACCAAAAGGCTGGCTTGCACCTAGGGCAACGTATCAGCGTTGCCATCCAACGTGGAAATGCGACCAGCATTTTGGGCATGCTCCTCCCCGCCGACAGCGATTTGGAGTCATTTTTTTATTTATAGATTTATGCTATTTTGTAAGTATTGCTTTATTTATAGTATACTTTAGTTTATTTATTTTTAAGGTATTATTATTATTATATTAAAAATATCTTTAACATTAATAATTGTTACTTGAATTCATGTCTTCCGTGATCATGGCTACTGAAAAGCGGCCGAAATGTCAAAATAAAACTAAAATAAAATGCCGTGTTTAAAACAGTTAAAACGTAGTTTTAAATATGTGTACCTACTCTTCAGCTTTATATATTAATATAAGATGTTATCAAAAGGGCATCCAATAGCACTTTTCACATTTTATTTTCGGACACGCTATAATAATTATTTATTTTCTTTTACCGCTAACAGTGCAACTTACATGTAGTAAAAGAAATAATAATAAAATATAAAACAAACATAGAATTAAGGTGGGAGACGTAAAAGTTTGTTTGTTAAATTATATTTGAATTTGCAAATGGACATAGAAAATAGCATTATCATTATAAACAGTTCGTGAACAATTCGAGTGTCTACGTTCGGCAGACAAAGTCTATTAATTTGTAGGTTGTAAATTATGTTTTTAATGAACATTAATGTGCAATATGAGCACAAGAGAAAATAAAATTTTCTTTGTTAAATATCAAAAAAGTTGATATAGATATACAGAGTAAACAACAAATAGACCTGCCATTTAAAAAACGATACCGAGTACTCTTGAAATTCTATTTCGAGGATTCAAATATGGGTCGTCACCAAGAAGCCAACAATCGTGACGTCGGCATTATTCATATTATACAAACATAAAAAATGTGTGCGCGTACTAGTGTACACACGCAAGAAATGAAACTTCTTTAAATTGTTTAAATAAATAAAGCCGATGTCGATGCCGATGTATAAAGCCGGTCGATTCGACCGTGGTAGGGGCAAGAAAAAGATGGCGCGTAACGGAAAAAATGTGACGCGTAACCGAAAAATCTGACGGTAAATGTTTTTCCAACGCCGATAAAGAAGTTTCACTTCAATAAAAAAAAACTCACCGCTATCATGGAACTGTTGGTTGTGGACGAGAGCTTTTTGTAGTCTCTTCTGCCAAATGCCGGCTCGCTCGCACGCCGTGTCCCACCTCGAGTTGGCCGCGGCGAGTCTCGCGCGCACTCGCTCGGCGTCGGTCGCCGAGCTCGCGTGCGCGGCCACGTGGCTACCCACAACGTTCAGGGACACCACTATGGACTTATGGGAATCAAGGTCTAGGAGGAATTCACGGTGGTCCTGAAAGAACGATTACAATTCAAATACTTTTCTCTGTGCAACATTTTGAAATGTAAAAAATATTTTAATACATGAGCTATGTATATGTATTTTGCAAAATTAAAATTTACATAGAGTGCTTAGTAATAAATGGTAACATGAACCAGTTTTTCATAATCAGTAAAAAACCAATATTAACTTAAAATACAAGTAAGTTAATGTTTTATTTCTTAATTAGTAGGATAGTAAAAATAGACGCAATCTTTAATTATATTAACTATACTTGACAGAAATGTCATTATTTGTATGCATCACATAGTCATACTCAGCGATAATTCAATGAAAAATTGAGAAATACCATGCTTCCTAAGCAAGATTACCTGTATGGCATCTTCTAAAGCGTCGTACTGCTCAGGTGGGTCTGTTCTTGCGTCCTCTGTCGCTTCGGCGAATTGTAGCCACTGTTCCAATCTCCACAAGTCGTTATCTAGTTGTTTCCAGTTTCTTTCAGAGCACAACGGGCACGTCAGCCTTCCAGATTCACTGCGGATCGTTACAATTGTTACAATCTGGGTTAAGTAGCTAAATAAAAGAATAAAAGATAGCTATTTTCCTTCTAAATCTTGAATAATTTAATTTTAATGTGGAATAGATATTAAAAGAAACGATGCAACAAAAATTAAGTATAGAAGATAACAGAAAAAGACACTTAAATACTGATTATACAAAGCACATAGTCGTGTATGTGCTGTGCATATAGTATAAAGAGGTGATATTATTCCAAACACAAATGCACTAACTACATAACATTTACTACTTAAAACATGCATTTTTCTATGTTTTCTGCTTCACAAAAATAGTATTTTATTACGATTACAGTACTTTTATTAAGCTTAGATTATTGTGCAAGCATAAATATATAAAAAAATCACATTTAAATATACTATTTTAGAAATATATAAGTACGTCAATTAACTGACACCATAATTTATCTTTGTTAATGCTAAAATATTCCTCGATATAACAGTCAAAGGAATAAAAATAAAATTTGTGAAGCAGAAAAATTAAGGATCTAGCACAATTAATTTTAATTCATTAATTAATATAAATAATAAATTAGATAAAGCATTGTACTCACTGTTCACACGTGAGCGCGTATGATGCCGAGTGGGGCAACCTATAGGACCAAGAAAAGGCAAGTGTTTAGAGCATGCCAGGTTAGAAGCTGTTACGCACTCCTGTGTAGACCGATTGTGTTGTGCACAACTAGAAATTGACAGGTATTTGGAAAAGAAAATAAAATTGCAATTTCTTTGAGTGTTCTAAAAGTTGTGTAATTTGCTGCGATAATTTTTTTATCGTGATAAAAAGTGCCAATTTCTTGTCATGTGCCTGATTAAATACGCCATAATTTTCAACAATTATTTTTATTATTTAAAAAAATTAAATCACATGAATGATTAAAATTAGGAATGCTGTCCCCATTATAGATTGATCATTCTACTTAACTTGATAGTAATCTTAAATATATACTCCAGTTAATTCTTGTATAATATGTAAAACATTACACCTAACAATCAATATGGCGTATCTAAACATTAATGGGTCTATGCATTCTCACATCGAGAACTTTTTAAAATGGTTTTCTTGATTTTAT
Source organism: Dendrolimus pini (assembly GCA_949752895.1). Taxonomy (NCBI): domain Eukaryota; kingdom Metazoa; phylum Arthropoda; class Insecta; order Lepidoptera; family Lasiocampidae; genus Dendrolimus; species Dendrolimus pini. The sequence continues at coordinate 2,037,276 of OX457137.1, forward strand.
CTACAGTATATTACAATATTGATTCAATAAATAGCACAGATTAAATATGTAGTTTAAATATTTTAATTAAACCCCGTATTGTTAATCACAAGAGATATAAGAGTCCCACATTCTAAACCTTAAAATGCATATAAACTAAAACTCGATTTTGAACAAGTATATAATTTAAAATAGTTTTCATAACATTTTACAAGACGATTAATTTTTTTTTAATACTTTTTTCTTTAAAAAAATGCAACGCATTCCTATAAAGAAATTAATAACCGAACGCATTTAATGTATTACGTGCGTTGCGTACATACATAAATGTACTTAATTTTAATGTAACGTACATTCTTTGTTGAATGAAATGAGTTTGTCGGGTCGGTACATTGAATGTATTTGAATATATGTCGGATGCAATAAAGTACCGTATATATTTGAGTACAATATTATTTGATTCGCTCAAGTGACAGTTGTAACAAGCCCCATCACCAAATACGCCAAACAGTGCTATGTGCTACCATATAACGAAAATCACATAATAAATAGATAAAAACAAACTGTTCATACAGGAACGGTTTTGACATGAGGGAATGATGCATATTAGGTATATTATATAATATTTCGAATGCATGATACTATATGAATATTCATTTTAACTCTTATGTTTCAATTGTAGAAGCAATAGTCTTCTGTCAGAGGTCAAAGAGTAATTAGATTTTAATTATTTAGTTGTACTGTGGTATTCATTTAATTTGATTTCAATTTTTGAGTATACTTAAAGTTCACGCATAATTAAATTTTGCGCAGCTTTGTGCAGCTAATATATCGGAGACCATTTGCGTAGAATAGCACTTCTCGATATATTAAAGTTTAGATAATACATTCTGGACTTGTGATGGGAAATATTTCATCAACGGGAGACGTATCTATTATTAATATATCTCTGGCGTAAAAAAATGTAGTATTTTTGAATATTTTATCAAAACTAATTTTGAAGAATTTGGCGCTGTATTTATTTACAATCACGAAGAAGATGGATTGAAATAAATCCGTGAAAACAATGGACACTTAAAAATTATCAATGTTATCATTAACGAGTTAATATCCAATGCGACCGTAAAAAACTACGAATCATTCGCTCACACCAATAAAACATTCCACAGAATACATTGAAAAGGTAGCAACACCAAACGCACACTAACCTTAGATTGTTGATCTGCAATTCACGTTTCTTCGCTTGCGCCAACAGATCTTCGTATCTCAATGAGAGCGACTCCACTTCCTTCAACATGGCCTCCGTTTCTGTCGCGTCACATTCCGTCAGAAGTAGTTCCGATAGATGTTTGGCCAATTCTAAAGTTTGTCCAGGCTTAATTCCAGCTTTGGCGATATCTTTAGCAGCGTTCGCTAACTCCTCGCTGCCAGCACCGTCTTTTGGTTGGTTGACCAATGCTGTTCTCAGTGCTTCTAGAGCTTCAGACGTCTCTCTGACAGCTGTTGCTAGTTCACTGCGATATGTCTCTTTAGAGGTTAGAGTGTCTACTTGGAGGGAAGCGTCTGTCTCCCATCTTAATGTGTCCACCTGTAGAATGAATTTGTATTTTGAATCAGTGGTTTCAATGAAAATCGAATATAATGACAAGTTTTAAGATATGTTCTAGAACTTTACGTCGTAGGTACGAGTGGATCGGCAGCTCGATAGCCACTGTTTAATTTCTTAGTCCATTCCTTATTTAGCGTTTTTCTTATATAAGTGTAATATAATAATTAGTGATGTTTGTGCACTTCATTTTAACTAATTTTTATGTTTAACTAAAACATAATATTTTCTTTTTAGGGTTAAGCTCGCCTTTTTACATCACCACAATTTTGTAGTTTTATTTGTAACTAATTTGTGTTCAAAGAATATTTACAGAGTTTGAAATTGAACATCTTATCAGTCTTCCTTTTTTGGATATCGTAGCTAAGGGTCGAAATCAATTAATATTCTCCCTCACAACAGGTATTAAGGAAATTAGACTCACCTGTACAGCACTATCCACATCGCCGACGACCTCAGCTCTTGCGAGGTCTAGTCTCATCCTGACGTCGTTGTAGAGGGCGCGGTATTCCGCAACCATATCGCCGACGCCTTGGATCGAAGACACTGTCGCGGATAAACGATCAGCGTTTTGTACCAGAGCGAGACAATCTTGGAGTTCTTCCTCGACTCCCTGTAATAGAAAAGTAAGAAATGTTTTTTTTTTTATTTTTTTATTGCAGGAGTTCAGCAGACAGGCAGATGGCCCATTTGTTGGAAAGTTACCGTCGTCTATGGACATTTGCAACACCAAAGGTGCTACAAATGCGCTGCTGCTCTCTTAAGGGAGACTGGAACCTGGTCACTAATGCCCAAACACAACTCAAGGTTATTATGGCGACGTACTTTAGACCAGGGGTGGTAGCCATCCAGGCGGGCAAATGCCCTACCACTTGGCTGTGGGTTGTTTTGTCGCCTCTTACGACAGGCCGCCCGGCTGCAGGAAATTGTATTCTTTCTCCGTTCCTGCACGGATATAACCTTAAGGTATTTAATTCTTAAAGATTTCATAACAGTTTTATGTAGTTTATAGGGAAGTGGCAAAAGAGCTTCCTTGTAACATGTTTCTAAAAAGTCATCCATTAGCAATTTGTTCTTCATATCGATTTGGCAACATTAATGTTAAAGAGCAGAATTGTCTCGTCGGAAATATAGACTCTAACGACTTCATTCATTCTACTTTCATAGTAACACGAAATAAAAACGATTGTTGCTTAAATAATTAAGTAACATGTTTCGAAAAGATTAGATTCCAAAATGATGTTTTTTTATCGAAATAAAATTGTCTTTACTCACATCAAGTTCCTTCATAGTAGCTACTTTGTCTAACGGCGTTGGAGCGAGATGTAAAGCTCGTGTCAGCCGCACATCAGATTCTGCAAGCGCTACCACCGCTTTTCCGTGCGCAGCCACGAACTGCCTATGAGCGTCAACACCAGCTGCATCCACTCTACCACGAAGCTGCTGCCAGCGCCTTACAGCGGCACGTAACCTTGCTGCATCATCAGCTCCTTCGCCACGTAGTTCTACTCCTCTGGCGGATGCTACACGACTGTAAGCATCTTCAAGTTTTTTCACGTCCGCTTCAAGCGCTTCCAAATCTTTGATTACTGCTCTTGAAACACTTTCATCTTCTGATTCTCCTCTTTGTTTACGGGTCTCAACTTTTTCTACTCTTTTTTCGATGGAATCTAATTTCTTTTCAACTTTAGGTAGCAAAGAGTTAGCGAGTTCAGCAGATTTACGAATTTCCTTTAACGTGTTCTTTCGTTGTTCTGAAATATCGCAGATGTTTTTCCATTTCTTTTCAACAATATCTACACCCGTTTTTAGATTTCTCAGGTCAAAATTGCCTTTAAGAACATCGGGGTCATTGAATACAAGTTCACAATGGTTGAGTGTTTCACCTACTTCTCCACTTTCATGGTCTATATCCTTATGAATTTCTTCTCGATCTCTGAATTTTTCGTCAACAGCCTTAGTTGTCAAACGTTCTAGAACTGCTGGCGTCGATAATGTAGATTCAATTGTATGTAGTTTAAGTCTGATTTCCGTTAGCCTTTCTTCAAGCTGTGAAATGGTTTCTAAAAGTTCATTGATTTTAGCAACCTTCGATTTTCCAGTCTCTTGTAATTTATTCCAACGTTCTTGAACATCCCTGAGTTGTTTTGATGTGCTCTTGCTGTAAGATTTTTCATCTTTCTTTGCCAGTTCAACAATAGAAGTACCGGTTTCAGAAAGCCATTCAAACTCGCGTTCCTTTAAAGCCGTTTCTGTCTGGATATCAGATTTTATCCTTCTGATCAAATCGTGAGGATCTAAAGCACTAATTTCTGAGTTCTGACTTGAAGTTTCGACTCTGTTTTCTACTTGGGACAGCCATTCTGAGAATCGTGACAATCGTGATTCGAATATGGTGTAAATTTCCAATCTTTCTTGTAAACGGTGTATGATTATCGAAAGTTGGTGCTCTAAATCCGCTTGCTGTTGACGTAATTGCCACACCCTCTGGTTGACAACCCTAATATCTTGAGGACTAAGACATTCCTTAAGTTGTTCTTGGATAACACTTAGAGTTTCAATTTGTATTTCAGTCTTTTCTATTTTTGTTTTTAAATCTATGTATTTATCTACAGCCTTCTTCAAGTGCGGCCTTGATAACTTCTCTTCATCAGAATATGCCATTATTTCATCTTGAGTCTTCGAATATAATTTGTGTAAATCGTTGCCCTGTTTTTCATATTCTCCTATTAAACCAAGTATTCGAGTTAAGAAGTCTCTCCACGTATCTAAACTGGCTTGAAGATTATCAAATCTCTTGACAATACCAGCATATTCCATTCTAACTGATGCACCGTAAGCTTCTTCAGTAAATTCTAAAACTCTCTTAAGATACTTTTGTAATTTTTCTGTTTGTTTTTTTCCTTCTGGCACTTTGTCTGAGAGATTCTGTATTTTGGATAAGATTTTTTGTATCCTTTTAATGTGAATGTATCTTAACTGTAACTTTTCTTTTTCGCGTTCCATTTCTTTGAGCCATCTGAGTATTTCTGTGTAGATTTCTTTATAATCATCCCAGGAAGCTATACGTGTGCAGACTTCATCATGTCTTTCGACGATCCTAGCTAAAGTTTCATTATGTAAGTTAGTAAGAGTATCAAATTTGTCAGCCAAGTCTCTGTTTTTGGTTTCTCTATTCTCATTCATCAATACCGATCTTTGACTAGTAAGTAAGTTTCTATGAACTCTACACAATCGACGATGCTCAGTCAGATTTTCGTAATCTCCAGGAACTGATCCTGATAGGAATGATTGCAGATCTATAAGATATTCATGCCATAACCTAAGAGCTGTCGCCGCATCACCTGATCTCACCAATGCTGTCGATAGCCTATGATAGTGTAAGAAAGTATCTCTGAACATAGCTTGCCATAGTTCCAATATCCTCACTATTGAGTGTTCGTCGGACACATCTCTATCAATGTCAGGAAGTTCAGCTTTTGCTGGTGCAATATCAGCCTCGCTCTTTCCTAACACTATCAAGTTGTCTCTGAGAGCAATGAGTTTATCTTCGACGATTTCACTGTCTTCATGGACTGGTGTTAAGTCCTGAACAAGAAAGAAATGTTATTTTTAAACTTATTTTATGCTATTAAAATAAATGCTAAATTTTAAGTGAAAACTGTTATACGGTTTATATCATGCTTAATCAGAATTAAGAGTTTTTAGAATGTTTTTGTTTTTGTCGGTTCTTTTATCTCGAAGAGGTCACGTATTTCATCCAACCTTTTAGGATTTGCGACACGAATTTCATTGCAAATTTTCGTAATTTTCATTTCGATATTTTAAAGGATTTAGTAAATAAGAATAGAAGAAACCCCAAATTTCGCGCGAATAATGTGGTGGGTATACTTATCGGTACTAATTTGGATATACATTTTATTTCAAGAACATAATATTATATATTACAGTTGTGATGTCACTTGTGATCATTGTGATTCAGGATGCCACATGAGGGTCGGCGGACTATATATGTGATTATTATCGTGCGAATATTGATTACGTACAACGCAGGAAGTGACAGTAGTTTTGAAATGTACGGCCAAATTTTGTGTTCGTAAAAAGTTTTTTGACACAAAGTACACGACTGATTTTCCAGCTGGATGAAATTCGTTATTTGTAGTCTTGAACGAGTGTAATCTGTCGTGTATTAGTTTAAATTATTGGAAATTTCTTATTGTTAGTGAAAGCAACTAATGGATTGATTGATGGGAACTAATGTCAAGGTGGACCAAAAAAGAGATAGATGGATAATGTGAAGGATGATGGTGTGACAGAGGACGTCTGTCAGAAAAGAGGAGTGTGGAAAGAAAGAGATATTGTGGAGACCTTAAATAATACTCATCATTTATATTCAAAAACACCGTTTTCCTCAGAAAACAATGCTACAACCTTAGATCATATAAACATCGTATACGTTTATGGTTGTTGTCACGATATAAATGCATAGAAACAAGTACATCGACACAGAATACGTACTTGGAGTATAAACAATATGCCGCGTTGACAGTTATACTCATTAATAAATTATTCGTATTGTCAATAGCATTAAAGTTAAGCCGTTATACAAACTAATTAATTAAAGATTAGCATTTGTGTCACTTAAACTGTTTGCAGCCGACAACATTTTATTATTTAAACAGGATCTTGTAGTGGTAAAAAACTTCTAGACAATTTTCATACTGTTTTGTTTGGATATTAGGTTTTTTGCAAGACTTTAATATTTACCATGTCCAATAATAAATTGGATCGTAGAGTCATGAAGCCACGAGTGTCTGCTAAAAGCTCGCAAAACGCCTAATTAACTCTGGTGGTGGTCAGAATGCTCGTGCCTTCGTCACACAACTGATTCTTAGTCGTCAGCCTTTTGGGCACCTTACCCATAAAACACGTTGACCTGTGTTCTTATTCTACTTATAGCCTTGTTACGTGTTACTAGAACGGATAAGGTGAGAAATGAGTACATAAGGGGGATCTTTGAAAGTTGCACTCGTGACTGAAAAACTGATAGCAAAAAGATTAAGGACATATAATGAGGAGGGACGAAAGTTACGTGACAAAAATTGGAGATTTGTTGTAATAACGAAATAAACATGATAATTATGTTTATATTTTTCAAGCTGACCTAGGTATTAACTAACTCTAACTGCTATAGCACTTCCAAATCCAAAACAGGGCCCTTAATTTCATCGAGGGCCCAACAACGATCTTTGCTTTTCAAAACTATTTTAATGGTTGTTCTGTTAATATAGTTGGTCTCACATTACTGAGCCTTTAGCAATAATCTCTAAGACTGGAAAACTCACCTGTCTCATATCACAAAGCTTCTCCATGGTGTGGTGCGCCTTTGCTCTCGCCAATTGTCTGGCTTCACCTAGGTCCGCCAGCGCCTGGACAGCTCCAGCCACCAACTGCAGCCTCCTGGCCAGTGCATCTGCGTCGGCCTGAAGGGCCCTGGATCCGGTCTCCGCCGCCACTCGGGCTGCCAGGGACCGGAGCTCAGCCACCCTCGGTTCTTGCTCTAGGCATGCCTGTAAAGAACTCAACATAGTTAATTGTTTGTTAAACTCTGCTTTTCTGTCAACATCGGATATTGTTATATTATTTTAATTATAATAAATTGTCTATGCACCACAAAAGTTATTGCTACCAATAAAAGACAATAAAATATGATCAGGACCAAATTGATATTGTAGGCATTGGTCGTTACGCGATCGGGTCACGGCGAGACATCTACAAAAACTATTACATACATACAAATTCGCATATTATGCTTATAATATATGTACATAGTCTTGTTTCGCGGAATGCGGTATATGTTAAACGGTGAATGCAGTATTGGGTACAAAAATAGCATAGTCGGTTTATCTCTGTGGACGTAGGGACGCTGGTTATATCGAATTTCGATATAACTATGAAGAAAACTCCAAATAAAAAATATTATATGACCCATATTTTTCCACCAATTGACATTATATTTTACAATGTTTTTTCTACGTAAACTCAAACGACTATAAAAAACCTGCAAATAGTTTGTACAATCTGTGTAGGAACGGGACCACCCTGGGTATAGAAGGGAGTGATAGATTTTTAATACTGAAGGCGGACAGGGCCGGATTTACCTTAAGTGCCGCCCTGGGGCATCGTGAAAAATACCGCCCTATCATCTATATCCTGCACGATTTGAGTAAAGGACTGAAAAAATGCATTGTAACTAGACTTCAAAACGTAAATATCGAATGAGAACTCGATTTTAAGATTTGCCAATAACTTCCCAAATTTTGAAGTTATACTTCTTTTGGCGCGTTAGGGAAATATGACGAGAGTAAATTTTTACTATGCGCGCGCACACTGTCACGAAAAACCGTCACCCTGAAGTTAGCTATAGTCAACATTTTAGTTTTTCTATTGTTAGTGTCGTTTTTTTTACAAACGTAGAATAAGGCGAAAGATAAAAAATTTGAAAAGATTTTTACCTTGTTACGCCAAAGAAGTCTAACTTCTAACGCGTGTACATAAGTACACACACACTTTTTTTTTAACTAACTGATGTTTATAGCAGAATGTTGGAATTTTTTGCTGACTCTCCAAATATTGCCGCCCTTGAAAATGTCGCTGCCCTGGACACTAGCCCCTAGTGCCCATAGTGTAAATCCATCACGGACGGCGGTCTAGTTTATAAATTGCACTTGCCCATTAATAACTGTTGTGGATCGAGGTGATATATTTGAACAAAAATTATGGCGATTATTTAAGATAACTTTTATTTTATTATACGACATTTAAATACACAGCACTTATTCTACAGGCAGAAGAGAGAAGAGAAAAGGGGGGACGTAAAACGTCATAAACCGCTGTCGCGTCGTATGACAGTGACATTACTTTTCTTCTAATAGGCAAAGGGTGCTGATGCCAGGGATACTCCAACAATAACTAATACGTGACTACATCTAGTACCTTCCTCGTAATAATACGCTTTATAATATTTGCTTTATCGCATTTCATAATGGCGACAGAATATCTCAGTCGAGCGGTCCGCAGTGCAAATATACCGTAACACCTGTTCGCGTGTTTCGATCCTTTAGCAAACAAATTTTTGTCATTCGTGTGTCACACGCTTGATTTGTATATGAAATTAACTGCAGATACGCAATACCATGTTCGCAAATGGTGTGATTACATACTCGCGCTGTTCATTTCCCTTGCTACTTTACTGCTCGCTGCCGTGAAAGTGGGCATGACGTATATACGAGGCATTAGATATATAAATGATCGAAAATTCAAGGCATCGCTCGCCTAATGTAAATTTTGTAGACAGAGTACAGGATCACCTGTTGGGAGTCCCAAACGTCCTCCTGTAACCGCCCGGGCCCGTAGATAATGCGCCATTTAGCTAAGGTGGGACAAACCAAGAGAGCAACAAATAAAAATTGCGTCGTATTTATCGTTGCCATGACAATGTTTTTGTTAGGTTATTGCAACGATGGTTCCATTAAAACGCGACTGGAGCGCCATATTTTCGGCACTATTCATATATCTTTCGGGAACAGTACTTTTTTCTGGTTAAAAGTATATACCCCCTAAGTATGTCCCTTTCTATACCCCTGACAACATGTACAAAAGATTTCATTACGATTTGTTGCACAGTTCAGGCGCGAAAGTATAACAAACAAACAGACTCATACTCGAATTTATAATACAGATTCATTAAGAAGACTCAAAAGGACGAAACCATTTGAGTTAGTGTTATAATACTCTCATAATAATAAAGAGTAGTGCTATGTGCTAAACATTAACAAAGAACACATGAACAAAGTGTCTTCTCCTTAATAAAGACAATAGGAAACGTGTTATTGGACACATTCATAGTTTAAGTTATATCTAGTTATTTTAGGTCAGATTTCTCAATTACTCATTAGTCTTATTTCCTAGATTAGATTCTAATTTTAATGTTGTAACTTATATTACGAAGATACATCATTTATGATTTTTTTTTATTCGAAATTGTAATATTAGGTAGTATAGGTAGTACATATAGTTAGAATTCTTTAAACTGTCTATGAAAACAAATAGAACCGTTTTAATACGACAGCGACGTTTTTTACAGGAAACAAGTAAAATTAAAAAAAAAACGAAATAATTGTAACAAATCAAAATGTACGTCAATTAATATTCGCGAAAGTGTTGCACGATGACAGACAGGCAGACAATTGCAATTATTCGGTGTTTCTCGTTAATTTTTGCGAACAAGGAACTCCGTAGCAAATCGCACGCAACTGGTGAAGAATTTAGTAATGCCTAATGTTTTGATTAGCATTTTTTATTATTATCTGAAGCAGGCAAACATACATAGACCACCTGATGGAAAGTGGTTCACGTCGCCTATGGACGCTTGCAACTAGAGGCTTTGCCAACGCGGTGCTGGGCCTCGAAGTTTTAGTATTAATTAATAGACGGTAACAGCCGTCTATATATACATATATTCTCTCGTTATATGAAATTTAATATAGTTACGTTTATTCTTAGATCATTTATATAGAGACGGAGTCTCGTACTCTCAAAGTCAAGCCGGCTAAAGGTTGCAAATCGTGCTGTAGTGCGTTACAAGAATTCAGTATTGAATAATCAAATTAGTACAGATAAGTCGAAAGATTTTCGACTTTAAACGGCGCCAGTGCATGCGATGAGAACTGACTTCAGCCAATTTACATGAAGCCAGTAGTCATTAACACGATGCCAGTACAGGGTTGCCATCTCTATGATTTGGTAACTAGCACAAAACGCGTAAAAGCCCCGGATATTGGAGCCCATAACTATAACAAACAGTTCAAAATGTCAAAAATCACTGTCAGTGTCACTGCGGCGAAGTAGTTCGGTAAACCTCGGTAAAAGTCGGTTCGTCGGTTGAGCGAATCGCGGCGCGGGTGGCGCTGCCGTCGTACTACAAGGCGGCGGGCCCAGGATTTGATTAATTTTAAACCCGGCCTACAAATGTAACCCCGCCCGGACGCTCTCCAGACGCCTTCTAAACCAGGACAAATCCGGGGAACCCGGACGGATGGCAACTCTTTGCCAGTATCAACGCAAAACTGGCTTCCTTCGAGTTTGAAGTCAGTAGCTGGATTAATCTAAATCAGCTTGCTATTAACACCACACAGATGAAAACCACGCGTATAATACATACATTTACGCTCACAAGTTCTCAAACAATGCTTCACTTCATTTGATGATTTTGTTCACGTAGGCTCTCGCTCGATAACACTTTTGTTTCGTCTGAGAGTTTATTACCATTTTTATCATAAAACAAACGATAACTTTACAGAATATGAATAATAGCGTCGTCTAACACATTTAAAATGAATCATGCCAACCTTGTTAATGTCGGAAAACAAATAACGTATAGGATATGTATGGCTATTAATATTTTTCCTGTTTTTAACGTTAAACGCATGTTAATTATGAAGTTTAACGCTATTGATTATTCTATTTCAATATATCGCACAAAACTCCTTGACAAGGTTAAATTAAAATTCATTGCTGCCATGTCAATTCATATAAATTAACGGCTTATTTTTAACAAGTTTTTAATACTTCAAGATTTTTTATTTATTTCTATTCGTGTAAAAATGGAGAAAGAATATTTATTTCTGCGGTCAGTCAACGTATCGTTAATTCGCGTACACATTTGCGAGGTGTAACTCTAACCGAGAGGATATAGTAAATTGCTTGGAGTTGCTTGATCACAGGAATGAAAACAGCACTTTTCGTCCCTGGTAAACGATTTTCTCTGCTGTCAAAAAATTTAAAAACTATGCGAACCATAGATACCTGCGATTTATGTCCCAACTTTTTTTTTGCCACGGATAAATCGCGGCAAAAATTGCAATTAAAAATATTAATCAATTTGTAACATAATTTTACACGTTAAGTATAAATGACTTTTCATTAAATTATTATTAAATTTGAGCTTAACATTTACTTCAGTGACAAGAATACTAGCTGGTATAATGCCACAGACACAAAAAAATTTGACGATTCATATATGACGTAGTAAATCAATTCATCAGATTTAGATATGGATTTAAAGCCTGATTTCATGAGAGAAATTGGTGTTTTAACTAATCTTTATTTACTTTTCTCATATTCGAAATAAAAAGCAGAGTGTTAACCTCGGGTGAAAGGCCTATTTAGGAACTCGAACTATTAGCACCCTCGTTACGCTCGCACACCAAATCATCTCATGCCTAAATAGGTCACTTCCACCTCTCGTGTAACAATTTACTATCGCCGACATTGATTGCGTATGTGCCACAGGCCGCCCGCCTTTTAAATAGTATGTACTTAGTTATAAACTGTATGTTTTGCGAAGAAAATAAAATAATATCTTTCCCTTACACGAGTTCTTTTTACCTATACTTAAGTACCCAACTCCAAGTTTAAATTTGTTTCACTGGTTACGTAACCTAAAATTCCCAACAATGATTATTCGTACGTGCTAATGTTAAGCATTGAAACACGTAGATGTGGACTGAATTAAATAAATAAGGAAAGAGTCAATTGTTTGGTTAAATGAACCGTTTATATAGAACACATATATTCTTCCGGGAGAATTATCTAGTTCTATTATTGTGATGTGGTAATTTAAATAATTAAAATAATATTTTAACAACAATTTCAATTTATTTTTTCTTTGTTTTTGTTCGTACCGCATTGAAAACAATATTTGTATACGACGCAAGTAATTTGTTTCTCATCTGGGATTATGGTGTCAATTTTTTTAGGACGCCTGCCATACAGGCTGTTTAACATAGTGCTTGCTGCAAAATTGTGACGTTAAAACAAGAACAGAAAAATAACTGGCATACTTATCATAACAATAGAACTACGAATGTTTTGTTTACACCAAGGGGGTGATAGGCTAGTTGTTTCAAATGTTATTTTGAAATGTGTCAGGAGAAACGTTTAAAATTAACATAACTCAAAAAAGCGCATAATTAATACACTATGTAGGTACTATATATGGCGGGTACAGTAACGTGCTTTAATGTGTACGCCAACCTTGATTTTTTAGTCCGAGAGCTGGTACCAATTTTTGGGTAGGTATTTGAGGCAAGCTGAAAACTTGTCACATACCTCTCCTATTATATTCCAACACGGAATTGCAGACCTGGCTGGTGAGTAGCGGGGCTAAATCAACCCCTACATTTTTAAAAATATTAATTTTATTTCCCCAAAAATATATTTGAGGCAATACGCAATTTATATATGTTGCAGTGTAATACTTAATAAATACGAAAAAAAATAAGCCAGACAATTTAATCGGGGCTGTAACGTTACCAGACGCGTGCAAATTTTTTTTGCAAAAAATTATAAAAAATATTTTTGAGGCAGCTTGAAATTTTAATGGAGTGTTATTTATAGCTAAAAAATAAGATTCCCAAAAAGACAGATCATTTCGGTAGGGCTTTCTACCTGCCAGGTGATCAAACAAATAATGGATGGGTACGGGGCTGTACTGCTATAGACAAGCTGTAGTGTGAGAGAGAGCGCATATCGACAGCTGTCTTCGTTCTTGCTTGCCGCGTTACTATTGGCTCTAGCGAGGCCACGTGACTTACAATAACCCATGAGGTTTCTAGTTAGAATTTCGGAGTAAAAAATATAAAATTTTCTGAATTTGTACTAAGTACATTTTGCATAAAAGTGATTTTATTGATTTATGGACGTTAAAGGGACATATTTTTGTGATTTCTTTTTTATCTTAAAAAATTAGTTATTTTGCCAATTTTAATGCGAATTTAAACGTTCTGAATTGTTTAAATATTTGATATTTCCGTAAAAATTTATTTTTACTTAAGCAAGAAGTAACTTTAGTTATATATGAAATATAAGTAAGTTGAAAAATTCTATTTTAAAATAACTTCCAACAGTTTTTGAGTGACCCTTAGAATACGAGCAGGTAGTTTTTATGTATGAATAGATGTTAGAGTTATTGTATTGAACTAAAAAGGTAAAAGAGAATAATGATAAAAGTATACTGAACATTTTATTATGTCAGTAAGAAAATTGACAAACTCAGGGCTGTGAATGCTATATTTTATTTGTCAGTATATATTACTTGAAAAATAATTAAATTAAAACAATACCTTTTGTAACAGTAGAAACATTGGATTCAATCACAGTATTTTCAATATATTTTTTCATCAAAGCTATAAAATTCTTATAACAACTTGTGTGATAACCATCTGTAAGGTTAGGAATCACTGGCAAAACAATATCATTATATTTTAACCCATGATGTTTACAGATCTTTAACACCTCCTGACTTTTTTTGAGAGTTTTCTCCACAAAAGCAATCACTTTAGCACCATTTTTTTTTACAAATAACACAAACTAACTTTTCAATAGACATTTTCAAATTAATTGAGTTTTAAAACGTGTAACACCATTAGTAGAATAATACGACTGAAAATAACGGCTCCGAAGAAACCTCATGGGTTATTGTAAGTCACGTGGCCTCGCTAGAGCCAATAGTAACGCGGCAAGCAAGAACGAAGACAGCTGTCGATATGCGCTCTCTCTCACACTACAGCTTGTCTATAGCAGTACAGGCCCGTACCCATCCATTATTTATTTGATCACCTGGCAGGTAGAAAGCCCTACCGAAATGATCTGTCTTTTTGGGAATCTTATTTTTTAGCTATAAATAACACTCCATTAAAATTTCAAGCTGCCTCAAAAATATTTTTTATAATTTTTTGCAAAAAAATTTTGCACGCGTCTGGTAACGTTACAGCCCCGATTAAATTGTCTGGCTTATTTTTTTTCGTATTTATTAAGTATTACACTGCAACATATATAAATTGCGTATTGCCTCAAATATATTTTTGGGGAAAAAAAATTAATATTTTTAAAAATGTAGGGGTTGATTTAGCCCCGCTACTCACCAGCCAGGTCTGCAATTCCGTGTTGGAATATAATAGGAGAGGTATGTGACAAGTTTTCAGCTTGCCTCAAATACCTACCCAAAAATTGGTGCCAGCTCTCCTACTATTTGGTTTGTTGGCTCGTCGCGAGCACGCTGTAAGCCATATACACTATCATTTTTGGTTACATTAAATGTAACGGTTACGGCTCCCAGGCAAGTACGCGGCTTTATATTTGAATATTGAGACAGTACGGTTAAAAAAACCATTATATAAAGTATATAACAAGTTATTGCTTCAAATAAATAACTTCACCTCACTTTTCACCTCTCGATTTACGGATATAACGACAAGGGTTCCTAGCCTTACTACCATAATATAGTACGTGTTCACGCCATGTCACAGATGGTGGCAACAAATTTCACAAAAGATTTCTCTCTTAAGAACAAGAGAAGAACGGGGAGGGGTCAGCCGCCATCCCAAGACGACGTGAGCACGCCACCTCCCTCGGTCACTCCTCGTTTCTCCTTTCAACAATCAACATCTACACAAGTCAAGTCGCGCTACTTTATATCAAAAACTAATTGTAATTATATAAATTAAGTATAATTAAACATCATACATGTTTAAAACTGTGTTTATATTCGCGCTTTTTGTTCAGATTCTCATAATTATTTTGAAAATAATAATAGTAATAAATTTTATTGAACTGTTACAATAATACTTAACTCAAGCAACACATTACAGCATACACATAAAATTAAATTATACTGACTATAACATAATTACCATAATCAATACATATAATAAAACTGTAGAGGTCGAATTTCTGTGCAATGAAAAAAAATATGCTAAAAACATCAGGGAATGTAAGAAATGAAATAGAACTTTTTTTTTTCAAATTTTTTGTTTCTCTGTTTTTACTAATCTCCGAAACGTCAGGACCGATTTAAATGAAATTTTGTACGATGGTAGCTTATATCTCTGGTCAACATATAGGTCACTTTTGATCTCGAAAAATTAAAGAGTTAACGTGGGATAGTTATAAAAACTTTAATTACGCGAACGAAGTCGCTGCTATCAGCTAGTATATAATAGAGCGTTGCTGGCCAAGATAAAACTTAGTAAGAAATACACATGGAAAATTCAATTATAAAATAAATAAAATATAAAATAAATAATGCAAAATAAATGGTACACATTCATAATCCCCCAAAAGTACTACAACCCTAACAACTACGACACCTGTTTCCCATAGGGGTATTCAGAGACGACGAATCTCCACTACGATCTTCGCACACCCGTTCCATTCATCTGCGTTCACTGATCTCTTTCTGTATCTATCAATACAATTTAAGCTTTAAATAATTAAATTTGGTTTAAAGAAGCGCATCCTCGTAGGTTTCTCGTGGCTCACGTGCCGCGATAAGGGTGCGCCCTCCAATAACATTATTTGGCGCACCCGTAGAACGAAGGCTGACAAGGCACGCCTTTCAGAATTAATAGTACACTATGTTACGTATATAAACATAGATTATTTTGTTTTTTTTTAGGATGGAAAATATCGCCAAAGGATATCACTAATGATTTAACACATTCATAGCGGCACAACTGTACTTTCCATTCCTGCGGTACAGGGCGTTTTAGACCTTGTACTAAACTACAATATTGACAGCACGAGGCCTATTGGGCCCCGTAACGTTTTAAAAACTAAAATCCTTTTCTGGCTTATATAAACATTGTTTATGGATGTTTGTTTTGAGTTGTACGGTAATAGGTCAAGATAACCCCGTATTAAGGTAGGTAAACTGTTTATTGTTCACCAACTTAAACCTAGACAGTTGAATATGAATACATTTCTCTCTCATACAATACAGATCTAGAATTCAGATCTCTTCCAAGCAACCCGGTGTCCAAAGAGATATTAAAAGAAAAAATAAATAATATTTGGTGGTTTAATAACTTGGATTTCAGTTTTTGTAATGTTACGGGGCTCAATAGGCCTCGTATCGCCTCAATAGTTATTTATTTACGAGGTCTAAAACGCCCTGAGACACATCCACAGGGGTGGAAAGTACAGATCACTGCCCATGTGAAGGTGTTAAGATGCGGTCAGCCAATGCGAATGTTTAAAAATGATCGTGTATACATAAATACATATACCAGTCCCATATCAATTTACACACTGACCGCATAGTTTTAAAATAGACCTTTTCTTATTTTAAACCGCCAAGGGGAAACCACAAGCAATTTCGGCCACCATATTGGTTTAATATAGCGGCGGATATGATCGAACGTATTGGAATTCGCGCGTGATGCTCACGCGCACGTGGGCGGCGCGCGGGCTAAATTGAAACTGCCTTACATATATAGAGAAATTTTGTTATAAAATAATATTGTATGATCAACATGACAGGGCGACAATTCTTTTGATGGAGAATTGTTATCTACGCTTAGTAGTCTATATATCAATACGTGACGCAAAAACACAGCAAAAACTGTTACAAAAATTGCGCGGACGGAGGAGTATGAAATTATGCACACTTATAGTTTATATAGAGAAAGAGTGCAGAATGCGAATATGTATTTTTTAAAATTATGCATAAAATACATTAAATCAATAAAAAATCATTATTCATCCTACCATGTATTTGACACACACACAAACGCATATATACCCTTTTGTTTATTGTTCAAGTCAAATTAACAGTGTAGCCTTGGCGAGATCTGTGATTATAGAAGTATGGTCTTTGACAACAAATTATTATGGTCTAATTTCGACCACGGGCGACCACTAGTTATTATTTAGTAGTTCACAAAAATATTACTAACTTGTTGCGATCTTCAAAGAACTTAATGAGCCCAATCTTGAAAACTTCTAATTCCAGTAATGTGGAAATGATGGAATAATTAACAAGTTTAAATGACTTAATATGTCGTTTTCGAAAACTAAGAAATATTGATACCGATTTTCACGAAATTGATTTTCTACTCGGCACAATTCAACAACCTTTCAGCTATAAATAGAAAACAAAACACATTTGAAAATTCGTATTTTTACGGCTTTCGGCGTCATGAAACTTCGCACGCGTATTATTTTTAGATATAATTAGATACAATTATCTTATATAATACTATTTATTTATTAATAAACTAAATTATTGTACTGGTGCTGGTTTAGCAACTACCGACTTTTGTTGTCCTTCCTATACTCCAACCAAAGGTTGTCTGGAAGCAATTGCCATGGTCGATAAGACCGCCGATTGTACTTGTATATTAATGTTCTTGATTTTATGTAGCATTTTTGTACAATAAAGTATAAAAATATTCTATTCTATTCTACAATTGTTGTCATCATCATTTTTTTCATTAAAGTTTATAATGATGACACTTGCAGCTCATTCTTAGATTTAAGCACTAACGTTATTGAAGTAAACTGAATTTAATCCCTTATGCACGCCTCGATGGCTATCTAAAACTATATCGATTACACCTATGTACATTTTATGTTAATTAAATTATTATCAGTCTTGGATAAATACATACATACAATACATAAATACATAACTTCACGTCAGGTCCCTTGCGGGTGCGGTAGGCACGAACAACAGAGCGCCATACAGGCTTATTCTTACACACCTCACTTGCTTCTTTGTCATTCATAGCTCTTGCCATGCACGCTCGTCTGTTCTTAAGGCTCCTGACATCACCTTCTGCTAGTACACGATCAATTTGATCATGGAAGGTATGTCGTGGCCTTCCCCGACTTCTGCATCCGTCCTGCACTTTTACATTGTTTATCTGTTTAATCATTCTTTCATCATACATTCTTTTCACATGCCCGAACCACCGGAGCATTTCTTTCCTTACCTTGGATAAATAAAGGAGATAAAGGTGAAATAATGTATTAAAAATCTTTTTCATACATAGAAAGAATTGTACCGATATCTTCTATAAATAGTTTCGTTTCTTCGAATAAAAACCGTTCGATTAAAGTGCTCGATTTATCTTCGATGCTTTTGCGCATGCAATCAATATTCTTTAAGTGCAACCGCGTTTGATACGAAGCAGAAATGAAAGGCGTGTCTAAAATTAAACCGTCTGTATGTTTACACGACTTCCATAAAAAGAGTGCAATGTTTTAAGGATAAAGTATGTTTGAATGCATTTGAGTTACTTCATTCTACCAAAATTTTAAGCCAGATTTAAACCCGACTAGTATGTATAGAATCATTTATTTTTATAAGCTTTCATTTAACTTGCAATGTTTGTATGTATGTATGTTCAGGTTAAATATTGCAACTGACTTTTAAAGCAGTCATCTCCACCGAATTGGATGTATGGCTAATATGGCGGTCGACCCGGACTATCGGAGTAGTTATTTTACTTGCGCTCTCATGATATTAGGTATTAAAGTAAAGGGTTTGCTGAGAAGAGTACAAGGGAAGAAAATTACTTCATTCTAAATCCAATATGGCGAACGGTTTATTTATTAAGACTTATGTATGTATATGTTTGAATGTTTCGATTCTACTACATTTGTAAAAACCTGGCCCTGCAGACAAGTTGCATTAGCGCTAAACGAATAGAATAGAAAATGTCCGGGAATACATATTCTCATCTATTCGTTTACATTATATATATTCGTTGGCCTTGCCCAAAGCTGGTGTCTATTTTTCGTCCATATGGACCGTTGCCTGTTCGGCTATCTTCGTAATAAAAAATTAAACCAGACAAAAATAGTAACCTGAAGCTCGGTTGGAAACCGGTCATCCACACAGAACTCTTATATAACATCTATCGTTACTTTTACAATAGATCAGAAGCCATTACCAATCAATAAGCGATCGTCTATTGGCCATAATGCTCATAAACAAAGACACGGCGTGCACTTTCGGCTATAATTACAATATACTCACGATCGTATCGCCAAAATTCAAGTGAAAGTATGAAAGTTGAATTGCTACTTGCTCGTACATTATGCGATGTGTCATTTATGTTTTATTTGTTTGTCACCTTATTGTACTTAATAAGTATAAAGAATTTATATTTATTATTATAAGCGGCACCTCTAGTGCTGTGCCTCTTAAACTACAATAAGCCACACCGCCATGCAGCCTCGAATTCAGATACCTTGGTTCACTACTGCAGAGTAATTGTGATATAGAGAGGAATGTAAGGAGAATAATAAATGTAGCATGGCTAAAGTGTAGACAGGTAACCGGTGTGACGTGCGACAAACTAATGTCACTGAAACTAAAAGGTCAAATATATAAATCTGTCAGACGACCAGTCATGCCTTACGCGTCCGAATGTTGGGCCACTAAAGTGATAAACCACAAACGTCTCCATTCAGCTGAGATGACAAAGTTGAGATGGATGTGTGGTGTTACGAGAATGGATAAGGTGAGAAATGAGTACATAAGGGGATCTTTGAAAGTTGCACCCGTGATTGAAAAACTGAGAGGAAGAAGATTAAGTTGGTATGGGCATATAATGAGGAGGGATGAAAGTCACGTGAAAAAAAGAATGTTAAACTACAAGATGTATGGGTACAAATGTAAAGGAAGACCAAAAAAAGATGGATGGATCGTGTGAAGGCTTTTTTAAACGTCGTCCTTGATTAGCATCGCCAAATTGAGTGGCGATTTTTTTAAATAAACACACGAAAATAACGAACTGGCATTCAGAAAAAGTATATATAGTTTATAGGCTTATTATTGTTGTAGGCTTATAATGAACTGTGCGTGTAGACACTAGTTTGTTTCATTTAAATGACGTTCCACGAATAATTTAACAAACACCACAATTAGCAATCGACTTTTACATTTAAATGAACCGCAGCCTAATTTCGCCTTCCAGATTTCTAACGAACTTTAACCTAAGGTTATATTTCGTTTGAAAATTAAAGAACGATTCTATTCGATATAAAAAAGTGTCGCTTCATTTTTATTATGTTAACAGCGTTAACCATCACACTCCCCCTGCTAAGAGAGGCCTACTTTATTGATTTATCAACAACCCTGAAGGTTGTGTGTTTGTTTCGCGGCGTTGATGCGGTTCGCGGCCGCCCGCAATTAACACTATGGTTAGCTTTAAAATGGGCCTTCAAATGTGTTTAGACAGGACAAAGCATACCATTATTATATTTTAATTTTAAACATTCAATCAAAGAAATCAATCATTTGATTGATTTAAAATTCGACCATAATTAATTCAAACTATTAGTTAGAACATGATCAAGGTTCTGTTGTCAAAGACTATAAATACTTCTATAATCACAGATTTCGCCAAGACAACACTGTTAATTTGACTTTAATATAATATGCGTGTGTTTGCGTCAAATACATGGCAGTGTACACACAATAAAAAAATACTATTTTTTTTATTTATTGATTTAATGTATAATTTAAAAAAAAATATTATATAAGATAAATAAATTGCATTCTGCTCTCCTTCTCTATATAAACTTTAAGTGTGCGAAATTTCATACTCCTCCGTACGCAGTATTTTCGTAAAAAGGAGTACAAAGTTACAGATAATGTATTAACGAAACAGGTATTTATTTATGTATGTTTAAGCAATTTACAGTGTTATTGTAACCATTTTAGCTATAGGTTAAGGAAACTTAAACGGTGTTATCAACAGGGTTATAAATGTGTATGATACGTACTAATTAAAATTTAAATGTAAATACGTGTTAAAAAACCGGTTTTCCCTAATTAGGTACATATATGTACCTATATCAACTTGAACAGATAATTTTTTAATAAATTATTTAAACCATTTGACTTCTGCACAGGAACTTTATGGTTTTATTCGTGCCAAGGGAGTCGTGTAATATATAAATAATTACATTAAATCGTGACTCTTTATTAGAACTTATAATAATTACTTTTATATCACAAATAGAGATGTGATTTCTTAATAAATCGCTTAGCATTCGGAAAGGCTGCGTCTCTGCGTGTTCTATTGTCCGCACAACACAACACACTCCCCGTGTTCTGAGGAGTTGTTTGATTTGGTGTCAACACTTCATTTTACAACCACATCGCTCAATATCAACTGGATATTCACCCCCATTTCCTGGAGCTCCTACGCTCAACTAAGTAACGGTTCTCTAGAACGTTTGTTCCGCGCGTACGAAAATGATTTGGAGTGAACTTCCCGCCGAAGTTTTCCGTCAGCGCTACGACATGGGTTTGTTTAAGAATTTCTTGGAGGCTGGCAACGAGTTTGGGACGCCCAGGGTGTTGCAAACGTCTATAGGCGACGGTAAACACGTTCCATCAAGTGGACCGGTTGCCTGTTTACCTGCTTCAGGCAATAAAAATAGATTAATCCTTTTAGTTTATGCAACAAGCGAAAGGGCGTGAAATGCCTTAGCACCTTCAAAATATATTAATATCTAGAACCAAAGTTAAAAATTTCAAAACTACAAAGAATAACATTAAATCGTAAGCTGGTTAGTGATTATAACGTGGGTTGTATGTTTATACGATTCATTATATAAAAAGGCAGACGGTGACGTCAGCCGTGTCTTAAAATAATGCGTTTTAGTGAACGCTAAACTTAGACGAACATTATATCGCGTGCATACGAAATAAGTTTAAACATATCGATGAACAAACAGTTTAAATTATGCTACATAGCTTTTAAATAGTTCCATTTGTCCAAATTTAATTGTACATGTATTAAAAAGGCCTCATTGCTAAAGGTGATATCAGATGGTTTAATCAACTTGATTGAAATGCAACTGAAAATGAACTTAAGATGTAGAAAAAATAATTTTATATTATTTTGTCTCTAATGAACGAAATAATTTATTTTACACTTTTTAGTTTTGAAGTTAGTTTTTTAAACGAAGTTTTTTTATTTGTTACTTTTAGTTACTATGGGTAGGCCTACGAAAGGTGTCGCACGCCTTAAAAAATATAGGTCCCAAGAAACGAGAACGGAAAATTTTCATAAAATGAAAACTACTGGGCCAAACTATGTTAAATTTTTAGGGGACCAAATGGCAACTATTCCGCGTCAAATTAAAGAAGAATCACGTAAATCGGATCACAAATCTCAGTGTAATCGGTGTACATACAAAAAAAAATACCAATCAAATTGAGAACCGCCTCTTTTTTGAAGTCGGTTAGAAAATAATTTAATTTCATTAGTAAAACAAATAATATTATATGCATACATTAAGGTCAATAGCCAGTAGACAGTGCAAAATATATTGTTAATGTATACTTTTGTTCATTGCAAATCGAATGAACTGTGATTGCTGACCTCAATTATCTCGGAGATGTTGTCACTTTCTGCACGTTTTGCTATTTCTACAATAACAATGGAGCTCGATACTAGCTAGTTATTCAATAATATTGCCGCAATATTGTATAGTAGTTGGCAATAAACCGCATTAGCTTTGGTGTTGTTATTTTATATCAGCGTTGATAGTTTATATTTAACCAAATTCGAAATGCATATAATTTCACACTTGCAAGATTTAAGCCTGAAATTTGTTATTTAGGATTTTCTCCATTTTAAATGATAGCAATAAGAATTAAAACATAAAGCAATAATAAAATATTAAAGAATTGCGGAAGTAGTTTAGATACAACTCATAAAAACGACGTTTGGACTGAGAATAATAAAGAATAATTTATATGAAATTTGGTTTCATAAGTTATTGTTCGAAAGTATACCTAACTCAGAAGTGTGTTATTAATATATAATTTTATGTAATCGACGGTTTTAATGCTCATTGTAAGAAAATATGATCAAATAGGTATTATTTTTCGATTATGACCATTGTGCTGAAAATGTTAAATATATTTATTTAAAACAACTATCACAATAGGATATCCTATTTAGATACGACGTCCCTATCGTCGTCTAAGATAAACTCATTAAATGTATACTACTAGATAAATTCCCCTTTTACTTTTGAATAAATTCGATTGAGCCCTTTCGGAGTCTATCTGAGTCAAACTTCCAGATAGACAATAAAACATTTTAAACGGTCGTTTTGCCATCGTATACGTAACAATATTATATACTCACATTTTTGAGTATTGTTTTTTTACTTTTTTGTGAAATTATTAATTTGAAATTTATTTATGCATTTTCTGCCAAATTGTACGAATTCACTCTTTGAATGCATAAAGAAAGACAGAAAAAAATTTGAAGAAATAGCGACGTACATGCTTACATGTGTTTTAAAAAGAAAATCATATTTTAATAAATTGTACGCCACATTTCATTTTAGCAAATAAGGTTTGCACTGAGTATATTGCTGTGTAGGAATTATATCTGATACAACGCTGATTTTCAGTGCAAACATAAACATTTTACTGATTTGATTTTTACTTAAATTTTTAGTTTATCTTAACTTCACAGACATTTCAATTTAAAGTATTAGTATGTATTAATATATTAATTTACATGTCTCTGTCTATAGATCGCTAACTCTGCGTCCATTAGTACCAAAAGTAGGAAAGTGTGCCCTTGGCGAGCCAGAAACTTGCTAATTCGTTCTGTTTAACTGTTTAGACAAAGTTCCCTTTTAACTATACGTTCCACACGCTTATATTAGATTAGGTTCTACTTGTATCGCGATTTTGCCTATAATTACAATTCGGCCAAGTGCTTGTCAGACCATGCATATTGAAGGGTTCTGTGGATGCGACGAGCACTAATAACTAAATACACCAATAATATTCTTTTGTTTTGAAATACAACATTATTTAATTCAGCACTTAATCGAAATTGTGCTATATCGAAAATACTATTCAATACAGAGTATCTTGTTCAAACCATTCGTTAACTATTAAGTATTTGGGTGACGACTTTTTCAGAATTTTCTACAACATAGTTTTTAAAGTTAAAGTAGAGGAGAGGACGCAACTTTAAGATTTTGGAAACTACATTTTCAATTTATTCAAATTGAAAATTTTGCCTATATAGATTTATTCACAGTTTTTGTTTACACCCTACCTACCAAGATGACAATTTTGCATCATACATACTTCCTTACATATTCCTTAGTCCAGGAGTAGCCTGGAAGAGATCTCTTTAAGCGATAAGGCCGTCTATTGTTCCTGTCTTTACTGTTTGATAGGCCTCGGCTTCATAACAAATGGGCGTATACGCAAAAATGCCATATTTTGTTGTTTACTAAAATCTATGCATGTTACAATTTAGAAAGTCTTACCAATGCAAGTGTACCTAAATAGAAATGTAATCGAAATTTCAGCCTTATACAATCAACTAGTTTTGTTTTATTCGCAATTTTGTCCCTAATGTAAAACTGCACTTTTGTCTGTACGCCTATTTGTTATGAAGACCTCGATATGTATTATAAATTATTTTATGTATATATGGTGAACAATAAAGAGTTTCCTATATATCTAATCGCACAAAATTTCATTTGCGTCTATAAGGGAGAAATTTCATTTTAAGAAATATCGCTCTTTCACATATAAAGACAAATAAAGAGACCCATATAGGTATAGATACACGGAAATGACAATAGGTTTCCGTTTTTTCTAAAAAGGTTATGCAAGCCCAATAACGCAGGTGATTTGGCCAGTAACTTGCTACATCGAGATGTAAAGCAAAAAATAAATCTATTATTCTTCCTGAAACGTATATAAGGTTTTCCTCAAAGTTATTCTCAAACAGAAAGGCGCTATAGAGCGATGATGTCATTTTAACCCTATTTGCTTGTGTTGCGCACATCTCTGGTTTTTACATTCACGCTTGTTGATTTCAAGAATACCTATCGAGGTCAAGGTGTTCAAGATCTAATCAACTTGTAAGTCCGAGTGCTAAATTCTGAAGAAAATGTGAACTAAGTTTTCTGTTATATTCGAAGACATTCATGGAGGAGAGGAACATTGAGATACAGTGAGAAACGAGAACACAAGGGAAAACTTGATTAATTAGAATATAATAGAATATACTTTATTGTATGGAAAAATTAATAAAATAATACATAAAAACAGCTTAGAATTAGGTACAAATGGCGATCTTATCGCTGACAGCGATTTCTTCCAGACAACCCTGAGAAAGGCGAAAGAGAAATTTGGCACAAAAGCTAGGCCAGGGTGTACTGCACAAAAATTATATATCAGTGACTGATAAATTAAGTAGAAGAGGGTAATGGGAAGCATCATGGTATTTAATGAGAGGTAAAAAACATGAGTATACCAGAAAAGAGATGAATGAATTTTGAGTAGGTTGACGATGTTGTTTTATAGCAATGACTAAAAAGTATGGAAGGAAACTGAAAGGAGAAACTGTTGTGCTGTGCTGTTTTATTTTCTAAAAATGTGTAAAATTATTCTAAAATGAACAATAGTTGTAGCATATTGATAGTTTTTGATTAGTAATTATGTGTTTTGTGAGAAATGTGAACTGTATAGTCAAATGTGGCCTTTTGAGTTGCCACAAGAACTCCGTTGAATGGCACTAACTGATTACCTACAGTTCAGCTGTGCTTTATACATAGGCATAAGAAAACGAAGAAACCACATTGTAAACTAAGATCAGTCTTAAAGGCCTAGCTGCCAAGCCATAAACCGAAATAAATAATAAAATTAGTTAGTTTTATTTTATTCTTCTCGCAATTCTCTTGTATATAAGAGAGAGACGCATAAGATGTTCTTTGGTGAAAATTAGTCCTTACGTTTAAATATTCGTTGTTCAGGAATGCTGCTCAATTTGACAGATAAGTTTCAAACTATCAAACCTAATTATTATTGTAGTTTTGCATCCATCATGGTGCACGAGTTTCCTTAAACTTAAGCATCGTAAGCGACTTCTAAAATGGATCTATAATATTGTTACAATTTGGGCCACCTGCATATCTGTAAACAAAGCACATTTATTACCCGTCGGTGTTTGTGCACATTGAAGCGCTTTCATCACAGTCTTCTTTTGTTTACTTTGTGTTCAAAATTAGTGTTTGGAAAAACAGCCCATTGTGTATCGTTCGTAATCTGTATGATGGTGATTAGCCAGGTGTGATTCTTAGAAATTCAGTCTACGCGGTCGAGCAGACATATTGTATTTGTACAGTATAAAGCAATGCCCCAAAGAAAGGGTGAGGCAGTCAAGCGATAACTACAAGCGAGGCAAGACGTGTATACATTTGATAAACTATATAGTGACAGACTTTGCGCGTGTTATTGAATCGTGCATTGCGTTTGTACTGGTTGTGTTCAGTTATATTTGTACCTGTGTCATTCGTGTTTTTATAGTTCTTATAAATTCTATAGTAATTCCAACGGCATTTTAATTCGAGTCCTGCAACTCGTAACAATATTCTTTAAGACATATTAAAGGAACATTTAAAATCTGCTCAATAGAATCAGAGTCAACTACGTCCAAGATAAATAAATTTCAATCAATCACTGCATTGTCAATAAACAACTACAATCTGACCCAAATAAGTGGCATTCGAGATATAATAAAAACGGTTTTAACACAAATCTTACCTCTTGAAGTGACATCTGACGGAGATAAATCAATCTCCGTAACAATGACACATATTTCTTATCACTAAATACACTAAAACTCACTAAATATATATCACATAGACACTAAAGAAACGAATAACAAGATAACTTTCATATATTAATTAACTCTTTGGCTGTTTAATGATAAACAAATTAATTAAGTTATTCGAATAACAACATATTAGAAATAGCTCACTCTTAAGTTTCTATAATTAATGAAATACTATCAATTTTCTAACGATAATAATGTCATTATGAAAGTAAATAACATATTAGGTAAAGCGTGTTTAAACTGATATCTGTGTAAATAATATGAGGGCAGATTTAATTTTACGAAGGCGCAGTTACGTGCATAACGGTCATATGTATTTATGAGAATAAATATGTAATTTATATTTGTACGGGTGAAATTATAATACAATAGAATATTAAATATTACAAAACAATTCGTGTATGCTGTAATTGTGTGAGGAAAAGCAAGATCGCGGGAAAGCGTAGTGAAAACGCACAAACGCGTTCCAAGGTCACACATTGTGTGCATTTCAACATTATTCACCTGATAATCAAATAGAATTATGCATGAGAATAGAATTTCTCAGATATTTCGAACACTGGAACGCTATACAAATTTAAAAAAAAAAAAAAATACTTTTTAAATATTTCGAAAGAAGAAGTATTTTTACTTTGTCTGTGATTTAAATTGCTTGTATTGAAATTATCTAAAATGTTAGCTTCTTAATTTTAACTGTTTTGATTCTATTCGATGGTACGTCGTTATTTGGCTTAGTTATTCTAAAATTGTGTGTCACACTCAAAGTAATTGTTAAACCTTTACAAGTTTTATAAATAAAATTTAATGTATTCAAAATTTAAACTAGGATACTACCAAAACTCTGTGAACTAGAGAGCAAGCTTAAATAGTATTTCCCTATGTTGTTGTTCGATGACAGTATACCACGTCCACTTTCAAATATTCATCACCATATTTTAATTTTCATATTAACTGAATTTCAAGAACACATTCACGGTATTAATTCGCACACGTTTATATCACTTTCAACATTTCCAATACATTTTTGATCAAACTTTTTTTTTTATCAAAAAGTGTTTTTAATCAAAATAACGCGAAAAGCAAAAACTTATATTGCGAGATTTTTTTGTCGAGTTCTGTTTCGATATATTTTTTTCGTATTTAATTCGATTTCGTTATAAATAAATTGATCGATGAGCGAATTATTCTCACTCGAACGTCCTTTACAGCGGACGTCCGAAGAACAACTGCGTGTCATTGGTTGAGTCGAGTATATTGTTATCAGCGTTATCAATGTGTATCGCGCGATTTTTTTTAATGATATATATGACACCATACTTTTTAGTTAATTAATTTTTATTTTCGTATAGTTCGTGTATTTGGTTTATGAGTGATGTATTAACAATCATTATCATAGCGTAAAATCCCGGTTGTATTTTATGCTTTTTCTTCGAATAATGGGGCAGTTCTTTTCACTTTCTCTCCTCCGCTGTATTTTTAACCAAACTTTATAATATTTAAAAAATATTTGCAGATGCAGTCATCACTTTACCTCGAAGTGGAAGTTGATATAAGTTTATTAAAATCTGACAATCTGGCAACGAAACTAAATTGATCCCTTCATTTTTTCAACCACTTTCAATAACGTGCATGGATACTAGCGTCATTATGGTGTAATATAAAGTCTGGTTTGTCTCCCAAAGCATGTTTTATATTATAAAATAACTTCCGATATGTTGACTTAATTTTCATAGTCAACCATTGATCTGTTCTCCTGTCCCATAGACAATACTGACTAGTAATGATATACAAATACTGCCGATTACCTTCGAAAGTAAACATAAGGTCATTATGCTCTATATTGTTAGGAAATTTTGCGTTTAAGCCGACGTTAGACAGTTCATTTCTATATTTCAATCTGGATGAATTAGCCTAAGGTAACCTATATAAACACAAACTTAACATTTACGTAAACAAAAAGGATAATTACGCATTTGTGTTAAAAATAACTACCTACTACTACTGGTGAAATGTGTTTTTTGAGTTGCTACAAGATTGTCTCGTTTGGCGTCAGTCAAAGATCTACATTTTAGCTGCAGCTTTTGCTTAAAGATTTCCTTAAATTTGACCTCATGTACACAGATACTTGACACTGGCTAGATACACACATCGTGCAATGCCATACTTAAAACATAATCTAAAATTGATTTTATGGTATTTATTCCATTTGTTACTATTCATTTAAATCAGCCGATTCGGCGGCGGAAACTGAATCACTCAAGCGGCGCAAATATGCAACCCTAAGTGAGAGTAATATGTTTGTGCCGTTTGCTGTCGAGACGCTTGGACCGTGGGGTTATGAGGCCATGAGCCTCTACCAAAATTTATCGAAACGACTCATTGACTCTTCAGGTGATCAGAAGGCTGGTCCCTACCTCGGCCAACGGATCAGTATGGCGATCCAGCGAGGAAACGTAGCCAGCCTTCTGGACACCTTACCCATAAAAGACGGTGATCTAGGCTCAGTATTCTACTTATAGACTTGAGGGACTATGGGTAAACAAATAATTTTTCTTTTATTGTATTCGATTATATGTAATTTTAGTTTGAAGTAAATTACTTGTAGTAACTATATAAAAATACCTAATTAATAATTAAATATTAAATTCGTTTGTTTGTTACGTATGCGCGATCTTACATACATATAAACCGATTTTCATTAAATACAAAACGCCAGAAATGTTTTAGCATAACTAATTCAAATTTCACTGTAGTTTTTATGACAATACAAATTAAAATTCGATACTACTTTTGAATTATTCTCTCCATATTGGGAGCAGCACCGGCTGCATACCGTTGTGCTCGGGTCCAAATATGAAACTGTGACTTTACAATCTGATGTCATCCGCCATTGACATTCCACGTGTCCACTCAATGATCTATGTGAAGAATGATAAAGACGAGCGAGACGATTGTTTGAACAAAAACAACAGAAAGAAAGAACGAAAATGTTTAAACTCCTATAACTAGCTAATAACTGCAATAAAAAAAACCTACTAACATGGAACAAAATACTTTTATATAACAATTATACCAGTATTCTTATACAACACAAGTATGATTAAAATTTTATACAAGTACACTTATACAGGTATTCATCGGCCACGCTATGAATGAGTCGGTTACAGATGAATCACAGTGCGTGGTTAGTTTTAAGAGCAAGGCTTATGCGAGCAAAATTTGCAGATGTAAGATAAAAACTGCAAGTATGGCCATCCCCTAACTTCAATATTTACTTTTGAATAGAGGGCGCCTTCGCAAATAAATTTTCTATCGCTTTATGATAGAAAAATACTATTGTACTAAAACTTTCAAAAAACGTACCTACTGTTACTGCTCGAAATAGAAACTTCAGTACTATTCAATAATGAAATCCTCATCATGATTATTATAATAATAATTTTGTATTGGTGTACTTTGTATAACATAAAGTTATCTTACTATATTTTTTTTTTAACAAGAATATTGTTTTTCGATATCTATATATAAAAGAAAGTCGTGTTACACTATTTATAACTCAAGAACGGTTGTACCGATTTGGATGAAAATTGGTCGGGAGGTAGCTTAGAACCAGGAGATGGACATAGGATACTTTTTATCCCATTGGAACCGGTAGGTGGGGCTGAGATCGGGTTCTAGTATCCTCCTAATCACCTGGACCGATTTTGGTGATTTTGTTTTTGTGTCTATGAGTGGATCCCCGGATGGTTTAAATTCACAATTGGAACCGGTAGGTGGCGCTGGTATCGGGTCCTAGATTTTTATGTTTTCAGACCAGGACAACGTCTGCCGGGGCCGCTAGTTACTAATAAAGGCTATCCAATAGCTTGGTATCCAATGTATTTTGGGATTTACATGTTTGTCGGTGATGAAAATGTTAAAATATCACACGGTCAACCTTGTTTTGGGTTTCTATGCGCGTCCTCGAATACGTATAACATTACACTTGGTAATATGTATTACAGGCTTGTTTGTACGAATAAAAGTGCTCCCGTGGATGGCAGTATTGTCGAAAACAGTGCATCGACCGACTACTTAGGTGCGGTCACACCGCGTGACTCACTGCTTAAATGAAGGGTGACCATAAAATTTTAAAACCATCTAATTTCAGATACTTCAATATAAATTAATATGATAGTAATATTATAAAAATAATTTAAATATAACGTAACCACAACTTAATTAAATGTAATAATTACTAAAATTACTTTTAACAAAAAATGTATGCCAGGAAGTGGCAAAATTGTATACTTTGCATTATATAATACTTTGTATTCAGGTGACAAAAAAAATATGATTTAATTCGATATATTTACAAAAGAAATTTCTGAGATAACATGTAACATGTCTCTAACAGGTGACGACCAACTGTTATTGCATTGTAATATGTTGCCGAATTTGAAATTTGGAAGGAAAATATATATATTTTCAGGAAGGGAGCAGTAGGAGACTTAATATTTTCTATTATATAAAACCGAAAAGTGTGTTCGTTGGCAATGGAGAAAAAAATAAATCCTATTTAATGCCTAAAATCATTCAAAACAAAAAATTAAATAGACAAATATACTCCACCAGTTCCATATTTATTATACTTAAAATACCTTACTTGCGTTGCTCTATTAAATTATTGATCAAATATTTAAAATCCTAAAAGCCTTTTCACAATCAGTAATTGTGCTCAGTTTAAAAAAAAATGTTATAAAATTATAAATGAACTAATAAAAAAAATATTATTTTAAAACTAATTCTACACAAAACCCTATCAGATAATTTATTATAGTTAATATAAAAAATAAAACAAGTTGGTTATGCTCGAAGAAACAGCAAATACTGTTTGAATTTAACATCCAATATTTCAAAAACACCCTAGAGATTTAATTATTTTCACATATTTCCAAAGTTTTTAATGCAAATCGTGGTCACCTTATGAAATGTGATTTTTGCTCAACGAATTCGCACTTTGCGAATACATTAACCGCTGAAAATGACCGAAAGGCAAAAAGCTTGAACTCATGATGTCGAATAAAAAATGCAAAGCAATGTCGTGTATTTTTAATTTACTCAGACGTGTCAAATTGAGTCGCATACCGTGTTTAATGACTGTAAATCACGATCAGACATGTATAATGCGTTTTTTTCACTAAATACTAACTAATCTCCTCATTCATAATAGTTAAATGATATTTACAAGCTCGTTAAAATTTTTGCACAAATGAGTCTATTTTTAGCTTTTTGCGTGTATATCGGTTATGTTTCCTCTGGACCCGATTTTAGTAACACCCAGTCTAGAGCATAATTGAAAACGCATATTAAACTACTGTGGACTGACGACCTGCGCAAGACCACCGGCAGGGGTTGGATGAGGAAGACGGGAGACCGGGATATGTGGCGTGTACTTGGGGGTTACTACGTCCAGCAGTGGACTGAGATTGGCTGAAGAAGAAGATTAAGCTACTGAAATTCTACAGATGTTCGAACTTGAACGCAGAGCTTCTAGCTCTGCGTTCAAGTTAACGGCCAAAACGATCTTACTAGATCATGGATGATGACGAAATTTATTAAGGTAATATATATACACGGTACATATATACAAGATAGTATATATAAACGCGAACGCAAAACACACGCGACCAGAAGGCTGGCGTCTATTTTGCGCAAAGAGATAGCAACACTTATGCTATCCAACGTGGTAACGCCGCCAGCCTTTGGGAACGTACCCGGTAAATGACAGTAGTTTGGGAACATTAATTCATCTTTAGGCGTTTTTCCCCTTTTATTATTTAGTTTTAGTTTTTATATAGTTCATAGTATAGTTTGTAATTTATATTTAGGTTTATATTTATAGGTTAGTATATATAAATATAACACTCTTTCAACGTTTCTTATGTTTACGTCATAAATAATCGTAAGTTACTTCAGAATAAAAAATACGGTTTAACCATTTTTACCTCCCAAACGCCGAATACGCATTAGTACCGTTATGTCTTGCCGCGTGGTTTATTGCACAGGTTTAAAAATACATGAAGCGAACGAGAAGTTACCGGTAAGACCATTTTGTTGTTTATATTTCAGTTACGTAAATTAGAACCCTGTGTATGATTTAACTTGTATATAAATACACTTCTACACTATATTCTCGTACTTGTATGAGTATATTAGTAATCATATTTTATTAACAGTAGCCAGCAGATGTGTTCTTGCCATTGTATATGATGCCTTGTAGCTCGCCGCATCTAGCATCTAGTGTGTGCACATCACCGGCAGTAGAAGTCAAACTTCAGAAAATATACTCACAGATAACTCGTCCATAACTTTTATTAATATACGTACACCTTTAGTCTACATCCGTCAACATATTTAATTCAAAATAAACCTCTAAATATCACTTTCAATTTTTCACTGTTTTAGTCTAAAAAATATGATTATCAGTTTTATTTCGGTCTTAAAAAGAAACTATAAGTGAGAGATAAACCAATCAACAGGAATGCAAGTTTACGTAATGCAGTTGTATGAAATGTACAGTCATGACTTTAAAAATGTAATATTGTTACATTCCGACAAAGCAATGCGCACCTGTTATAAAACGCAGTTTATTACCTGTGTCGAATTTGGAATTCTTTTGTTTACTTTGTGTTTATAATTTGCAATTAGACAATAGTCTATTGTTATTGTTTTCGACTCTGTTCCGTGTTTGGCCGTTCGTAGGAATAATCAACCAGGTGTGCAGATTACGTTTTCTTGGAAAAACTCAGTACAGACAGTCGATTGTTGTATTATACAGTTTACTATAAAACAATGCCCGAACGGAGGGTTGGGGCAGTCAAGCGACGATTACGATACGAGTAAGACGTAGATTTGATGAGCGATATAGCGACGGACTTTGCGCGTGTTATTAAATCGTGCAGTTGTACTAGTAGTGTTATAGTTATATTTGCACCTGTTTTATACGTGTTTGTATAGTTGTAATAAATTCTATAGTAGTTCCAACGGCATTCAAATTCGAGTCCTATATAGCTCGTAACAATATCTATATCAGTCAATTTAGATATTAACTTTGACAGATGACTAACCTGTGCGGTGTTGGGCGCGTCGTCTGGCCGCAGCGCGTGCAGCCTTCCCTCCTGGAACTCGGTGAAGGCGCGCACAGCCGCGGCGGCGTCGCGGTATCTCTTCCACAACTCCACTGCTTTATGGTATCTGTTCAGAAATTCATACTCGACTCATAAATTCTGTCGCGAACACTTAATTAAATACATTCTACGACTCTTATTGCTTGCATAAAATATATCTTACATATGAATTTCTCGTGTCACAGTGTTAGTTACCATACTCCTCCGAAACGGCTTGACCGATTCTCATGAAATTTTGTGTGCATATTGGGTATGTCTGAGAATCGGACAACATCTATTTTTCATCCCCCTTAATGTTAATAGTAGTCCACCCCTAATTTTTTTTTAATTTTTAGATAATTTTTTTTATGATACAGCATTATAAAATACATACAACTCTAAATTTTCAACACTACGACCAACCCCTATTTTTGCGGGCAGGACGACGTCTGCCGGGACATCTAGTATTATATAAATTCAGTTAAAAATCAACCCTTGCCAACCAACCCATCGCCTGTAAGGTCCAATTTCTATGATGGGATGTCAAATGTATGTAATGTAATATACAATAGTATTATCCACATATGATTCTTCTGTTCGCGTGTGTCACTGAGTTCCTACAACAGATGGACAGATTTTGATGAAATATTTCGTGTATGTTCGTATGGTTTACAATTGGATCCGGTAGAAGGTGCTGGACTCGGATTTTAGATTTTCATTTTTTCAGAGATAGTATTGATATATATTTATAGTATTATTGGTGTGGTGATAGTAAATCGTTATATCTTGGATAATTCACACTATATCTTTATTAATTATAGCCTATGTGTTATTCTGATGTGAAAGCTTTCATCAAAATCCATTCAGTAGATTTTGCGTGAAAGAGTAACAAACATACATACATCCATACATTCTTACAAACTTTCGCGTTTATAATATTTTTAGATAACTAGCTGTCCCGACAGACGTCGTCCTGCCCGGAAAAGCTTCAATCGATATGCCGACAGCAGTGCCACCTACCGGGTCCAATTGTGAACCAACTCGGAAACCTTCTCTGGCTCATGCACAACAACTTTGCTAAAGATCATCACATGGTCAAATGTATGTTTTACGATTCTATAAAGGACATACAGACAAACATCCTTTTTTATATGTAAGACCAGCTTCTGCCCGCGACTTCGTTCGCGTGGAATAATTAAAATTTTTTTTTGTTAAAACCCTGCGATTTGAAATATTCTTCATTGGTGCTTCGGTCCTATTGATCTTAGCGTGATGGTTTATAACCCATAACCTTCTTCGACAAATGGGCTATCTAAAACTGAAAAAATTTTCAAATCAGACCAATAGTTGCTGAGATTAGCGCGTTCAAGCAAACAAACAAAGAAACAAACTTATCAGCTTTATATATTAATATATATCAGATAAAACTCTTTCACCGACACCAAACCCTGTCAAAATTTCCGCTTCTATTATGTTACGTTGCATAGAAATTACATTCAGTCTGTTATAAGCTGTTTAAGTAATTAAAGGTTTATTTAACTATCCCACAGAAACTCTTTTATTTGTCGGGATCAAAAGTATCCTATATGTTGACCAGGGATGTAAGTTAAATTTCATGTAAATCGGTCCAACCGTTTCGGAGATTAGCCGGTACAAACAGACAGACAAACAGATAAAAAGAGAAAAAAAAAAAAAACTAAATTAGTTCTATTTCACTTCTTGCATCCCCCTGACTCGGTTTTTGCCATTTTTTTTCATTGTACAGAAATTTGACCTCTACAATTTTATTATATGTATAGATATAGAGATTCTTGCATGGGCACAACACTCACTTGTCGCACAGCTGCGTGAGACTGGTGCAGGTGTGGTCGTAAGCCGCTGCCGCGTCGTCGAGCTCCCTCCTCAGCTGCGCGGCCACCGAGGGCTCGGCGGACGCCGCCAAGGGCGCGGCGGCGTCGCGCAACTCGCCCACCAGCTCGCCGCTGCGCCGCGACAGCGATTCGCTCAACGTCTACGAACAATGTTATAAGGGTAGTTGCAAAACAACCCACAGCCAGGTGGTAGGGCATTTGCCCGTGGTCTAAAGTATGTCGCCATAACAACCTCGAGTTGTGTTCCGGCATTAGTGACCAGGTTCCAGTCTCCCCCTTAAGAGAGCAGCAGCGCATTTGTAGCACCTTTGGTGTTGCAAATGTCCATAGGCGATGGTAACCGCTTTCCATCAAGTTGGCCGTCTGCCTGTCTGCTGAACTCCTGCAATAAAAAAAAGGGAACATCTGTCCGACTCCGTAGTGGTTTTGGCGAGAACTGAAAGGGGACTTTGTACTGTGCAGTTTCTTTCTCTAAAAGTGTGTAAAATTCCGTATGTTTAGTATTTAAATAGCAAACACGTACACACACACGCATGCACGTCATTACATTATCATTGTAATCTATCCTTAAGAACAGACGAGCGTGCATGACAAGAGCTATGAATTTCAAAGAAGCAAGTGAGGTGTGTAAGAATAAGCCTGTATGGCGCTCTGTTGTGCGTGCCTACCCCGCAAGGGACCTGGCGTGAAGTTATGTACGTATGTGTGTTTCTTGACTTTGTTCTTTCTTTCTCTAAAGGTGTGTAAAATTCCGTATGTTTCGTATTTATTATTTTTGGTAGCAAACACACATACACACGAGCACGCCATTCCATTATCATTGTAATCTATGTCTATTTATCTATTATTTAAGAGCTATACTCTTGTCGGTGGAGCCTTCTCCAATCTTCTCTATTATGGACCAGTTGTTTTACTTCCATGTACGACACGACACCCATTTTTTCTTTTATTTGATCCATGAAAGCTCGCCTTGGTCTTCTCTTCCCTCTCTTTGTTTCCACTGCCTTCGATTAACGTGCATAAGGTGTCGTGTCGTAGCAAATGGCCAAACGTCTTCCCCCTTCTTTCCTCCAGAGTTTTTAAAATTGTGCGAGCATAAGACACACTAGTCACGGGTGATTATACACTTTTAATTTAGATTTAAACAATATTTTGTCACAGTTTAAGACCGAGCAGCGGATTCAGGGCACCGATCATACTTCAACCTTTTCTTTTAAATTCTCAACGATCCAACTTGTCACAAAGCTCGCCCGTCTACCTAAAGTACAGATGGCGCCTCTGGTTTGTCATAACATGAAGCTGATATGATATCATCCTTCACACAACCTTTGTTGATAGACCTTTACATTTGTACCCAGCAATATTTCAGATTAACATTATTTTTGTCACGGGACATTTATTTCTCATCATTACATGCCCCATAGCAACTTAGTCTTCTTCTTCCTGTCCGTTTTTAAACACGGGAGCGACTTAAAAGATTATACACTCATTTTTCTCACCATCATCTCCACATTTTTATTTTAGTTGAGTGAAGAGGTTTTTACGATGCGCGCGCACACCGTCACACGAAAAATCTACACCATGAAGTTAGCTTATAGTC
Organism: Dendrolimus pini; assembly: GCA_949752895.1. Classification (NCBI taxonomy): domain Eukaryota; kingdom Metazoa; phylum Arthropoda; class Insecta; order Lepidoptera; family Lasiocampidae; genus Dendrolimus; species Dendrolimus pini. The sequence continues at coordinate 2,075,012 of OX457137.1, forward strand.
AACCGACACCCTGAAGTTAGCTCTATAGTCAACATTTTAGTTTTTCAGGATGGCCGAGTGTAGTATGGTGTTGTTCTATTCCTTTACACTGCATATTATAATCATAGTATTAACAATATATATGATGATGAATAATCGTCCAACTTACCTCCAATTTCTCAGTGGCTTTCAAAAGTCGGTCGTAGTCCACCTGGCCTTGCACCGTGAGGAGTTCCACCATGTAGTCGGCTTCTCTGACAGCACCTTGGACCAGCTCGAGCTGCCTCTCGAATCGCCTCCACAACTGGACCTTGGCTCGGAGACGAGCGCTGAGCTCACCAGCCGCGGCCTCCAATTCCGCATGGGTTTCCTGTGAAAATATAACAAATAAAATCTGGCAAGGGAAGAAGCATTTTCAGAAATTTACATAAAGAACGTTTAAATAATTTCACGATTATGGGAGCTAATAAATCACTATCTATTAACTTCAGTAAAACCTTATTTTTCTGCACCACCTATTTCGCCTGATTCAAATTTTTCTCATTTAGGTTGCCTGGAAGAGATCTGTTTCAGCGATATGGTAGCCTATTGTATTGCCTAGAAAATATTGCAAATATGGTCTGTTTTTGTAATTGTATATATTGGTGTGCAATAAAGTGTTATCTATCTATCTATCTATCTAAACCCTAGGCCTTAGATAAAGGTAAATCTTTCAAGTGGGCTTCTATGGCCATATCTAAAACTATAAGATATAGCGAAATATACTTAAGCGTCTCGGGGCCTATTTTGATGTAAACTAAAACGGTACTATTAAATTTTTGAAAAATCATTTACGTCTGATTTTGAAAAAAATATGCTGTATATTAAACCAAATCATAGTGTAGCTTGTAAAGATCAATTTCTGTAACCTGTAAAAATGATTAAAGAAGACGTACCTGTAAAGCGGAGATATCTCGTTCCACGCCGGTCGGTGATACCACAACCCTCAGACTGACAGGCAGAGTATGTAACGCCTGGCGTAGAGCTAATATATCCCGCCATTGAGATGCCAACTCTTCTATTAGTCTATCACAGGTTTCTGAAGCACGTTCTACAACATCACTGCCAAGTCTTTCAGCTGCTTCACATTCTTCCAGCGTCAAACGAGCTTTCCTTTGACTCTTCTGACACCTGATTATACCGGCTTGAACTTGCACAATCTTTTCTTTGAGAAGTATACTCCTTTCCAGCTCCTCAGCAATCTGATCGTCCAAAATGCCAGATTGAGTAAGCAAAGCTCCCAAACGATCTGATTCTGCTGTTGGAAGTAAGCTAAGCCTTCCAAGCTCGTTCTGAATCCTGTCAATACGACCGGTCATAACTTGCAGTCTTTCTATGTAAAGATTCAATTCGTCTTCGCTCTTGATAACACCTTTCAAACAATCTAAAGCGGAGCGCAGTTCTCTCAATTCTTCTTCTAAAATGTTCAGCTTTTCACCGGAAGATACATCGCGGTCTGAAATATTCTGAATTGCTGAAGCGTGGATATTTCCAATTCTAGATGCTAAGTCCCGCCATCTATCTTCTATTTTAGAGAAGAACTGCCTTTGAACCATCTCGTCTGATATAGGTAAAATTTCTAAAGCCTTCTCAAACTGGACCCCTGATTCATTCTTCAAGTTACTGTAGACTTCATGTTGTGCTTTAAGTTCCCAGAATCTACGTAAATTACCAGTAGTTGTTATGTTCTCTGGTGTAATAAATTCTAGTTCTCTATTTGCAATATTCATCCATCCGTCGATTCGATCTATTAAAAGGTCGTAAGTCTGCCAGTTCTCTTTGAAAGCCGTTAGTCTTGTTAGTCTAGAATCAATTTCTTCTTGGAGTCTAAGTAAGGTGTCTAATGAGACTGCGCATTGCGTTTCTAATCTAGAGCATACAATTAGATTCTGTAGACTTTCCGTTATGGACAAAAGGCGCAGCATTTTCGCGTAATGATGAGAGACATCCAAACTTAATGACTGATACAAATTAATATACTGTTCGTGGTCAATTGAAGTCACATTGCTTAAATCCGGAACTCTTTGCTGAGCAACGATAAGCCATTGCCCTTCTTCCTTCATACCATGTTCTAACAATGACCATCTTGATGCAGCTTGAGTCATTTGTTGAGCACGACTTGCCGCTCTGTCTATAATAACAGTAGCCCTGTCATGCAAAGAGTTGTGCAATGCAGAATACTTAGCTCTTGTTTCACTATCTAAGTTGTCTTCTAAAGATTCAAGTATAGCTCTACAGTGGCTTAGATTCACGAAGAATTTTCTGTGTTTTTGAATTTCTTCATGCAGATGATCCAAGTCGGAAACTATAATCTTTCCATCCAATAATGCTTCCGCAACATCAGTGATTTGACCGAAATCTTGAAGAGTTTGTTCATATTCCTCAGCCAAAGATGCAAGCTGCAATAATCTATCTCTTTCATTATTAATGGTATTTTCTACTTGTTTAGTGTCGTCGTCGCAATTATACAGTTTCGTTGGACATTCGCGTTTTGGATTAGCTTCTACTAAACTTCGGCAGCGCTTGAACAACTTAGTGATAGTTTCATAATTGTCGATATTATCAGACTCTATTTTATCAAGTTTATCCAACTTTTGTTCTGTTGGGATTTCAGAAACAATCACCGCATCCAAGTTATTCTTTACTTTATCAACTGATCTATTTAACTTATCAATATCCTCTAAAAATTTATTCCAATCTTTTTCTACTTCTACCACTTTATTTAAACTTTCTTTACTCAAGGTATTAACTGCTTCGACTTGACGCGTTAATGTCTCAATTAAAGTGATGATTTCTTCGTTAACTTCAGTAACTTCTACGATTTCTCTTAGTCTGTTTATATAGTTCTTTAAAGAATCTAAACGTTCCATTTCATTAGTGGATTCTACACCGGTGACTGTTTGTCTTTGAATCTTATATTGAATCTCTTCAAGCCAGATTGAAATGGTTTCAATAACTATAATGACACTTCTTTCGGTTTTCACAGAGTCATGGCTTGTAACAGCATTATTGACTTCATCGAGTTCTTTGTTGACAACTAAAGCGTATGAATTTTCAACAGATGGATCTAATAAGGCCACAGCCATTGTTTCTACACTTGTCGGGTCAGTAACGTTTTGTGTTCGTTTTTCCATGACGTCTATTAATCTAGCTTTTTCCGATTTTATCACTGTCTTACTTGGCGAAGGAGATTTAGATTTTGACCTTTGTACTACATCTGAATATGTCAATTTAGGCTGTGTTGGTTTTTGTTGTACTGGACTAACTTGAGAAATCCCTTCGTCAATAGAGTAAGAATTACTTGATATATCATCACTTGTAGGTGTAATTGAGATAGACAACTCGGCGTTGATAGGATCTGAAAGACTTTCCGGTGATTGTAATAATGGTGATTCTACCTTTTTTTTAGGTTTTCTCTTTTTCTGCCTTTTTTCGGCAATAATGGATTGAGGCGGTTCTTCAAACGATCTCTGACTCTCAATAAAATCTGTAGTAGCTTGAGGTATAGAGATCTGAGCTCTTAAGTGAACTTCGTACGGTTCGTCTGTTGAAGTAGAAATGGAGTCTTCAGAATAAATTCTAGGTGAAGTTTGCTGGTTGACATTAGCAGTTATAATCTTATGACTGTCTTGCTTCCAGGTGGAAACTGGTAGTTCTTCAATTAGTGGTGGTTTAATGTCGTCTCTTGGTGATGTTTGTTGGATGTGGTCAGACATTATAATTTCTGTTCTAGGTTCAGTGCGTTTTTCAACCCTTGGAGTAGTTTGTTGACTATTGTCTACAGTGGTTACTTTACTTAAATCAAGTGTAGGTAACTGCACGTTAAATTCCACTCTTGGAGAAGTTTGTTGTGTATTGTCAACTGTTATTATTTCTTTAACATTCATATCTGGAAGTTTAACTTCTTCGGCTTCAAACTGTGTGGAAGATGTGACCAAAGAAATATCTGGAGTTTGAATACTTATTTCTGTGAGTTCTTTTTCTTTCACAGGAGAAGTCGATGTTTCCTGATCGGCTATTTCAGGTTTAAGAGTTTGTATATCAGCTTCAGAAGTTTCAATAATTATCTCAGTGCTTTTCTCATCTTTTTTTATTTCTTCTATAGGAGATGTTTGCATTTCTTTAGATTCTGTTAAAACTTCAGGTTTAACATGCTGTACTTTTTCACTTATTGGTGACGTTTGAGCAAACTTCTCTTCTGGAATACTGATATCATATGGTAATACCTGAGTTGTCACTTCAGATTTAACTATTTCGGGTGTTTCTGTTCTACTGGTTTGAATTTCAGTATCAGAAGTTATTTTTTGTATAATTGTAGTAAAATCTTCAGTAGTTTGTGTGTCGACCTCCTTCTCTTCTTTAGGAGTTGTTTGTACTATAACTTCATTTTTAAATGTTGGAGATGTTTGTAGTTCAAAATCAACGGTTTTTGGTCTGGTATACTCAGATTCTGGAGAAGTCTGGATGGAATAATCCTGGACAGGTATTTGTTCCATTACTGGAACAGGATACGTTATTTTTTCTGGCACGTTTTGGGCAGTTTCAGGACTACTTTGCACACATTCTTCTATAACTTTTACAGTATTTATATCGGATTCACTCATAGTATGATATGATTCGTCTTTAACTGATGTTTCAACGGATTCAATGCCCGTCTTGGGATGTTCAACTTGTATTTTAGGACTTGCTAGTTTACAATCCAAATTAACTTCTGGAGTAATTTCTTCCACGTCAGCTTCGATAGGTTCAACGTCTTGAAGCGAATCTTTGTCTTTATTGTCTTCAACAGTGGGAAAGTGCTTTTTCTTTTTCTTGTCTTTCTTCTTTTCTACAACATCTACTATAGACGTTTCTTCAAATTCACTAGTACTTTTCGGATATACAGTTTCTTCGCTGGCATGAGGCCTGCGTTTCTTTTTCCTTTTCTTATCAGTTGTGTCAGCCAGACCTCCTACTGACAAATCTTCAGGCTCATAACCTTTCTCTTCTATAATATGTACAGATTCGTCAATAATAGAGGAATCAGTTTCTTGAACTTGAATCGCTTCTTTTGGCTCAAGTACATCCATGGACGGCTTTGGAGATTCTATAGGAGGAGAAATAGGAAGCTCGATATAATGGCTAAGGGAAGAACTGTCAGTATATAAAATACTTTTATCAGTTTCAACTGGAACATCCATATTTAGAGACTCAGTGTCTGAATCCAGTTTGTGTTTCTTTCTTCTTTTAATTCGTTTAGGTTCTTCTAGTTTTTCTTCAATTTTAGGTGTTTTTGGCGCTTCTTCAATTATAGTATTCGGTTCTTTAAAGACTTTGGTAGTTTCGGGAGAAGATTTATCTTCTTTTAGTGTTTCAATCACTGGAAGAACATCAGGTTTTCTGTGCTCAGTTGTTATAGTAATTTCGCTTGGTAAACTGACTTGAGTACCTTTTTTAATTAGCTCTTGATCCATTACTGTCATTTCAAATGTAACTTTTGGCTTTGTTTTAGTTGTTACATCAGTTTGTATTAATGATAAAGATATATCTACAGTTTGATCAGGTTTAGGTTTTGTGGCCGGTGTTGTATCTTCTAAATTATCATCTTTGGTAAGAACAGATCTCCTAGAGATAATATCATTTTTCGGTTCTCCATTATCTTCAGTAATTATTTTTTGCTCTATATTCTTCTTATCAAACATTTTTGAAAGTTTATCTTCTGATTTCTGATCTGTATTAGTTACAGATTTACTTTCAACTCTAAATCCTCGCAGATGTGTGTCTAATCTTTCAGATTCTAATAACATAGAAATGTCATATTTATCAGATTTTCTGTCGGTTATGGGTTCTTTACAGTCACTATGTTCCGCTTTACCTTGATGTCTTTCCGGTTGGTCAAACACTTCTAATAGTTTATTGACACTTTCAGACGAACCTTGTACTTTAGGTTCAAATTGACGTATATACGATAACTCAGGTAACTCAGGAGCTACTGTTGTGTCAGTTTCAGTTATCACATTTCCTATTTTAAGTGTCTCAACTTGCACAGTTGATTGAGTGGGTCCTTTTTGCGTTACTAATTTACAGATTGGTATACTAGAGATTTTTTCGGTTTCTCGTGTGATTGATTCATTATCCTTTTTTTCTTGTTCGGGTATAGTTCGCAAGTCCTCTTTGTCTGTATCTTTAGCTAGGACAAGTTCATCAGTTGCTCTGCGGTGAGTCATATCATCTGCAGGTGTGTGCGGTTTTGGTAACATTTGATGAATAGATGTTTCCACACTAGAACTTAATTCAGTCTGTAGAATTGGATTATCTGTAAATATTTCTGATTCTTTTTCTTCTTCTTCTGGAGATGGAATTTCTTTAATTAACTTGTCTACAAATTTGTGTGGTTCTGATAATATCTTCTGTCTGGGTATATCCACCTCTTTAATCTGCATTTTTTGAAGGTTTGTTGTAGACTTTTCAGACTTTTGAGCTTGCTTTATCATCTCATCCAGAGGTTTTTCTACATTAGATAATTCTGGTTGAAGCAATTCGACTTTATTTGGCTCAACTATCTGAATATTTGTACCTTCGGTTAGTATAAATTCTTTTGTTAGTTGAACTATACCCATTTTAGGTTTTGTTGACGTTTCGAGTATCGTCTCAGGTGTTTTAATTTTTTCTGGAAAATCAGGGGAAATAATATCTTGTGAAGTGGGCAAAAGAGGCTCATCTTTATGAGTTTGTGGTTTTTGAGTTTCAACATGGGTAAACATAGTTTGTTGTTCCAAATCACTATCTGGCGCATCTAGGTCTGTGACTTGTTCTGTTACATGAGTTATTATATCTCCTGAAGTTAAAGGTCTCAGCTCTTCTATAATTATTTCAGGTTTGATTTCTTCGAGGGGTTCAAGCGAAGATATAAATGTAGGTACTTCTGATATAACAGTGATAACTTCTGTAGTTGTTGCGCCAAGTGATGGTTTTATGTCTAAAGGTAGAATTTCATCCTCAGCACACGACTTATTTTGAATATCAACTACTATTTTATTTGTAGCTAGTTCCTGCTCAGGTTTCTCTTGGTCAAGTTTTGGTTCTATAACATGATCCTCCTTATGTAAAACAACCTTTTCACCTTCAGCTTTTTTGATTTCGTCGAATTTCAGTTGTTCAACCTCTGATTTTATCATTTCGTTATTTTGGATAAGAGATTCAGTCTGAATACGTTCTTTTTCTAATAGTTCTTTAGTTAGTTCTGAAAGTGATTTAGAGTCTTTGCGACCAAAACCAAACTCAGTCTTTTCAGGTACTGATATATCATTGTCTATAATTTCTTTTGGAGATGGTATTTTTACCATTTTAAATTCGTCATAATCAGAAACATCTCTTTGAGTAGGTTCTTTACTTGTTAGAATAGATTCAGTGCCGATTTCAGTCGGTACTGCAGTAGCTTCAGTTTTAGGTTGTTTAATCGTTTTGTTGTCACTGATATCCAAATCGATTGCAGCACTTATAATAGGACCAGGAACAAACTCTCCATCGTCGTCAATCACATGTTCTGTTACATATTTTTGGCCACCTATAAGTTGAACCGATTTAATCATTTTAGTTTGTTTACTAGCGATTAAATCTGAACTCACCGCGGCATCATGAATATTTTCTGGTTTTTGTAAAATTGACTTCTCATTTATATTGGACTTTTTAACAACGTTGTCACCATATTTTCCTATCATTCCATCATCATTTCCAACTTGTCTTTGTGTATAATTAATGGATTCATCAGGTTCTTCAATGATTTCTTCTGTAACATGTTCCTTGCCATCAATTATTTTAACTCGCCTGATAACTCTCACATAGCTAGTATCGGAACCTTGAACAATATCACTAACTTTAGGGCTATTATCCAGAACCTCAATTTGATCTGGCTCTTCAATAACTTCTTCTGTGACATGCTCTTGGCCATCAATAATGACTATTCGTTTAATTATTCGTCTTCTCATAATTGTAACGATTTTCTTAACATTTTCTGTAGTTTCTGTAATTTCTGGATGCTCAATCGTTGTTACTTTTGTTGCTGGTTCCGTGAGCATTATTGATGTGTGGGGTTTAGATAAAATTTCTCGTTGTCCAGTCAGAGTAATAGTTTCAGCTTTGTTTTCAGCTTGTGATTTTACATCTTCAATATTTTGTGATAAGGTATATAAAGGAGACGGTATTTTTGTTGTTTTAGAAAGATTTTCTACTTCTTTAACCTCAGAAAGACTTTCTTTCATATCTTCAAAAGGTTTTTCTATGGCTTTTAAAAGCATTTCTTGTTTGGGAGTGTCATAATCAATCGATAAAGGATCTACCTTTTCAAACACATCTTTTTTAGATTCGACTGTTTTATTGATCTCATCAGTGGTATCTGTAATGCTTTTTTCTATAGTGAAAGCTTTTTTTTGATCTTCTAACACGTCTTTGAAATCTTTAACAGTTTCGACTTCTCCAGTCTTATCCAAGCTGGTCTTATCTCTTCTGACAGGTTTCAATGGTATTTTAGAATAAGAAGAATGATCCATTTCACTTCCGATTAGACTCTTTGTGATATCTATTAGAGTTGTGTCTGACTGTTTAATCTGATTAAGAGATTCATGTGTAAGCTTTTCTTCAGATTTAACAGCGACTAATGGAGACACATCCACACTAGCATTGTTACCAGCTTTGAAATAATCAATGTCTTTTACTAAATCCAATGGAATGGTTTTATCTTGTGAAAGTTTTTCGGCATTCTCTGTAACAGGTAATTTATCAAGACGATCATCAGACTTTACCTGGTCAGTTTCCTTGACTGTTAATTTATCTAATTCAAGAGATTTAAATGGTACTTCAGACGTCACTGAATAATTAATTTCTGAACCAATTAAACTTTTTGTAATGTCTGTCAGTGTAGTATTTTTAGTAGCGTATTCGGTTACATTGCTTGTTACTTGATCATCAGTTGTATCTGTAATTTCTAGAGTACTTTCATTTTTCTTCTTTTTAGACTTCCTTTTCTCAGGTCGTTTTGGTCGGTCTTCCACTATCTTTTTTATATCTTCTGACACTTCCGTTGTTGATTCGTCAGTGGGAGTTTCTTGTGTAAGTTCCTGCGTAAGAAGAGTATTTACATCCTCCTCTGGTTTAATATCTTTAGTTATTTTTTTATCTTTCTTTTTCTTCTTTTCAGGACGTTTAGGTTCGTCTGTTACTTTTTGTATACTTTCAACAATATCTGAAGTTGATTCATCCGTTTCCTGTGGTACCATGATAGGTGAAATAGGTTCGGTATCTTTAGACGGTTTCTTGTCTTTCTTCTTTTTCTTTTCAGGCCTCTTAGGCTCATCTTTTACAATCTGCTTGACATCTTCGGTATTTTCTGGAGTAAATTCATCAATTTGTTGTTCCATGCTAAATATTATTTCAGGCATAGTAGATTCTTTCTCAGTTTTATTATCCTTTTTCTTTTTTTTCTTATCAGGCCTCTTAGGAGGTTCATCAACTTTTATGTGTATAGTATCTGATTTTTTAATGTTAACTGCAATTTCCGGTTGTGATTCGTCAAATTCCTTGACTTTTTCCACGATTGCTGTCAGAGGCACTTCTGGTCCGTCTGCCGGTGTAGTGGCAACATATTGAATAGATGAGTAATCAATTTCACTACCTAATAAATTTTTTGTTAAATCAATCATTGTAATGTCCTTCGATGTATCAATAATTGATTTCTTGTCGAAGGTATCTTCATATTTGGGTTCAGTTAAATCTATAACGGTCTTACGAGTTACAATTAAGGGTTCAGCTGATTTCACGACTTTGGAAGTACTTGTAAGGCTATGTACTATATCATGTTCTAGAATGTCTTCCGTTTTTAATTTTGACTTTTCCTGACTATCTTGAGCTTCTTTTTCTATTAACACGGGGTTTCGTTCACTTGCTTCTATGGAAGTAGTTGCTATCATAGGTTTTAGTTGTTCCACAGACTCTTGTGGAATACTAGTCTCAATATTGCTCAATATATTTTCGGTGCTACTTGCAAGGTTATGTACTATATTATCGTTTAGAACACCTTCCGTTACTGATTTTGGTTTTTCCTCGTCATCTTGAGATTTTCTTTTTTTTAACATGGATTTCTTTTCATTTGTTTCTTTGGGAATAGTTACTAGTACCGGTTTTTGTTGTTCTTCAGTCTCTTTTAGATCACCAGTCTCAATATTGCCCGATATCCTTTTTCGGTCTTTCTTTGATTTAGGTTTGTTTGGGTAATCTACATATGTTTCCGGTTCTTTTTCAGAAACTTCAGAAAATATAGATTGTGGTAAATGTACTGTATCTTCTAATTTGAAAACAGGTGACACTTCTTGCGGTGATTTCTCAGGTATTTTTTCTTTAAGCGATGAACTAATTGCAGGTATCTTAGATATAGAAGTATGATCAACTTCAGCACCTATCAGACTTTGTATGACATCAATTAACGAACCCTCTCTTGATTTCTTCTCTTCCGGTTTGTCTTCTAATTTTGGTTCTAATTCTATTTGATTACCAGAATCCTTAGAAACTTCTTTTAATTCAAGATTAAGTAACGTATCGGCTTGCTTAGGCAATTCCTGGACTTTTGTTTTGGCTAAGTTTATTGTTTCTGAGTCTTCAAAAATACCTTGTGACTTTGATATATTAATAACTTCTGCTTCCTTTAGATTTTCATCGCATTCACGTACTTTGTGAGCTTCTTCAACATAAGCTGGCAATATAAGCTTTTTATCTTTCTTAGACTTCTTAACTTTTATTGGTTTATTTATTATTTCTGATTTTGAATCAATTTTGGAAGAAACTTCTCCAACCGCTAAAGGTTGCTTCGGCGGAATTTTGGATATGTTGGTATGGTCAGCTTCAGCAGTCATTAAATTTTTAGTGATATCGACCACAGATATATCCTGGGCTTTACTTATCTTAGGAGTTTCAAAATGTTCTTTAATCACCTCAGCTTCATCTGACAACGTAGACATTCCAGATTTTGTAGTATTTTCAATAATACCATGAGTCGACTTTTTCATATCACTAGATATCAACTGATTGTCTTTGTCAAGTTCAATGCTTTCTGGAGTTTTAATAACACTTAAAGCATCAGAAATATCTCGGGGCTCGTTTTCTGAAGAATCTTTTTCATTCACTTTAGATTTAATTGAGCTAGTAGGTTTATTTTCTTTTTCTGCAGATTCAACTTTAGTGCCAATAATTATTATTTCAGGTTCAGTATTTTGCACTTTTTCTTGTATAGTTTTCATTATTAAATCAGTTTCTTTTAATTCACCTAATTTTTCCATTTCTACGGGTTTAGGTGTTATAATTTCAGTTTTGATTTCAACAGTTTGAGATAAAGCATCTGGTGTTACAAAAGGTTTTCGAATATCAGGTGTTTTTATAAATTTATTTTCCTTGTCTGTGGTATCTATTACTTTAGTTATTGTAATTGTAGAATCAGGGAGATTTTGTTGGACAGGCCTAATATTTTCTGTGAGATTAAAATCTAGTTCTGTCTTATCAGGTTGATTTATAGCACTTGATGGAGGTGTCTTATAGCTAACCGTATGGTCCATTTCATGACCAATAAAACATTTTGTTATAGCACTTAAATTAGTCTCCTCCCTAGAAGGCGTAACGGGAGTTTTCGAGATATATAAATTATCCAAAGGCTTGGCTTCAGTTGATATTTTTTCAGCTGTGTCTGTCACTGTAGTAGTGTGAGGTATTTGGCCAGACACAATAGATGTTACAGTTTGATGCTCTGTAGCTTCATTTGCTTTATCGCTTTTAGCAATATTCTGAACTTTAGCATCAGGTTCATACTTAACGACCTTCCGAATTATCTGTATAGAACCTATAGGAGTTTCTTCTCGTAGTTGATCCTCACCTGGTTGTTTAAGATACATCACTTCTTTTTCGCCTTGTTTTTCTTTGACTAAATATTCTTCTGATATTTCAGGTTTGTCTGGAATAAAATTATTTTCATCAAGCATTGTCGATTGAAGAATATCACTGTCATTATCGTGGTCTTCAATGACTCGTTCCGTAACAGATTCTTTGCCATCAATCATTTGAACTTGTTTTATGATTCTTACACGTTTTGTTTTGAAGTTTTCTGACTGAACGTTGTGACTAATTTTCGGTTCATCTTCAATAATTTCTACTTCCTCTGGTTCCTCTATTACTTCTTCAGTTACGTGTTCTTTTCCATCGATGATTTGTATGTGTTTAATGATACGTTTTTTGATCCTTGTAATTTTTCTTGTCACTTTTTGGACTACTGTAGCAGTGTTAATAGACGATGTTTCAAATGTAGAATGATGATGACCTTCAGTGGTAATTGTGTGACCGCCAATAGTAATTGTTTGACTGTCAGTTGTATATGACTGGCCTTCTACAGGTACATATATAACATTTGGATCATCTTCGGTAAATGGTTTTATCTCTTCAATCGGTTCTTGTACGTGATACTTGTCATGTACAGGATCTGGGCCGGTGGTATAGACTTCTGTAAACGTAACTTCATCCGGAGTTTTCATAAACTTCTTTTCTTCAGATCTACGAGCGACAGTTTCAGATCTTAACACATGTGTTTCAGAATCTTTTTTCATAAATTTTGACATAAGTTTTTCTAACTCTTGTTCTTGAGCTAATCTATCCGTTGGTGTCTTTTCTCTAATTGTTTTGATAACCGATTCGGTTTGATATTTATTTTCATCGTTTTTGGGAATTTCATCCAGTTTTTCAGATAGATTGCTTTTTGTATTTTCATCTACTGCTGGATCAGGCTGGTCATCACGAGGCAAACAGATTTCGTCATCATCACCTTCAATCTTAGCTTCGCATTCTTTAACGCTAATTGAAATCCTCGGTACTTGTTCTTCAAATACTTGTACATCATCAGGCTCTTCGATGACTTCTTCTGTAACGTGTTCCTTGCCGTCAATTATAACGACCTTTCTAATTATACGTCTTCGTGTCTTAATAATCCTTTTGGTTAATTGCTGAACAACAGCAGTAACGCTTGATGAAGAAGTTTGTATCTGAGTGGGCGTACCTTCTGCTAGCTGCATAATTTCTTCAGGACTTAAATCTTTATCGATTGCGATAATCATATCCGGATTGGAACTGTATTCTTCGATCGTAACTTCTCCGCCTGGGATTCTAGTAATGACTTGCCCACCATAAGTTTGATAATGTACGTTTTGTACACCGCCGTCGTCTACGCTAGTTGAGCTAGTTCCCATATTACCTTCAATCGTTATCTGAGAGAATTTATCTTTAACTCCATCTCTAGAGAATAAGGCGGATCTTTGGTCTTGAGTCTGTACTGTCTGTTGTCGTGTCACAAGTGTCTTTTTAACTCTCTTGACGATAATTCGCTTGGTTCCATCTGGATCAACAACCACTTCTGTTGTGGTTTCATCTGGTTCAACCATTACTGTTTCAAAAGCTTGTGGTATAGTTCGTACAATTCTTAGATGAGAGTCCTTTGATGTTTCATTATCTTTGTAATCAGCATCAACTAACATACTGTTGTCTTCCCTGATAGTTCTTTCAAAAGGTCTTTCTGAAATCTCAATGTAATCATGACCGTCACTTTCATACTTTTTGATTCTGATACTTTCCATGCCTTCCTTTTCTGAATCAGGTTCGCTGGTTTGAACTTCTATTTCTTGTGGAACAGAACAGGTAATGGCAATGTCTTTAGTAGTTATATCTGGTTGACATATGACTGATTTGTCAGCAAAAGATCGTTCGTCCGACATTAAACTCTTACCCGTTTGAGTTTCGATTGCTGCTGTAATTTTTTCATCTATATTTACTTCTTCTTTTTTGGGTTTTTTCTCAATAGGTTTACTTTCTTCAACTAGATGAGCTACAAAGCTTTCCTCCACTGACTCCTTTTCAAGTTTGGGTATAACTTTTTCTATTGTGTCAAATTGTTTTACGTATTCTTGAGGTACAGCTACTTCTTCAGGCATCGAAGTAGAATCAATAGTTCTATCTGTTTGAGATATATCGTCTTCTACGACTTCAGGAGCAGATCTCATATGTATTAATATTTCCCTTAATCTTTCTATCTCTATAATGACTAGACCTTTAGTCTCTTTCAATGCCTTTTGCATGGAATTCAACCTCACCTTTAAATTTTGACTAGATTCATCCATTCTCATCACAGTTATTGATCGCAATATTATCTCATATTCTTCATACTCTCTTATATAACGTTCGTAGATTTCGATATACCTAATAATGTCTTCTTCAGTCAATATGTCTGTTTGTTCTGTAGTCTGTTTAAGACCACTGTTGATTGTTTCCAGCCAATGGTCCAGTTTGACAATCTTTTCTTTCTGTTCTTCTATCTCTTGATCTTGACGTGCTTGCTCCACTTTGGCATCCTGAAAATTATTATTATATGGATTAAAGATTACAGCAATAACCTTAATCTCTACTGTTGCGGTACCTGATGAGTTCAGTTATGTACCATTTAAATTATTTCATGTTGATTAAATTAAAAAAAGTAATTCATAAACGATGTTTTCTATGAAAACGTACACAAGAAATTAGTAGTAGTTTATAGATAATTTTTTTAAATAATGTCTTTAAAATGTACCTTATAGGTAATGTATATTATATACAGGACATATTAAATATCAACAAGATTTCCTCCTTCCTCATACGTGATATATTTAGAATTGTTTTTCGTGAATATAAAAAAATATGTGGCTTTTGACAGAAATATTATAAACAGGATAAATTGTTTAAGCACAGCTCTGCAAGTTTTGCTGTTTTAACCGATATTTTACAGTCGGCTTTAAAATAATCTTCGAGCAAAGTCATGTCATAGGCACCTTAGTTGTTGACTGATGCCGAACGAGGGGGTGTATATGTAAACTCAATGAGGCGCATTCCACAAAACAGTTGATATTTTCAACATAAACACGCAATTATTAAAAAAAACAGCACAGCTGCATGTTGTAAAAACGAATTCTTTTATTACTTCGTGTTTAAACTTTAAAAACATCTATTGTTATCGTACTTATTTTATGGCTGTAATTAGTGTCGAACGAATTAATCCTTGTTTTATGGCCGTCGATGCTGGCAGGTGTACGGTATTAACTCGGCGAACGCGATCCTTTTTTCTATTGTATATTTAGTATAAAACAATGCCCGAACGGAGGGGTGAGGCAGTCATTCGACGACTAAGATACGACTAAGACTTTCGATTAGCGACATAGTGACGGACTTTTCGGCTGTTGAATTACATTGAAACGTCCAGTGTGAACTGGTTGAATCCAGTTTTATTTTGTACTTGTTTTATACGTGTTTGTACATTTCTAGTAAACTCTATAGTAATTCCAACGGCATTTATTTTAATTCGAGTCCTGTAGCTCGTAACACGTATATTTTAACTTTTGTATGACTGCGCCCGCATATCTCAAAAGTGGTCGATGGATTGACTTGAGATTTATATATCTATTAGTATTGGTTACGTTCTATTAGGGACTCACAGCGACCACGTTCACGACCGCGATTTTTCCCGTTCCATTTGTTTGCCGGTGTTACATTCGTAAAGTCAAGTGGAACGGCTATTCGACTCAACTCTTCACATGGGTCGTTGTGAGCGTTGTGTGATCGAGAATGATGCCGTCATTAGTGACGTTTTCGCCACAACCACAACGACCTCGGTCGCTTTGTGGAACGGCTAACGGAGCATTTTGGGCATTGTGTTCTACTAATAGAACGCCCTGATTGTAGATTGTCAGAAAAAAGTCATTCGTTTCGATGCAGTCATTTTTTTGGAGGCAAAAACCTCTTTAGTAAAATTTGAATTTTCAAGAATTTAGGTAACATTATTGAAGCAAAGGTACGATGTGTGTGAAAAATAGAAAATTAAGGCATAATAAAATAAAAATGAAACAAAAATTACCTTTCTTACCTTGATGATGTCCAGTCCCTCTCGTGCCTGCTTCAGTAGCTTGGAGATCCTGGCCCTCATCACGACGATGTCCTTCAGCAAGGCCTGGACCTCCGCCTCTTGACGGTACTCCATCACCTTCTGCTCGAGGAGCTCCGATGCCTCCTCGCACTTGACTAGAATTTCAATACCCTCCTGGAAAACGAATTAAATTTGTTTCTTTATTATGTTTCTATTTGTTTCATGCGAAGGGTCGCACAGGGTTTAATATGACATCAAAAGGATAAGATGTTTTAAGTGAGGATTCACCACGTTGAGTCGTTACTAGCATCACAAGCAGGAAATGCTTTTATCATCTATACTTAACCCTTGGTCAAATATTAACCTAACCTAAGGTAACGCGGTAGGATGTACTTAATCCTAGCTATTACCATAAACGCGAATGTGTTTGTTCCAACAAACTTTGTAACAACCCCTATCCAATTATCAGAAATCAAACAATTATAGCCTTACTTATAATAAAATCTCGTAGAGAAATGATTAGACATCTCTTAAGTAAGAGAATCAGAATCAGACCCTAATAAACGAATATCTTTTTTTCACTTATACATACATACATAACTTCACGCCAGGTCCCTTGCGGGGTAGGCACGAACAGTTTTTCACTTATAAACGTGTATACCTGTTGTTTACCTAAAAGGAGCACAGACAAACGAAATTTGAATGATTAACATAGGTTGTACCCAAAATATTCCACTAAAGAGCAATTTATGAGTAAGATTTTCACTAATCAGTTGCTGAGCAGCTTCTTTAAATTTAAGAAACGATTATAAGTAAGGCCCTTAATGTTTGTGTGCAAATTGGGCAATTTTCCAATAAGTACTTACAATGTACATAATAAAGATTTCGTAAATATTGTACAATAATATTCCTGAGACCGGCCAAAAAGTCTTGTTATAGTGTTAAAATGCATAGACATGACATCATAATCGATTGTGATAAAGCCAAAATCAACATGGCGACATTGTTTTCTAAGAAAATAGAAGCTAATTTTAAATGTGACATAGCTTAATGAACGCTTGCTCACACCGGCATTATGTCATGGATGATATTATCAGATAACCTTCGAGGATGCAATGTGAGTTGCAGCGCTAATGACACGTTTTAGAAGTAAAATAATTATTTTAAATCTTCCGTTATGACGTCATGCTTTGCGGTAGCTGAGTGGTTGACGCATTTGCCTTTCGAGTGACGTGTGTTCGAATTAAAAAAAAATATTGTCACCAAAATTAGGTAAAAATTTCGCCTTTAGGTGGGGCTTCATCTGGCATAATGTTAAACGTTTCACGCAGATATGGCAATGAATGCTTTATTTGAGATACGACATTATTAATTACGTTAAATATTGTCAGATAACGTATGTATATGCACTAATGTGGCGATGCGAAAACGATGTTATTTTTAACGAAAATTTTAAAAAGAACAGTTGCATAATCATTAATAGTTTAATATATTTTTTCTTTCAGAAATGTCTTTATCATTATTTTGAATAATTCATCATTGAACTGTCTAAAGTGTGAATTTATTGTAGACTATGGGAGCCATGCAGAACACACTTTTGCTCATAAGTGTAGTCCGTGCATTATGTAGACAAAGCCTATCACCGTCACGTCTGTTTCGTGGAACTACATCTTCTAAACGGTGAAATAAATTTGGGGTCAGCTTCACAAACATTAATACTTCAAAGATATTGAGAGACGGTAAAGTAAGAATTTCAACGAAAATTGGTTTTAATATATTACTTTGGAGTACTATTTTGGGTAATGAGGTATTTAAGATTAAACACTTCTTTTTTTTTCTCTTTTTTTATTGCTGAAGCACAGCATACAGGCTGACGGCCCAACTGTGATGGTAAGTGGTTACAGTCGCCTATGAACATTAACAATACCAGAGGTGCTGGCAATGCGCTGCTGGCCTTGAAAGAGAAACTGTAACTTGGCCAGCGATGCCGGAACACAACTCAAAGTTGTTATGGCGGCATACTCTAGGCCAGGGGTGGTAGTCATCCAGTTGGGAAAATCCCTACCATCTGGCTGTGGGTAGTTTTGTCGCCTCTTAGGCAGACAGCAATTGGTATTTTTGCGTTCCTGCACGGATAATCTATACATATAATAAAATTGTAAAGATTGAATTTCTGCACAATGAAAAAAAAGGTTAAAAACCGAGTCAGGGGATGTAAGAAGTGAAATAGAACTAATTTAGATTTTACCAATTTTTTTGTTTCTCTGTTTGTCTGTCTGTTTGTACGGGCTAATCTCCAAAACGACTGGAGCGATTTTAATGAAATTTTGTATGGTGGTAGCTTATAAGCTATAACCCTGGTCAACGTATAGAAAACTTTTGATCCCGAAAAATTAAAGAGTTCCCGTGGGATAGTTAAAAAGCCTCACCATGCGGACGAAGTCGCAGGGATCAGCTAGTAAGATATAAGATTAAAATAATTTCTTATGGTTCAGTAGCCAAAACGAAAACACGGTAGCTGTGGTCGACGACCGCGTAGCCTCAGGCGTAAAGCTACATTCAGTACACTAGACTAGCGTTAAACAATGCTCTGAAAGGTGATAAGAGCATGTCATATGCAGAAAAGGAGCAACAAACTCGCGAAGGACAGATAACGCTCTTCGAAACATGCTGAATGCCGAGTGACTGCACCGGATGACATCACGACCCCAGTAAACAAATTAGAGATGCTCGTAACTGCTAATTTATGTTTGAACTTATGCATATGATAAACGAAATTATAGGTAGTAAATACTTTAGTACATTTCAAATCTCGTTGAGTTTTTATTTTGCGTGGTCATGAGAGTTTGAACATCTTTTTTTTTCTTACGATTTATTTTTTAATTCAAATGTGAGTTGAACTGCGTGTTTAGATGATTAACTTAAACCTCTTTTCTACTACCTTAACTTTAGACGTTCCCTAAGTTGTCTTTACACACCATTACGCCGCGTAAAGTGTATTTCAAATAGGACGGTACGGGAGAAATTACGTATAAAAATAAACATCGTGAATATGTGTATATATATAATCAGGAAGTATATAAATGCTGAAGTAATTTGTGACCCGGGAATCCCTCGGCAATTTCAAGTCAAACGTGGACGAATAACAAAACTAATGTTTATTTCATACCAAAGGTTACGGCAACGCTACAAATGACGTTTTGTGCATGTGTCAGCCATACCGTCCTATTTGAAATAGACTAAGAGTAGGGGAGCCCAAGATGCTAAATGTGGAGTTGCTCGAGCGTCGCGAGGACCTGTTGGATTGTGAAGATTAGATGCTAAAAAGAAAAGATGTTATATATACCCTTTCACTGGTGGGGGGAGCGTGTACAGGTTTAAAAAAAAAGAGTAGCACAGAAATACTCAAGCGTGTCAGATATTCAAATGGGATGTTAAGTAAACCCTAAAGGAACTCCTATTCAAAAGACTGACGATTTGGACGCGACCAAAAACCATGGCCGATTTTTGAAAAAAAAAAAAAAGTTACATTGAATTACTCGAGCGCGTCAGATTAATGTACAGACGGTTCAATCTGACAATTAAGTGGAGGAATTTCCTTAATCAAACGATTTGAAAAATGATTTGAAGCATAAAAAATACCCCCAGCCTGTATGAAGGGTTACTATATGGTGGGGCTACATAATAGGGTGCAAGGTTTCTCCCCTTATATTATTCTGTCACGATCGAGTAAATCCCAAAATCCCCGCTCGACCTCCCGTACTATAATTTATTGCAAAAATCGTTTCTGTAATGTGCTCGACTAGGGCTATTGTGAACCTGTAACACTGTTTCATAATATGTGGAATGAACGGAATATTAAAATAAAAGATCTACAAAAATACGAGGGAGCTCGAAGCGAGTAATTAGCGTATTAATTAAAAACGGAGAGCATGCATAAAACTAAAGTAGGTTGTATATAAATAAAACTTATCCCTTTGAGAGTGAGACCGTTCGAGATACATTTAACGAGCAATATAAAATATGAGATAAACCTGCATCGGTTAAAATTAAAAGTGCAATAAAAGCAAAAATAAATTGACTAAATTGTATAAAAATGTTAATGACATTATCCTAATTTGTGTTATGAACAATATATAACTGAAAGAGACAATATTAAATATTTGTTGTAATTCTAATAGCATAATAATCAGTAACATAATCAGTAATGTAACCAATAATCTTATACAATGTACTAATATATAAAGCTGAACAGTTTGTTTGTTTGTTTGTTTAAACGAGCTAATCTCAGGAACTACTGTTTCAGAATCGGGGGGGCTTTGAAAACAAACTCCACGCGGACGGTGTCGCGGGCACAGCTAGTATAATCATAATATCTATATGTAGTCTAAGGACTACAAACGGCTTGTAACTAAAACTACAAAAAAAATCAAACAAATAAATTACTTTGACTTTGAAAAACATAATTATATTATAAACATTTTCTTATAACTGACTTGAATGTAGGTATTTCCTGTTGTTATTTTTATAATTAAATACATATAAATATAATCGGCAGACGAACACAAATATATCCTCAAATTAAGCAAGTTACGCTTATGTTATGAGTAAAATACAACGAAATACTTTAGGGTCCATTTTAGACCCAAGACTATATATAGTAAATAACATAAAAGATCACGACGCTTCATTCAAGTTTCTCTTGTACTATTATATTAAGCTGAAGAGTTTGTTTGTTTCGATTGAACGCGCTAATCTCAGGAACTACTGGTCTGATTGGAAAAATTCTTTAAGTGTTAGATAGCTCATTTATCGAGGAAGGCTATTGGCTATATATATCATAACGCTCAATAGGAGCGGAGCACCAATGAAGAATGTTTCAAAATCGGGGGGGGGGGGGGGGGGGTTGGTTATGAAAACAAATTCCACGCGGACGACGTCGCCGGCACAGCTAGTGTTTATATACATAACTTTGGTTGAAGCATCCAAATTGAACGAATCAAAAAATAATAAACCGACTTACACAAACCTGTAATTCAATTCAACCGTCACTTACACGAAAACACTTCACTGTGCAATTTTAGAACCTAGCAAGTGCATTACAAGAAATTTTACACCACAGCCCAAAAAATGTCAACAATGTACCATTTCAGAAGTATATATTAACGTAATCAGGAACGAAATAATATTTCGATACAACAAATACACATAGATTCACTTAAAAAACAATGTCACTTGCTAGGTTCCGAAATTGCAGAAATTTACACTTCCGATATTTACCTTATAAAAATTCACTTTCACAATTGAGAGTAATTCTCGAAAATATCGCAGTCGCTTTCATCGAATCGTATTACTTCGTTGGCTTTGCTATAGCAAGTGCCCTAGTACACACTGCCAGACTATGTTGACGGGTATAATAATATGTGTGTCGTAACGGCCATGACATCATCGATGGGTGATGCATAGCATATATGTATGGGCAACTCAAAGTCAAGGACTGTACAGGTCTATTCAGATTAAATGTTAACAGCTCAATTGATGAGAGGTCAATGATGGTAGAGATAAAAATAGAATAGAACAACGATAATAAAAGAATAGAACGGACAGGATATGGCGCAATTTCCTGCTCTTTATAGAGTATCGCACGTTTGAACCAAGCGACTAAAGAATAGAATAGAAATCTATTACTTGCAATTCACGTACAAAGATGTTTAAAATAGTATCTATTAACTAGAATTCGCTCGCGACTTCGTCCACATTGGACTACGCTACGGAATACGCTAATTTATACGTGTCAGATTGTACAGGAAAATCCCGCAGGATTACCGAGATATAAAGAATCACAGATTTTATGATAGAGAATTTGCCATCGACAAGCGAAAAAATTACCCCGTAATTAGAGTTTTTTCCACCCGGGCCAGTTTGAACCGCTCCCAAGCAAATTCCCGTGGGATTACCGGGATATAAAGTAACGCAGATTTTAAGTCCGGGTATTTTCTATCGATCAGCAAAAAGCGCATCGAAACCGGTCCAGTAGTTTTTACGTAAGTTCCGAACAAACAGACAAAGAAAAAGTTACACTTTTACAATTTTATGATATTATAGATACATTCTATCTATCTCATTATTTACAAGATCTTGTTCAAACCAATTTTCGCTAACAGTTTTTTTGATGCTCTACAAGCGCAAATAATTCTAGAAATTTACACTTCGTAGTTTAAAAGTTTGAGGGGGGAGAGGATTTATTTTAATAACTTTAGAAACTAAAATTCCTTTGAATAAAAGTCATAAAAACATCATCGTGATTTATGAAGAAGTACTACTAAGTATAGGTACCCGACGGAAGTATGAACAAAAATTTCATAACAATATGATAACAATGAAGGAAAGGGTCTTAACACTTTTTTTCTATTCAAAATAGAAACAAACAGTTGTTTGTAAATTAGAGAAGTTTAAAATAGAATTTGATAATATTAAGAAGATATTTAAATATTATCTAAAAAATTCGCGTTGAACATATTTTTTATTCGACAGTAAACAATTATGAAATAATATTAGAATTGTACAAATTCATAATGACACTAATAGAGACATAGTAATATGTATGGTAAAGAGTGGTTGTATATTCCGCAAACTAATAAAAGAAAATACGTCCAAAAAGTACTAGCATTTAGTTGTCAATATATTTTTAAGACCTTTATGAATTTAGTGTCATCTTTGGTATTTTTTAATTAAACACGCAATTTGGATTTTATAGCTAGATGTACTTCCGTAGTTTTACAAGTAGTTTTTATAACATTTCAGGTCATTTCGTATGAATTTTGAAAGGAAAAGAAAATATAGCTTTACAAGAAAAATTAAAGAGGGTAGTCTTTGTTTTTCTATTCCACTTTGGCTTAACATGGTATATCCCGCCAGTGTGACGTGGTTAGGAGCGTATGCGTTTATAAAAAGAACGCACGGAAGTTAGCCGTCCATGTTTGTCAGCTTTTCAAAATTCGAACAAGAAAAAATAGACAGTTCTAAATATGAACATGGGGTTCATACGAAACTTTAGACATCGTTTCCTTTCCACTTTTAAAGTTCAAAACACAAATATCTAATACCAAATTTTGTCCGCGGCTTCGCTCGCGTTAATATATATTTTTTGTCGCATGAGTTGAGTAGACAGGCCGACGGCTCACCTGATGGAAAGCGGCTACCATCGCCTATGGACATTTGTAACACCTAAGGTGCTACCAATGTACTGCCGCTCTCTAAAAGGAGGCTGGAATCTGGCCACTAATGCCGGAACACAACACAAGGTTCTTATGACGGCATACTGTGGACCAGGGGTGGTAGCCATCCAAACGGGCAAATTATATAGATTTTGTAAATCCATCCCGAGTTCTACAAACAGTGTTGATGAACACCCGCAACGCTATCTAGCGAAAGTGGAATTAGTATTTTTAAATTAATTGCAACGGTGGCGCCAAAACGCTATCGCAGCGCTATCTTTTCCGATGTATTCATCTATGCTTCGCGAACAGTACATTTTTCTGGATGAAATTTACTGTATGATCCTTTCCGGCTGATAACGTGTATACAAAATTTCGTAAAAATCGGTTAAGTATTTTATTTTATTTTATTTTATTTGGGTTAACAGCTGAAATCTTACAAACTAAAGTTTTACAAAGTAACATTACAGAGATAGCTTAAGATCAGCTATTCATAAACCTCCACAGATGGCAGAGAAATACAAAAAATAATAATACAGTAATTTTAGAAAAAGATAACAATAATACGAAAATAGTGACCAGAAAACTAAATATTAATAAAATAGGCTTTGATTAAACTCGCATTTACGGATGCTAGACTATCCACAAACAAATAAATGTCAACATAATTCAACTTGCTGAGTTTGTTGAATTCATTAACTGATCTAACAAAAAATGAGTGGCGTCTGAAGGCTGTAAGAGTCAAGGGTGAATGAAGCAGTTTTCTAGGGCGTACAAGACTAGGGGGAACATACAAGTGTAGCTTCTCGATGAGACTAGCACAATCAATTTTGGACTGAGCAATTTTCACCAAGAAACGTATATCCGAAATATTCCTTCGAATTTTGAGTGGCAGAAGATGGAATTGGGTACAGCGCTCAATATAACCTTGCCGCGGTATTTTGTATTTAAAATTGATAAATCTAGTGATTTTTTTCTGAATGAGCTCTAATCTATCAGAGTGAACTTCGAAACATGGATTCCAAATTTGGCTTGCATATTCGAGGTGACTACGGACAAAGGCACAATATAGGACTTTACAGGTTTTCATCTTGTTGAAAGAACTAGCATTACGAATTAGAAAACCTAATGCAGACGAAGCCTTTTTGGCAATGAGATCTATATGTTGATTATATGAAAGTTTAGTGTCTAAGTACAAACCTAGGTCCCGTATGACGTTGACTCTGGCTAGAGGTAGGTTGTGAATATTATAGATATAATTGAGAAAAATATTTTTACGTGTAAATGTGATTACCGAACATTTAGATATGTTTAGGTCCAAGTGATTATCTTTACAATAGTCAGAAATACGGATGATATCATCCTGAAGGAGAGATGCATCGACTGGACTTGTAATAGATTTATAAATTTTCATATATTATAAGTAGTTAAGATGTGAAAGCGTAATAGACAAACTCACATTCGCATTTATAATATTAGTAAAGATAGTTAGGATTCAATGAGAGCGCATAGTTTGAAGGCGAATCTAATTATATCATGGCCGCTGTATCATCATCAGGAATTCGGGACTGTTATTTCTGACTGAATAAATATTATCCATTGACTTATAATAACAGTCCATAAGCGTCCCACAGCTGGGTTCGGGCCTCCCACTATAGGGGCACGTATACTCGCCACTCTTGTCCATCGCAGCTTTTCAGGTTTAACACTTCGGTTATCTCGATGTGCAGGTTGCATCACGATGTTTTCCTTCACCTTTGTTAGGACGTGATAATTGTAACAATAAGTCAGAAAACTGCCTAAGTGGTGCACGCGTTACGGCCAGGGTTAGAACCCGCGCCCTTTGAGTTCGGGACTCGTGTGCTAGCCGTTACGCTACCACAATTTCTATCTATGTCTTATGGCCGATTTTACAATCACCAGATAAAAGTTATCTATACAATAAAACACAACATGTTAAAATTATTATTAACAATTGCATGAATAAAATATATAAATTGTATCACTTTTGAACTTAGCCAAGTTATAGTTTATTCGACTGATAATTTTTATCTGATGATTGAGAAATCGACCTTTAATAAAATATATTACCTATGTTCAACTGTACTTAGGACATCAATACTAGTACAATATAACATTAATACAAATATGCTGCTTTCTAAATACTACATACATCAGACGCTAAATCCACTACTGACACCATCCAAAAAAATGCTTAAAAGGAGAGCCAAAAATAATTTTTAAGCATGAATTATTACAATGCTTTCCTAATAGATATTGTCATGTTTTACGATAGACGACATTAAATAGTCAATATGGCAAAAAAAATAGTATCAGCATTGAATTAAGCGTGCAATGTCCTTTTACCAATATCTACAGAAAATACGACGCAAGTTTATCTAAATGAAATATTTACAATGAAACTTACCCTAAGCCCCTCCTCCATAGTGTCGAGGCTCTTGTCAGGAAGATCAGACAGCCGAGTTTGGACGTCTCTTATTTCCTCGAGTAGTGTTTCAAGATCGTTAGATAATACATCCTGAGAACACACACCACCATTAGCATGGCACACTTTGTACAAATCTCACGTGGAATCAAAAGTTTGCTCAAGCACTATCAGCTGTGTACTTATGCTGGATTTCTATATTACTAACCATTCATTTGCCTTAATGGACCCCGATTCTGCTATTGCAATAACGTCAGAATGGTTGACCACTGACGTCACAATTTTTTGCACAAAGGTAACCGTTATGACGTCACTGATTGACCAGTCTGACGATATTGTTCTAGCAGAATTGAGGCCTTGGTCAGGGCCGTCTTTACCCGTAGATGCAAGGGGTTCGTGGCTGCCGTGTGCAGAGATCTAAAGGGTCTGAAACCACCATTCCACGCATTCCACCTAGACTCATAATGCGTAATCTTCTAGTTATCAAAATTACTTTCTCTAACATTCATTATATCTACTATTTTCTTTAAGTTTTCGCGACTAGTAAATAAATATAAGAAAAATAGAAATAAAATACTGCGCTTAAAACTGTTATAAGGCAGTTTTATTGTTCATATTACCTATAAAAATTACAACACCAATTTCTTCGACACATTTCAACTTTATGAATTGCAACTCTGTTGCTACTAGAACTAATTTCATACTTCAACAAATAGTGACGCCAATTAATATAAGACTAGGTTATAAGTACCGATACTGTTGGTAGCAAAGGGGAGCATAACATGATCTTCGCACCCCAGCATTTACATGATTAAGACTACCCTGCTATTTAAAATGTAACATTGCTTGTATCGGACTTAATCTCAAATTTAGAAAACTATTCAGGCAAAGGAATGAATAGTGAAACATAGAAGAAACGCGGCATGAAGTTAGTATATTGTGGATTAAAATTAGCTTGTGAATAATTTTAAAACGAGTAGTGTTTTAAAACAACAAGGACACTTTCAATCATTCTAAAGAAAAATGTGAGTTGTTATGAAATTTTAATTTCAATATCTAACGAGAAATTGTTCTATTAAGAAACTAGAACAGAGCCATTTGATGATGTAGACGAAAATGATATTTTTTTATAGTTTGCATAGCACATACATAATGACTAAATAAACCTAAGTCTTCAAGGCTTCATTATTACTGTAAGAATAATTATGCACGCCAATATGGCTAGCACACGCGAAATTATCAACATCTGTTATAACTGTGTCTAATGAAAAGTAAATATTATTTGATTTGAAAAAGCTTTTGAAGGGTAATTTAAAAAATAACAAGTATTTGTGATGTATTGTAATTTTATCAAATGCAGATTTCATCTAAATTATACTCAAACATAATCATTGAATTTAATGCAATCATATGTAACATTTATAGAAATTTAAAAATTGCAAATGATTCTGCATATTTTGCTGAGTTGGTTAGCAAGCTGAGTTTTGAATCGAAACACTACATAAATGCATAAGATCACAACAAAACAATGCGATGCCATGTTGTTGTTTGCAAGTGCTAATGAACTAAATTGATTTCCATTAGGTGAATTGGAAGTAATTCTATTTGCAGGGGAATAAATCATGATCAATTACATTTGTGCACGTTTGGAAGCGTTCCAAACAGCACAGTACGAATTCGCAGAAACTTCAAGGCTTTTGGAATCAACATTCAAAATGAATGGACATTGTTTACTTTTTTTGAGATCACTGCACGAAATAAATTCATATTTACTTTACTATTTAGTGATGTAGTTTCATTTACGAGAAGACTAACTAAATTAAACTAAATTTTTGTATAGAAATCGTTTGAGGTCAAACGATTTCTATACAAAAATTTAGTTACTTTGAGTATGACAGGTTTTTTAAAATTCTGTGGGCATTGTGGCAAAAGCACCATGTTTGTCCGTCCGTCCATATGTATTGTATCTCAGACGAATACAAATTTACAGAAAGTTTGTACGGTAGTATTTGGAGCCATTATATAAAAATGAAATCTATATGTAAACACCATGTCTGTCCGTCTCACTACATCTAAATCATTTTTCTCGGACTCTACTAGGTCTACACGAAAGAAATTCGAGAGGATGGTGTAGACTGTATGGCACTTTATCTGGTATTTTTTGGGGTTTCATGGCCATTATATAAAAAACGGAATCTATATGTAAACACCATGTCTGTCCGTTTGTCAATCCGCGTACGTCCAAGTCATTTTTCTCGGACTCTACTAGGTCTACACGAATGAAATTTGAGAGGAAGGTGTAGTCTTTGTAGCGCTACAACATAATGTAGTGATATCGCTTAAAAAATGTATCTCTTATCTCTTTTACTGTTGAGAGGATGTGTTTACAATTTGACTTTTGTGGTTGGATTTGAAATATTTCAGTCAATAATAGGTGGTGAGATATTCACTCCAAAATTGTTAAAATAATTTACTAACATTTGAATTACAGAAAAATCTCAGAAAAACTGGTAAAGCTGATAAGATACTTTTAATTAAAATTGGTTTGTCACATGTTCTTTTCGATAATTTTTGATATAAATGGGATATTTTAGCTTTAATACTATTAGTAGCCAAATATCAATAATATTTGACGCGTTTAACATTTTTGAGAAACCCTTCAACGCGTATGAATTGACTTACACTAGGAAGATTTTCGTGATGTCATTAATCGATCTTCTCATATGTTGTTTGGCAAACACGTAACATATGAAAAACTATATATAAGTATCTATTGAACTGAACCACTTTCCCTACGAATTACTGATCAACGAATGAATGAATTTACTTCTATATTGCCAAATTGAATATATAGAAAAAACTCTAGTAATTTTACTACATCACGATAAGAAAACGACAGGCGAATGTAAAAATAGGGTGTTTTTTTACAAATATTGGCTTCAATCCAATCAGGCCCATTGCAGTTGATTAGTGGGCTATCATTATGATGGTTTGTTCAGAGATATGAAATCTATAACCCTCTCTTAAAGTACTCAAGATCATTTAAGAATATAAATATATTTGATTTATAGTACTTTCAATTCAACATTCGTTTAAAGTTTAAATAAAATATAAACAATTTTCTGAATAATATATAAGTCTCAAATCGCTGTCAGCTTGGGAACGCTTAAAACACCGGCCGCATTCTTGCGCTAGATGGCAACGCCGATACGTTGCCCCAAGCAGAAGCCAGCCTTTTAGTCACGTGAAACATCTATCAAACGATGAAACCGATAGGCTTCGGGACCCTATGGATCTAGAGTTTGTCTTTCAAGTCTTGGCTTTATATCAAGAGGCTATTAAACTGGAGTCCGCTATCTCGCTCGCACATTGCCACATTTTTGAAGATTATAAATTGACGGAAGTTACTTGTGATTAATCTGCATTACACAAATCTCAAGAATAAAATTACGAATGTTTCACATAAAACTCATTTTGACTTCATATACATTTCTATATTTGAAAACCCATTCTTGTGTAAAAAGCCCAGCTCATGGAAAGTTGCCGTTGCCTATATATATTTGCAACACGCGATTGGCAGATTTCAGGATTGTGTAGAGAGATGAGATAGAGAGAGAACAGACAGGAGGAACGGGATAGAAAGGATGTGAAATGCGATAGGAAAAATGGGATATATTAAAACTTGTGTAATACAGAGCTGCCGTAAGTAAATTTCGTTAATTTATATCTTCAAAAATGTGGTTATGCCCGAGATAAAGAACTCAATTTAGGTAGGTATCCCCTTAACTCGTGAAAGAGGATGATGTCGACAGTGTGTGATTTTTATATACTTCGACACAGCTGGCGTATATTAAAAATAGAAAATTTGTTCCCCATACAATAGAATATGGTTCTAATTAAAGAAATGTAATGTGTGGATGAAATTGTGTGGGTAAATGAACCTACTTCTTTTGATTCCACGTATATTTTAATAGGAAAAGGGGCAAACAGCGGTCCACATTCTCGAAATTCTTTGACTTTGTTAGCAACACAAATTGACAACAGAAATAATGGTACGACAAGACTTGATCAAAGACCAAATTTAGTAAATAATTTATAATATATTACCGTAAAATATTTATATTCAAATGCATTATTTAATGGTTATTATGCTAGTTTGCTAGTATCCAACACCTAGTCGAATGCTAAATATATAACAATTCCAATTGCGGCTTGAAATATCCTAATAGCGTACAAAATAATGCTCAGTAGGGAAGATCGCGCCTGGAATACTATTGCATTTGGGTAGTAAGCAATGTCATCAACAGAAATAAAACGCAGATGGGTTTGACTTCGTCTTTCCCCATACAGGGGCAAGGATATTTAAACACTTAAAAGGTCTTTATGAAGTTTACGCGAGACAGATATAAATTGTTAACCATGAAAGTAAATTTGGTATTAGAGTACATATTATAGTTTTAATTAATAGGATATTTTATGTTGTGGATATTTTTAAAGATTTTGTATTTTCATTGGTCGATAAATTGCATGCGAGGACTTGCAAAAGAGATAATAAGTAATAAGTTCCCTTGCTCCCTCAAATTTTAATGGTATGGACTAAACTGACCCTAGATTAGGATTCATCAAAATACATAAGAATAGATGGGTCTGGTCAAAAGTACAGACATCTTGTACTGTGAGCCAGTGTTATCATTACATTGGGTATATAATATATTTACATACCTATCGAGAAGTTAAAGTTTAAAGCGACTTTTGCAAAAGGTGTCCGGAGCGAACTCTAACGTGACCAAGGAAACCCACACAATTAATATACTTGAGAATGAAAAGAAGAACATTCATGAATTTGAACTGCAAATTGGGCTCATTATATTCTTCCTTAAATCTGAGACATTGAGATGAAAAAAGCGCAACATACTGTCTGTCACAATAATTCGCTTGAAAAATAACCTTGCACCCGTAGATATGTTTATGTTGGTAGTATATCGATAGCATTAACGAGCAAGAATTAACATTACTATGTATGTGATATACCCAATCTGAAGAAACCGCAACCAAGTTAACAACCCTAACGATTAAATAATTTAATTATCTAATATTTATACTCAATTTCGCTTATTCAATAAATAACTGTTAGTTCATTGTAAACAAATTTGGTCTTAAAACAAGTGTTGCCATACCAAGCGCATTAGTTCGTATCGACACTGGCAATTTGGCATGACATGCTTATTTTGCATTAAATTCTTGCAAATTAATTTGGGCTTCAAAAAAGTGGCCAATCATCAAACATAGCGTTCCGTACCATAATTTATAATGAATTTTAATAATTATTTTTGATAAATATTTATCTTGCTGTTGTTATATTATGTTTGGGAGGCATAACTTTTCGCAATGTGTTTTAAAATAAATTTATATTATAATATGTTTGCAAAGACAGCTGTATTTATCAACATACCAGTTGAATTTATATTGCAATGACTCAAGTCTTAAGAAAATGTACACAGAAATTTATATTTGTTTTATTCAGATAGTCATAAATTACATTACTTATTTATAAATATTTTAAATTGTAAATTATATAGGTCACCTTTAGAATATGGTTATACATCGTTTGTTTAATTACTATTTTTCTGTGTACTGTTTACTGCTAATTAAAAAAAAATGTGATATGAATATTTATGCCTTCCAAATATTTCGTATTGTTAGTTTCTAGTGTTCTTTATGTGCCAAAAAGCGCGTGCTATAGCACACCGAAGTATTTATGTGGTACGGAAGACTTTAAAAAATCACGCTGTCTTAAAATAACTACAGGGTACAAAATCATCAATCATATACGTAATATTCAAAACATTTTTTTTTAAATAAATATTTAAAATGTTAACTCACTCAGTAAAAATATGCAACGTAAATTAAATAAAAAAATAAAGACTGACCTCCAAAAAGCACTAAGATTCTATCTGTTACTCAGGCATACTAATCATTCTAATCCTGAGACTAATTTCGGTTCAATAGTAAAATATTTTCACATCTGATGCCATCTATCTTATCAACTGTAATGTTGCCATTTTAAGCCCAAATCATAGTTATGATCTAGAATAAAAAACTTTCGAATAAAGCGACATCTATGTCGATCGTCTCGTAGTTGCCAAATTTTGATGTACACATTCCAATAAAGAGGGTATAAGAATGAAACTTACGTAAATAAAACAATGTATTTTTACAAACATTTACTTTTATTACAATAAAAAAGATCAATGACAAATGACTAGGAGAAAGTTTCGTGAAAATATGACTAGAATCTGACTAGTAATCACACAATGACTAGAAAATATTAGAAAGCGAGTTTGTTTTAAAATGCAACACTACACAAAACGTTACTATATTAAAATATTTACTGTGCACGCCACGAGTTGGCACTACAAGACGACCGGCTCGCTGCTATACATCTCACGAGACAGACACATTGTAAAGTGTGAAATTAAAAATTTAGTAAATATATCATGCCAAACATAAAAAATAAAGTGTAAAATTGTACGATACGACTGGACGTCGGTCACCTTTGGTGTCGGCTGTGCTCCGCCTGGCTCCTGTAGGGCAGGGGATGGGGCGAGTGGTTCAACGGGACAGGTTGTTAGTATATCCTCCGCAGCTATGGCAGGTGTCTCACAACTCAAATACGAAGTCTCGTCTTTCCAACTACAAATTCCACCCGGCAAATCCATTGAGATGTAAGTGGAATCGGAACTACGGGAGCCTCTGTGCTCTTTAGGCTCCTCACCCTCAGACGTATGACCAGAACTACCGCCAGGGTCCTTGTCTTTGTCGGTTGAATCAGAGACTTTGAAAACCGTTTCAATTTTGGGCGTTGGCTTCTTTTTGTTAGCCATCAATAGGAAATATTCGCGTTCCGCGTCATGATACAAATGTTTTTCGGGCCAGAAAGAATTATCTTTGATAATATTGTTTTCAATACTAATATTTTCATGCAAACGCTCGATATCTGTCAATTCAGTATCTATTAAGGACCCAATAATCAAATCTTCCGTTTTAGAATCTACAATGGATAAATCTTTGGGAAGAGTTGAAACATTAACATGTATAGATTCGATTATTGGTGCCGTGTCTACTGGA
Source organism: Dendrolimus pini (assembly GCA_949752895.1). Taxonomy (NCBI): domain Eukaryota; kingdom Metazoa; phylum Arthropoda; class Insecta; order Lepidoptera; family Lasiocampidae; genus Dendrolimus; species Dendrolimus pini. The sequence goes on from OX457137.1 coordinate 2,107,770, forward strand.
AGTTCATCCAATGTAGCATCTTTAGAAACATCAATAAATTTTTCTATCAATAATAATTCCGCGTCGTCAGTAGTACATTTATCTGTCCAGAAGTTATCCGCTTTTAAGTATGATATATTAGTAGTATCAGTGTTAGTAAAATCAGAGACTGTTAGTTTTTCGATTTTCAATTCCGGTTTTATGATGGTCTGAATTGGCACTACTGTGTCTTCGTCGACTCTTAGTGGAATATATTCTTCATCCATCGTCATTGACGTATAATCTAACGTATCAGTTACAGATATCGGCTCTGTATCATCCAGAACAGAATCCACCATACTGACGCTAATATGCTTATCCTCATTTTCTGTTTCTTTCACGATATTTTCCATATGCAGTGGTTCACGCACATCTTTTTTAACGTTTTCTACATTTTTCTCCAAAGATTCTTCTGGTTCTGGAGTGGCCAGAGATGGTGTGATGTTATCCAATACCTCATCGAATTGATATTCAGAAATTTGTGTATCAGTTAGCTCTTTAGGGGAGTCATCACTAATGACTGAATCATTTTCAGGTAAAAGCATTTCCTCAATCTCTCTTTGTAAATCGGCTATTTTGCTTTCTAAAGAGAGTTCTTCTGCAATCTTTTCATCCTTGTTTTTAATTTCAGTTTGAGATGTTTTTATTTCTTCTGTTATGAATTTACCTATAGTTTGATCAGTGGGAACTACAACTGTCTTCCGGTCTTGAACTTGTTGTTTAGAGATATACATTTTGTCATCTTTACTCTGCTGAAGAGTAAAAGAAGTATCCTCAATCACATCTTCGTTTTCAACTTCAGTTTGAATTTTACCAAGGGTCCTACAGGTAGTTACAGTTTCAACGATATCCTCAACTTTTCTGTTATCCTCTATAGCTGGTTTCGATAATTCAACAGAAATGATCTCGTCTACATCTGTTAAGCCAGAAGGGTCTACTTTCCAATACTGGGCTTCAGAATAAAATCTATCTTTAACTGGTGTTTGTACTGATTCAGGCGTCGACATCGGTGTAATAAAATGTTTCATTTCTGTTTTTGATTCCTGCAAATCTTGTTCAGATGAAGTTATATCCAAAGGTGATGGAGTATCAGTAACAGTTGCATCAGATTTCTTATCTTTCTTCTTCTTTTTATTTTTCTTTTTAGATTCTGTCTCTGGTTTTACTTCTACTTCTGTTTTTAATTCCTCTTTAACAGGTTCTACTTCTAATTTAATTTCTTTGGATTTTGAAGACCGCTTCTTTTTGTCTTTCTTTAATGGTTTTTTATCCTCATCCGAAGTACTCGGAGCAATTTCTTTTCGTAATTCTTTGTCTCTTGATTTAGAAGAGCGGCCTTTTCTTCCTTTTTCTTTTATAATTGGTTTATCTTCCTCAGACTGACTACTTGCAGGTTCAATATCATCAGGTTTTAAAGTACTTGTTAAAGGTTCAAATCTATTTTCAGATTTTTCACGTTTATGTTCTACTTCAGTTTGTGGTCTAGTGTCCCTGGATCGTGATCTGGATCTTCGTCTATCTACTTTTATAAAGCCCTCGGAATCTATTTCTATGTCTGGTTTACGATGGTCAGAATCCGATTCATCGACTAAAATCGTCGGTGTTTTATGGTGTGACTCTATTTTTTGAATTATTTCCTCTTTTTCCTCCTGCACTATATGACTCCTTTCTGGAGATGGACGTTTGCTACTGACAATTTTTGCCCAAGAACCAACAACACTTTCCGACTTTTCAAGTATTGTATCGACAGTTTCTTTTGCTTCCTCGATTATTTCTGGGCATAATATATTTTCCTTTAGTTTCAAGCTTTCGGAGATAATTTGAGGGGTTACTTGTTCTTTTTCCTTATTAAGAACTTCTTGTTGTGGTTTTTCTGGATCAGTAACTTTTTTGTCAACTTTTAAAATTTCTTCATTTTCCTTTGAACTTTCAAGCAACTTTTCTTGTACGAGTATGTCTTCCTTTTCTACTATAGATAATCCTTCAGATAAAACATCAGCGTAAGATTTTCCTTCCTCTGCAGCCTTAGTCCAAATATTAACATTTTCTTGTCCTGCAATAGCTGCTTGAGTTTCAAGTGATAAAGATAATTTATTAATATCAGACTCTAAAAATTCCAATTTATCCGCTGGTTTTTGTTCACTAACCTCACCAATGACTGATCCATGAATTGGCTGCGACTGTAACGATTCACTAGTACTTTTTTCTTTTCTTTCATCTCTTTTCTTCTTTTTCTTATTACGCTTTGTTTTAATTTCTACGTGCTCTTCATGAACCAATTTAGATGTATCTGGCTCCTGAATATCTACTTTTTCAAAAATATTTTCTATTTCCTCTGTAAGTTTTGGCTCCTTCTTAGTTTGCAATGCACTTGAATATGACTGTGTGAATGTTACACGCTCAGAGTTCACGTTTAAAGACTGTTTTGCATCGTCAGATATTTTATCTGTAATATTTTCTGATTCTGGTACTGTTTCAGAGATCCACGTAGTTGTTTTTCCCACAAGTACATTGTCATGAGTGACTGCTGGGATTTCATCGTTAGGCTCAGGTTTGGTTTCATCTACAACTCCAGAAACTTCTCGGGTAATAGTCAGAATTTCTTCAGGTTCGTTAAGATCAGAAGTAGACACAGTAGTACTCTTATACATGTAGGAAGGCGTGAATTCTGGTGCATCAGCTGATAATTTCGAATACAAAACAGTGTTTGCAAAAGACGGTTTAAATTCTGGAATGGAATCTATCTCGGGAAGGAGGTCATGCAAACTATGAATGGGAGATTTAATTGTATCTACGGGGTCAGTTTTATCAAAACCTAATTCTGAGCTTTGATTGCTTAAAGGTGTTTCATTGCTGAGCGATTCAGTAATTTCAACTTGTGACAGGTCTTTCGCTAAAGATGTATCAGTTATAATGGAATCAATTTGTTCATTAATAATGAAATTATCTGTGTCATGAATTGTTTTGACGGGTTGAATTATGCCAATAACATTAGGTTTCAAAAGAGATACTTCCGTACTATCAGTGGAAAGCTTATTCATTTGAGCATAAGAGTTCCCTGTTATTTGTTTTTCATTATCTATAAATACAGCCGAGATAGTGTCAGGTTTGGGTAGAAAAGCTGTAGGATTGTTTTCTTCCGACGTTCTTTTCGGTATGTCTTCAATTTTTGATATAACGGGATCAACTGAGACTTCCATTTCAGAAACAGTTTCAATTGTTTCAGACTCTATTTTATCATGAATAACACTGTCAGTGGTCATATCTTCCAAGGAATCAGGATGGATTGATTCTCGTAAATCATCGAATGAAATATCCTGTTTTACATCCTCAATAGCAGCTTCAGAAAATTCTAAAGATTTATTAGTTTCTCTTTCTTTTATATCATTTTCAACTTGTTTTATATTTCCGAATACAGAAGGCACTAAAGATTGATCGATGTCGTCTATTACGAATGACATGTCGATTTTGTCTTCTTCGTCGAGTGATGATTGTAAAGGCAAAGATTTTATTTTATCACCTAAAATGTTCACTGGTGGTATTGCAGCCTGTTTAGACTCTTCAGATTTTATTATGTCTGAATCAATAGCATCATCTATATTTACTATTTCAAATGAATAATCATAATCATTCGAATGGGGTCTAGTACTAACAGTGATAGCTGTTGATTTGAGCTCAGATTTATTTATATTATCTATTACAACACTCTCGTGACTGAGTGTATGTTCACCATCATCTTGAATATCTTGATGCAATACTTGAATATCTTCAACGTCAACAATTTCAAAGTCTTCTGCATCAGGAGATATTACTGTTTCAGTTTCCTTATCAGTATTATCGGTCACAAAGTTAGACTCTTTCGTAGGTGTTGGTGTTTCAACATAAAATTGAACTGCAGGCTCTTTTACCGCGATAATATCTTCTTTTCCGTATTCAACTACAACCGGCGTATTACTTAAGTCATCAACTTCGAATGAAAAGTCTATTTTTTGTTGCTGGAGCTTAGTGAGATTTATAAGCGCGTCAGTAATGTCTTCCTGTGATTTTATAGGACTGCTAATAGATATTTCATTATTAATAAAGTCAGCGGTATGTTCACTCAATGTTTTAGTTACGTTTTCAATTATTTTATAATCTTCAAGTCCACTCGTCTGAGCAACTGGCTTGTTATCTTCCATCTTATCTTCAAATTTATGACAAGTTTCAGTACTTTCGTCAGTAATTTCAATTGTTTTAGTTAAACCTAGTTTATACTCAGCATCCCGTATTTGGTGGTAATCGTAGCGCAACTGTTCATAAATTTCAGATTTGTTTTCTTGTGGTTCAATATTTGGTGGAGTAGGTTCTATTATTGTATTTTTTACAACTGTTTCATTTCTAATTTCTTGTTCGAATTGAGGAACAATAATAGGTTCGATATCTTGAATTATATTTGAATCTGAAATTGGTATTATAACTTCTTCGGGCCTAATTACACATTGTGTTTCAGTGACCTCCTGAATAGGTATAGCACGATCAGGTATAACGCGATCTTGAGAACGACGTGCAAGTAAGTTTTCAGCATCATACAATTCATGGTACATGAAACGTGGTGTTTCATAATTGCTAAATCTAGGCTGTACCATTTCCGACTCAACGTCTCTAGGCAATTCAACTTCATCAGATTCGACATTTTCAAATAAAACTGGCCCTGCTACTACACCATTTGTCAGCGGTATATTATCAAACGCGTTAACGGGCGGTATTTCATTACTTATACGATTTTGCATTTCGTTATTTAGAGCAAGTACTTCATTTTCAATAAAAGAGCTGGCTGTGAAATCTAGTGATCTAATGTTTTCTTCTATAACTGGTGTAGTTTCTTTGCTTTCTTCCCTTGATGTTCTCGACGCTAGACTATATTCAGCGTCAGTTATTTCTTGGTAGTTTATAGTAGGACCTTCAAAGACTATATATTCTGGAGAACTTACGTCAATTTTGCTTTCTGAGGTAGTTTTATTTAATTCAGTAGGAGATGCGCTTTCTTCCACAATATCACTTATGGGCAAAACAATATCACCGTCAGCGTCAGTTTGATCAGATACTTTGTCTCTTGGTCTTTGTTGCGTCATTAAAATTAGTAGATTTTCAGCGTCACTTATTTCATGGTAATTATATCTTGGTATATCATCAGTAAAACTAATAAGTTTAAGAGATTCGTTGATCTTTGCATTTTTGCTTTCTATATCTTTATTAATGTTAGTGTTGACTGCTATTGGCACATCTTCTTTGATATTATACGTGGTGTTAGTTGTGTTTACATCTTGAATAATTTGTTCGGGCACTTCATTTTGCAGTTTATATTCTAATGTTTTCGTAATATCTTTATTTGGCCTGTCAATATCAATAACTTCTAGCGTTTCAACGACGTTTTCTGTCTGGTTTGTTTCTGATTTAGTTATAGGCTTTTCAACAGACTTCGAGGCTGCAAGACATCTTTCTGCGTCTACTAATTCATGATAATGATGACACGGAATTTCTCTTTGTAATGATTCAGCGTGTCCTATAGAAGGCACAGTAGTTATTTTAGGCTTCATGTCTGATTCAGAGTTATTATCTTTAAGTTTTGATTTCTTAACGAATTCTTCATAAGATAATATTACTGTGTCTTGGTCATCCAACTGAACGTTTTCTTTTATCTTAGAAGTGACAGTAGTTATAGAAGTGACAGTAGTTACTGTGTTTTGACTAGTTAAATTTGATACAAATTCAGTAGTAACTATAGACAATGGTTTGGAAAAGTCAACTTCATCAATTGCAGTTTCATCTCTTCTTTCATTTGAAAGACTATCAAAGGTACTCTTGTCAGGTAGCTCCTTAGTGGAAGATTCCTGAATAGGATGAAGTATAAGGTCTTCAGGTAATTGGACTGGTTCGACAGCTTTTTTTTGTTCAATGCTATTTTCTGGTTGTTCTACGTATTCTTTGAATTGTAATAACTCTGTTGACATTTCAATAGACTCTACTAAGTTGCTAGGCTCTCCTAATTTCACAACTAATTCTGCAGGGTTGCATTTACCAGTGCCTAATATTTGACGAGTTTTGGGTTCTTTGTTTACTTCACTAAAATCTTTATCCCCATTATTTTTGAGAGTGCTATCGAGTTTTGATTCATTTCGAGATGCAAGAGTAAATTCTGCATCATTGATTTCCTGATAACTTATCGTGGGAACTTCTTTATTTGGCGATGTTCTTTTTTCAGCAACATCAAGAACAGGCGAATTATTTTCAGTTGGTAAGGACTCAAAGGTTTCATCCTGATGTTTTTCTTTGACAACACCAACGTCATTTTCATGTTGTTTTAAAGAATCCATTAAATTGCTATCACGTTTGAGAGACTCATCACGTTTATTTAAAACAAACTGATAATAATCATAATCTAATTGATAAGTGTCTAAATCTAGAGAATAAGTCTTGACTTCATTGATAAGTTCTTGATAAGGCATATCCGATTTTTTGTTTCGTTTTTCAATTTTATTACGATCCTGTACGGAACCAAATATAGCTTGTTCTAAAATATCATTTATGTCATCTTCTTTTATGAGATTTGATTCATTATCATTTTCTGAACTATTTATATTTCCAACTGTGTCTAGTTTTGTTTGATTGTGTGAATCAGTTTCAATAACAATATTATCATCAGAATTTTCGCTAATCTTAGTAGCTTTTCCAATAATCGAATGCACTTCATTCTTGATAAATTCTAAAACAGTTTTATCAATATCTGTTTTGTTTTCATTGGAAGACTTTTTACAAGTGATTTTGTCTGCATGTTTTATAACTTTGAGACTCTCTTCTGCTTTGTCCGCTTCAAAACTTTCCGGCAAGCTTTCTTCGATTTCAGTATTTGATTCTTTTATTTCTTTATTATGAGTAATTTCTGTCTGTTCCTCCAAAGAATTGCTTTTGCTTCTGAAAACTTTTACCGTCCTTATTGGTGGTAGTTTCTTTTCTTCATGCGTTATTAAATAAATAGTTCGTGTTTCAATATCCTGAGATATTGGTTCATACCTAGTTATTTCTTCAACTATATTAATAGAGCCATCTTTAAAGAACTTATCATTGTTGTTTTGTTCATTTCTTCTGGACGTTGATTGTTGTTTTATTTCATCGTGTTCCAGATCACTAAACCTATCTATTTGTTCAATTACTGTTGGCTGTTCTTCAATACTAGTTGATTTTTTATGTTCTGTAATTTCAGATATAGTTTGCCTTTCACTTCCATCTTCTTCAAGTTGATGTAACTCAGTCCGTTCAGTCAGTTCAGTTTCAGTACTGCGCTCCTGGTGTATAAAATCTGATATTTCTTTCAGAATTGTAACTTCACTCGCAATTTGTTCATTATCGTCATTAACTTTCGGTTCTGATAAGGTTATTGGTTCTACAATAGCTTCGGGAATACTTTCTTCCTCAGCTAACAGTTTATTCCAATCTACATGTTCAACAGCTTTTACACTGTCAGTGCTCACTACTGTTTCTACCGTTGTTGCCAATTCAGAATCAGATATTTTATCAGCATCAAGGTATTCAATGTTATCTTGAGCAGTATCAAATCTCGTTTCAGACTTTGGTACAATCTCATCAATATCAATGTTTTCTGTTTTTAGTTTTTTGTCTTTTGATTTAACAGGTTTTGGTTTTTTCTTAGAGCTCTCAGTTTTTTCGATTTCTCTTAAAGCTCGTTCAATATCATCATCTGCTATTATTTTAGATTTTTTAGACTTCTTCTTTTTCTGTGATTTCACGTCTTCGATTTTTTCTTCAACTAATGTTATAGGTTCTTGGAGATGTACTGGTTCTACCATAACTTCAGATATAGGCCCGGGTATCTTCTCTTTTTCGTCCGAATTGTTTGATTTTGACTTTGATTTCTTTTTAGATTTTTTAGTTTCCGCAACATCCTGATTTATTTCTGAAACAGCGCTAAAATCTGAACTTGTGACGTTTTTAATATCAGTGGATTGTACTAACTCTACAGTTTCGATCTTTTCTTCGACGTTTTCTTTCTTGCACTTCTTTTTCTTAGATTTTTGTTCCTCTACTTGTTCTACTATATTAGGTATTACCTCGACGATAGGTTCTATAACTTTAATATTTTCTTCAATATCTGTCTCTATAATTGATTCGCGCAAAACGTGTTCTGGTGATTTATCATGTTTTTTATTTTTCTTCTTCTTCTTCTGTTTATTTTCCATTTCATTGGAAGGTCTTGTATCTACTAGTGTATCTTGAGATTGTTTGGATTCGTCTAATTTGATTTTTAATGGAACGTTGTTAATTGACTGTTCTGTATCACTGCCCAAGGTCGAGTCTTTTTTGTTGTCTCTTTCCAGTGCTTTTGTGGATTTTATTACTTCTTCAACCCAGTCAACAGATGCTGGAATGTATTCTAAATTAGAATCCTTGTATTCTAAATCAGATTCAGTAATTTTCTCAATAGCTATTGTTGATTCCATTGATTGGTGACTAGTATTCATTTTTGACAAAGCCTTACTTTCGACTTCTGAAATTATATTCTGCTTATTTTCTTGTGTTGAATCCAGTATAGGGTTTTTGCTTAATTCAGTAACATCTGAAATATTTTTACTTTTTAAGCTGTCAGTCAATATTTCATGTTTACTGTCATTCAAACCTTGTGTGTGTTTTTCATGATCTTTTTGGTGTTTCTGTTTCTTTTGCTTTTTAATATGCCTAATACTGGTATCTGTTTTTGGTTCATGTTCAAGAATCTTTTCACTGAAAATCAGTTCAGGTTTTTTGATAACGTCAGTTAATTCTGAATCAGGAATAGAATCCCAAGATGGCATATCCATAGAATCTAATAATTTGAATTCATCCGTTGGTTCTTTCACGTGTTTTTGAGGATCTGTTACTGAAGTAGTCGATTGTTCTTTATCAATTTCTATAGATTTCTTTTTCTTTTTAAGATCTTTAAATTTATCTTCTAAAACATCAGGAACATCATCAACATTTGTCACTTCCGTTATAAAAGTTTTCTTATCATGTTCTTTATGACCTTTCTTTTTCTTATGCTTCAAAAGAGAATCAGTTTCTATGATAACATTTTTCTCGAGCTCAATATTTTTGACTTGCGGTGGAGCATCTAAAGACTCTAAGTTTTCTTTGTCCCTCGCTTTCTTTTTCTTTTTATCGTGTTCTTCAATTTCTTTGAGAGCTCTCTGAATCTCATCTTCGGTTGATTTTGTTTTCTTAGATTTGTGTTTCTTTTTCTTTTTCGGCTCGATACCGGCAACAGGACTACCTTGTTGCGTTATTTCTTCACATACTGTCTCTTTTACTGTCTCGACAACAGTGTCACTGTGTTGTAATTTTTTAGTCACTTCTTTAACTGTATCTAGAGGTTCATATACTTTTATGGGTGACACTTTTGGAGATGTGTCTGGTGGCTGTGACTCAGTCTCATCAAAGTCTTGAACCTCAATGACTTTTCTCATGGTTTTTTTCCTTTTGATAATCTGACTATCGTGAGCCTTAGTTGGTCTTTTTTCCGGCGCACGTCTTTGTCGGGGCATGTCCCTTGATCTACTTCTTATTGCAGGCCTGTCTGGCCTTTCGGGTTTATCCATTTTAAGCTTTGAGTCAATGCGTTCAACTTTAGGCTCATAAGGTTGAACTGGAGGTGATTTTTCCACACACTCTACAATAATCTCCTTTACAAGTTCAACATGGGCTACTTGTGGCTTCGGCAATGAAGTAACACTGTGTGTCTTAGATTGTTTGCGAAGGCCGAGTGCCAATATTTCAGCGTAAGACAATTCTTGAGACCTAAGTCTAGTTGGACTTGGAGCCCGATCATCTCGTTCAGGAATTTGCAATTCGTGACTTTGCTCATCCAGTTTATGGAGATTTTCAGGTGACGACTCGCGTTGTACCTGAATAGGGGCGTCTTGTTCACGGTACTCGACTGGTGGTTCGTAATATTCCTCAATTTCTTTTTGCGGGCGAGAATATTCTTCGTAATACACTCTGTCACGATTATATTCACTCTCACTGTGGATTTCATACACTCGGGTATCCATTTCGACCCGTTCACTGATAACACACGGTTCAATGACCACACTGACACGAGGGATCGTCTGATCGTTCTGATCGTCTCGGGTTTGCACAGCATTCAGTTCATCGTTTGTTTCGATGTGCTCTTCCTCGTTCACGTGTCGAGGTGAGAGGGGCTCGGGCGGTGAGGGCGACGATCGCGGGCGCTGTGGGCTGGATTGACGCTCGCCACGGGAACTGGACCGCGACCCCGCGCCCTTCACTATCTCGGCGTAGGTGGCCCCGCCCGGGGTCCAGGCGGGGCTGCGTGTGCGCGTGAGGCGGCGCAACGGAGAGCGGGCGCGGCGTGTTCGCGCACTGTGGGCACTGTTGGCGCTGCCCACCAGCAGGGAGAGCGTGGCTGCGCGCTCCTCACTCTCAGCGCTGGGTGGTGGCATCACGTAGTGCGGGTCCAGCGCGTAGATGGCCGCGGTCAGCTCTTCGATACGGCGGCCGACCTCCTGATACGCAAGTATGGACAGAAACGATTTACAAGAGTGTCGCATTTAGCGGGGGTGGCTAAGGCGATTGTGAAAGGAAACGACAGTGATTGCGATGATTTGTGTATATTATATTAAAGTTTATCGCTTAAAAAATTACAGGGACGAGATGACATAGGAATCGACTTAAAAGCTAACGACGTTCGCGGCCTACGCGTCTCGCAACGGGTCAGCGTCCGGGACGCCACGTTGCACAAGTAGTTTGACACGTTCATTTCGCGCTTGAATCTTGCTCTGGAGCGATTTCACACGCTCCCGAAACTCCTAGCGGAGGATATCGGTTCGACGTGTTAGTAGCGATAGGGGTAAAAGGAAGGTGACAGAAAAAAAACAAAAGATAAATAATGAGCGCCGTGACTACGACTATACTACCACCATCCATGATGGCGCTGGGAAGAAGCGAAGCGGGGCCCGCCACCTCACCCTAAGGTCGCCCAACCGAGAGCCTCCAATTCGAGTCGATTTCCAGGAATGATGTATTGAGAGTGAAGAGCTAAAGGGAAGTTCGGTGGCCGCTCGGGATCAGCGCGGGCCAGTGCATCGCCGGAGCCTTACCTGTTGCTGTCTGTGCGCGCGCTCAGGGTCGCGCGGGCTGTAGTTGGGCTGCGCGGTGTGGCGCAGCTGCTGCTCCGCCTGCAGCAGCTGCGCGCGCAGCGACGCCACGTCGGCGCAGTAGGCCTCGAGCTGCGCCAGCGCGGCGGCCAGCTGCGCGGCCTGCGCGCCCGTACTGGCGGCCAGCGCGTCCAAGGCCGCGTTCAGGCTCCGCGCCGACGACTCCACGCCCTGCGGCCCGACCGATTGCGCTGCTACGCCCTCCGGTTCAAAGTGTACCTGTGAAAGCACAATTATTGGTCAGCGTGTATTTCAAGTCTCGTGTCCATCTAGCAGCATCGACCCAAAACCTAAAGGACCACACCGAGATAATATGAATCCAAGCGAAAGACCATAAATGCAAAATAGACCGCCACTCACGTTGAGTTTCTCAACAGAATATGAAATCTTAGTTTTCTGCGTCGATATATCGTTGATTAACTTTTCTCTCAGGGCAAGGCGATCTCGGAGTGGCTTCTTCGAGTTCTGGGGCGCCTCAAGCATCCTGGATGTGGCTTCTATCCAGTGTCCCACATCTTTTAACTTTCTTTCACATCTCTCCCACTCCTCTGCCAACTCTTGCAAAAGTCCGTTCTGCAAAAAGAAAATAAGAAAACAAATATTTTGATGGTACTATCAAATATTAATGTGTTAGTTTCGTTTACTGACAGTTTTCGCAAGTCGCTTTTCTACGTCAACAGTGGCGTTTTCAGCTGCCTCAAGTCTTGAAGGTAAATCTCCTGGACTCGTAACCCGTTCGATCGCCTCAATTTCCTTGGCCATATCAGCCAGATTCTTAGCTTGTTGCTTACAACTCTTGAGCGCGTTCTGTAAAAGGATTTAAATAATATTTATTAAGTCGCAGTTTCTCAAATCTTTCAAATTTCCCTAAGGAAAAATAATTTTGCATAAATTGATGAGTTTTTGCTTACATTATAATATGTTAATTCTTGTAAAAACCATCACAACATACCCCATATTCAGTCTGTTTCTGTTGTGCCTCCTGCAAGTCGGCCAATGGGAGCGGCCGCGCAAGGAATGCACGTTGTGTCTCCACCCAAAGCAAAACTTTCTCTAACAATGCGAGGAACCTGGCCACAGCGTCGCAGGCGTCCTCAACGGCTGCCTGCCGCGCTTCCAGCTCACTGCATACCGCCGCAAATTGATCTGAAAGTGCCGTCACTGTCGACTGCACCAACTGTCGTTCGCTAGCGTCGCGACTGCCTTCCACAATCGCGCGAGCGTTACGCGTCATCCTCTCTACACGGTCGGCGACGTTTGGCACTTCGGATCTGGTCGCTACCAGACGTTCCCTATAGGGCTCCGGCGGCAGTGTACGATCTCTCGCCGTCAACTCAGCCGCACGGATCCATGCCTGGGCGTCTTCCACATCAGCAGCGTATTCAGAACGAGCTGTACGCGCACGTTTCCATTCCCTTTCCTTTTCCTCCATCGCTGCGGCCAGTGCTTCAGACGATAATTCCAATGCAGACAGTTCCTGCGCTACGTCCGCTGGCGCGGACCCGCCGTAGCGCTTCCTGCTCTCGTCGGTAAATAGTTTCGTGCGCTCAACTAAATCTGACACTTCTTTGGTCAGAACGCGCACGTTGTCGTCTTCGTCTTCGCCAAATACGTAGAAAGTCCTAACTTTGGCTATGCACACTTCGATCTGTTGTCTGAGTTCGTCGATCCTCTCCGATACGCGGTCGAATTCAGACACTATGTCGTCGATCTCCGCGAGTCGCGCCGCAAGAGTCTGTCGCAATCTGTAAAAAAAAAGATAAATTGTAAATACGTTTGGCTCTGAAAATGCAGCGTCGGTTTGTGGCGAACTCGAGTTTGGGGATAGATCTGGGCTGCCAAATCCGACGAAAATAATCCGGCGCGGCGTGACGTTGCGCCCGTGACGGTCGGCAAGGTCGGCGCCGACGACGCGTGGATTCGGGTTCGTCCCTCACCGCACCTTTTCGTTCGTGCTCGTTCGCCAGCGGCGCGATCCTCTCGCTTCGCCCGCCTGTCGCTCAATGAACCGATCTCGCCGGCACCCTGTTTCCTCTAAATATAAAATCCACGTTCTAATGTTTGCACGGTGACATCATAGCGCGCGAGTTTTTTCGGTGCATTCGCCAGCTTATGTTTACGTTTAAACACGCGCGCACGTCCGCGTTTACCTTATTATCTAACGTGACCTTCGGCTGGTTAGTAGCCATACGCTAACTGAATGTTTTGCATTAACAACCGAAATGGCCCGGTATGCGGTCGAGACGGTCGGTTCGTTTGTCACGCATCGGAAAACACGAACAGCGATTGACATGCGCCGGTGGAGGCGACATGCGGCCGGCCCCCGGTGGCCGACGATATTTTGTAAAATCAAACGAATCCACGCGACGCAGCGCCCCTCTTGGATAGATGAGGCGTACGTACATTTATAATACTAAATTCCTCGATATCGTCATTGCCTGCACACAGAAATACGCCTAGGCACATGAGTCATAGACGCGGTGGACACGTAGATACATTTGTATCGCACATTTATTTCACTTATTCGGGTAAAAACAACGATTAAATGGCCGGTCGATACCGTGCGAGCCTCAAGCGAGTGTATGCACTAAAGAAAACTGCGTTTCAGAATCGACTTTTTACACGCACTTATTTTGGAACCGGTATTGCGTTAAAGGGTCTCCGCAATGCGACATGTTCCGTAAATTCTTTTACTTTCATCGCGTAAATATTACAAAACGTTACCACTGTGTAAAGTGTAAATGTAATTTCAACTTTTGTTTGGAAAATGGCGTACGCTTGTTAAAGTATATTCCTGTAGACGAGTTCTAGTGCAAACTGAGGGGCCCTGACCTATAAAGCGCTGCGTTCGCTCGCATGCGCACTAAGCTCGGAAACTGTAGTCTGCCAGTTTGAATAACGATTAAGCGACTCCGCCGTGCCCTGACGATTGTCTGGAATTATTGCCGAGCAGAAATATACCTTAAAACGTATGACACGAAGTTAAAATTCCCGCTGGCAACTATTTTGACACAGGGCGTCTCCTTTTTGACATAGGATTCGACGATTGATTCTATTGTAGTGGCTTATAACGAAAGGAACAGTCATACGTTTGGTATGACTTAACAAGATTACACCCAGGGGGGCCAGCTGGTAAGAGATTAGCACGATCAATAACATTGGTATTGGAACCAAGTTAGCTTATAAAAAACCGATCATCATAAAGTTACAAATTGTCATCTGGCACTTGACGAAGTTCTGGACGTCATGTTTTTTATTTTATTTTACTAAATGCTGCGTCTTAAAGATACAACATTAAAATTACAATACAATCTAATCTAAGATACAAGACAAATAAATAATCTAAATCTGACCTAAAATACTGGATACAATTATTTATACTAAGAATGTGTCCAAATAAACTTTTCTTATTGTCTCTATTAAGGAGAAGACACTTTGTACGTGCGTTCTTTATTCATGTTAAGCAAATTGCACTTCATTTTGTCTTGATAGTTATACAACACTAACCCAAAAGGTTTGGTCCTTTTGAGTTTTCTTACTAGGTCTGTGTTATCGAGGATCTGGATGGCCTCGACATTCACATGGTGATGAAGCCGTTACTGCTGAGCTACAGTGTGTTTATTAATTGCGCTAACGACGAGGTCCATTTTTAAATCCCGATGCAGATCGTCGGCGCATATTAAACAAATGAAATGTAATTAGTTTATAGCAAAGAAATTTACATTTCTTCTCTACATCTTGTCTACTGTTACTAGTTGTCGAGGAAACCGATGTAAAAAATAACAACAACGCATACAAATTAAACGACGATTAACTTAAGAGCATTAAAATTACATTATTAATTTTACAACAGAGAAAACTCTTACAGACAATTCGTAAGGAATAAAAATGTTGAAATCAATTAGTTTTTCTATTTAAGTAATGCTAAGCGAATTGTGTTCGTCGCGACCTACTGCAGAAATTGCAGATAAGAAAATTGTAGCTTTAATTACATCAGTACCTATAGTTATAAAATCCGTCAATACAATAATAAATCTGGATGTAAGACCTAGAAATAATTACATATAAATAATTTTTGAATTCGCAAAGAGTAAAACTAATATCACAATCGTCGATTTCGTAACGTTTTTAAATTTAATATTTGAGAAATTAATGCATTTATTTATACGGTATTCTGTATTTAGATATCATAAAAGAAAATATTGTACACATTTACACGATGCTACTTAAAAATATATAACAGTTCTTCATGTAGTATAGTGAATGTGTTATTTGTCCTAAGCCCAATGTTGAGGCATTAAATACTAAGAGAATGAATTAAAAATTTCCACTTATTTTCAAGTCGGTGTAGACGATAATTGATGGGATTCAATTCTGTTCTAATTTTATAGAATCGATATCGACTTCCCACGGTCTCCCTAAATGCCAATCCGGCAATTTGACGCTCGGTCGGTTTTTAATATGAATAACAATTGCCACAAATAGGCTTGAAACGGTATTGAGTTGTGTTTCCCATTGATATCGGGTCTATAAATATATTTCCTGTTAGGAAGTATAGATGACATGAACGTGACTAATGACTGATTGGCAAGAAACGGTAGCATTTATAAGTCCAAAAAACATGTAGTAATTCAAGTTCGAATAATAAAAATTGTATTAAATAACAGCAGAAGTAGTATAAATTAAAATAGAAATGTAAAACATAAAATAAATAAGTTATAAATAGAAAAACAAATAGTGTAAAGACGCTTGCAATAGGTAAAGTATAAAAATCAATAAGTGCCTTTTTTGTAAAAATCGCGCATAAAACAGTAATAGTAGAAAGACAAAATTGTTAAAATATAAGAATTTATTTGTGCGCATTTGGAAGAAAGAGAAATGTATTATTAGATAATTATACTACTGTAATAATGTTTGAAAGAATAAAAGTGAAAAAAAGAAATATAAAAAATTCATAAAAGCACACAAACCCTAAAAGTACAAAGCCCGAATCTCGTTCATCCGGAGAGAGAAATAAAAAAAACTTCGTTCAAAAAACCAACTTCAGAAACTGAAAAGTATAAAACAACTTATTTCTAAAGCTATTATTATTAATATATATATTATGTAAAAATTCTAAGTCGCGAAAAAAAAATTTTTTTTAATGGTTTTCCATATTCACTTCGGATAATGCTATATCTGCTAATGATAATACCAATTTTTCTACTATCGTTCCGCCGCGACGATAATGCGAAGATATTGTAGACTTAGCAGAATACGTATTTTTACACCAACGGAAGCGTATTTTAAATATCGTTGTAATACCAAGATATTGAAAAAGCAGAATTGGGTCCTAGAACACACCACGGCGATGGATGTGGCTCGCCGGGGAGGTTGGACTCAACCCGGTCCCACTACGTCAGTGTTGGGAGGATGTGAATGTAGCGATTCCTCCAAACGTCCACAGGCGTCGGTAAACACTTTCCATCATCAGGTGGGCCGACAGCTTGTCCGCTGTACATGCTCCAGCTTTTTATCTGTACACTACAAACCGGGTAAAGATTTACCCTGTGGGTTTTTGCTCTCAAAATCTTTCTGAAAGCAGTTAATATGACTTACTGAGAAGAGAATGGTAAGGAGCAAATGCAATTTCATCAAGGTTTAAAAAAATATAGTGCTGAACTCAGGCTTCCCGCTATAAGGGAACGGACAGTATACCCGCCATTGTCCAAGGCGGCTTAGCAGGCTCGACACATTGGTTATCTCGATGTGCGGGTTTCATCACGATGTTTTCCTTCACCGTTGTTAGCACGTGATAATTATAACGTTACACACAATTGTTCAGAAAACTTTGTAAATGGTGCATGCGTTCCGGCCAGCATTCGAACCCACGCCCTTTGAGTTTGGGACGCTAGCCATTACGCTATTACGACTTCCAACAAGGTTTAGCTGGTGAAAAATCGATTTAAATGGCTAAGTGCTGAGAAACGGTAGATATCTATCCTGGTATGTACTTATAGGGATAGTTTTCTACTTTCATGCTTTCGCCTGGTGTAATTCTTAGTTGCGACTGGATCGTGAAAGTCATTGCCCTTTGAAAGGGAAGTTGTGGTGCATGGTTTATCACTCAACAAATCACACCCACTCTCTCAACAGTGATGTAATGTGCGCAAATGGCTGAAGAGGTTATCGACCCTGTTGTAGGGCGAGCAGCTTTGTTTCTAGATGTCTTACTTATCTTCTATCAACATCTTTGTGTAAGACAGGCAAACTGTAGAATCTCGTTAATGAAGATTCATTCTCTCATCATCTCAGACTGTTACTACATATTAGATTTTTTTATAGATTCGAGTTCTTGAATTATATTTTTTTGTTACAAGACTGATGGGAAGAGGTTTAGGGGTATGATTTTCGCTTAGGGTGCGAGAGGTCCCGGGTTCAAATCCCGGACGAGCCCAATTTCTTTTCTATTTTCAACTTTTTCATGGAATAAATGGAATATAAATCTACATTTTATAATTCTTTTTGTTTTTAAATTAATTTGAAGTATTTGAGAGGATGAAGTTAAACTTTAACTATAATATTATGATAAAATCTACGTGTGTGACTTTGAGGTCTTAAGCATCATGGCCTATGGACATCTGTAACACTATAGGTGCTATCAATGTGTTACCGGGCTGGCAGATGGGACTGGAACCTGCCAGTAATGCCGGAACACAAGTCAAGGTTGTCTAGCGACATATTCACGACCAGGGGGTGGCAGCCATCGAGATGGGCGAATGCCGGTCCACGTGGCTATGGGTTGTTTTGTCGCCTCTTACAAAGGGCCGCCTAGCCTGAGGAATTAGTATTCTTTCTCCGTTCCAGCTCGAATAAGAGGATGATGATGAAAAAAAAAACTCTCTCTGAACTACGCAAGAGCTTCCTCGTTTAGCGTCAGTTAAAGACCTGCGATTTGGCTGAGGCTAATTGAATATAAATTAAATAAATAAATAATCGACGGACAAACACACCCATCGTATATCACCAAGCTAAGCTAATTACTCTTGCATTATGGGTAATATACAACGGAACACTCTGGGGCCGATCCCAGACACCCAGACCACAATAAATATAGACAGTTCGTTTACGAAATATACCATGACATGAATCGAGCCCGGAGCTTCTGTGGTCCATAAAGCTCGGCTGGTTAAGGTTTAGCCAAATCAACCACAGAGGCCATCCATCCAATGCCAATACTTGACACGGGCTAGATACACAAATAGTTCAGATCAAGTTATCCATAGTTTAAAAAAAACCAACGATAGGTTGGTAAAAAGTTTAAAATAGGAACTAACTATTACGTAATTACTATGAAGTCATCACCATAATATAGTCCTATGATATACAAACACATTTTTCAAATCGTTTGAACAAGTAAACCAAGGCCGACGAATACCGAGGTTGTCTGTTCACAATTTCAATCTTAGCTACTTTTATTTGCGCGTAAAAAGCGTTTAGTGTAACTAAGACATTAAACAACTGTTTTCATGTTTAAGTTTAAAGTCATCAAAGCTATATATTGACCAGTTCAATTCATAAGTAACAATTAAGTCAAAGAATTGATGAAGTAGAAAATAATGAAAAAATCGAGCATGTAGCTTCCAATCTTTCGACGCAAATTAGTTTGGACAAGACTCGTAAGTAGTTTTTTAGTTGGGGTTTATTTTCGGTTAAATCTTTTTTCCGAATTTCGAAGCTTCAAATAAGAACAAATAAGAAGTTCCAGAAATAATTTTAAAAAAAGATTTAAAACTCATTACAAATATTAACATTGTATGTGGTAAAATAATTAGATATACGAAAATATAATAACGCATTTGTCTAAAATACATTTAGAATTTACATGGATAGTCATACTGTTTAAAAAAACTGAAGAGTTTTTTGTGCCGCTTCTTCTATTCAAGCCACAACATGTTGTGAAGCGGTGGTAAATTAGATTAGGCTCCCATAGAGTAATAATAACCAGCGTCCGGGGATATCGACCTCGACATCAAGGCCCGTATCACAGCAGCTTGGGCCAAGTGGCGTGAGGTGACAGGTGTCATTTGTGACCCCAAAATGCCGGTCAAATTAAAAGGACAGGTCTATAAATCTATCATTAGACCTGTCCTTTTGTATGGCAGTGAAGCGTGGCATGTACTTGAGCGACACAAGCAGGAACTGCGTGTCACGGAGATGAATATGCTGCGTTGGATGTGTGGAGTGACGCGGAAAGACCGTCAGGAACTCCCGCATCCGTGGCAGTCTTCATGTCCGTGACATAGCAGACAAACTGCAAGAGTGTCGCTTACGCTGGTACGGCCACGTTTTACGGAGACCGGCTAATTATGTGGGGAACAAATGTCTAGCCATGCCGCCTCCGCCAGGTCCCGGTCGAAGGGGAAGGCCCAAGAAATGTTGGCTTGACGTTGTGAAGGATGACATGCGTTCCAATGGTCTCAAAACGGGGGATGCTGAAGACCGCGCGAAGTGAAGTAGAAAAAGTAGGAAAGCGGACCCTGGGCGTCGGAGTGAACGCTCCGATCGCAACCGGGATTTGACGCTCGGATGATGATGATGAGAGTAATAATAACCATAAACAAAATTAAAACTAAAATGAACAAGTTGGCGGTAGGCTAAAAAAAACTTTAACAATACTCGTTGGACAAATGTCATCTTTGTCGTCCGTGACCACGGCTACTGAAAAGCGGCCGAAACGTCGGATAAGCCAAAATCAAATCAATTACCGCGCTTAAAACCGTTTAGACGTAGTTTTATTATTATATATCTTATCTATGTTCGCAAAAACTTTAACTCTTACCAACAGAAACTATGGTGAGTGTTTCATCGAACCATTTCAAACTTAAATCCATTAGAGATAAGATTTGATTTAGAATAACATGCGAAAGAATTCAGACCAATCTTATTGCTGACATCACGGCGAAAATCTCATGATTCCTCATGAGCTTTTTTAGAATTAGCAAACAGCTTGAAATCTTTTAAAATTAGCTCAAGTTATGCGCGTCATCGACTCGTAATAGAAACTTTCTGAGTCGTTGTTGGAATATCGAATTTTATAGTCCACAAATCGACGTTGCCCATGTCCTAATGTGCTATTTGCTTTTCGTTTGATAGATTCCCTAACATTGAACATCTTGGTTGTGGTATTAAATAAGGCCGAGACTTATTTAATAATGGCTGGTATTAAATAAGTCTCGGCCTGTTTGGTTGAGCCGAGTGTTTTTTAACATCATGTTTTGCAATTGTATTTTCCATGTCCTGTACACTGGGGCTTAGCTTTGGGTGTATATCTACATACGATGATGATGATCATGAATTAATCATTAACAATACTCTACTAACTGTTCCCATACCTATCTTCGTCATGCACAGATCCATTTACAGTCAAAACTGACCGTGTCTGGTCAGTCGCCCTTGACTCGTCCAAGCCCAGTTAACAAACATAAATTGCAGCTAACCATGGCGCCAATGTATTACACACAGAACTAATATTATTTCTGTGGTATCACACATTGTATGAACGTGGTTAACTTAGTGCTGTGTATATAATAATTCTTTAACTAATTTTTAATTAAAAAAAAGTAACGTATAAGTACCTACATTTTTCTCTAATTATTGCTACTTAGAACAACTTTTTAGGGATTTATCAAGTTTGAAGTATTGTATTTTAAATCTGATGTATATTTTGATATTATTATACATTAGGTTATAAAATACTGCTTTAAATCAACAGACAAATTATACACATAGTTACTGTCAAGCTAAGGAAGTTACGCTTGTATTATATACACTGTTTTATAATCTATAATAATATTAAATTCTAAACATGCAGTGTCTATACATTAAAGCTATATAAAAAAACAACTGGAATATACTATATACACGATGGAGAACACGATACAATTTTTTTAGATTTATTGTCTGATTGTTCGGGATTCATCTAAAAACTACTGGGCCGATTTTGACGGGGTTTTCGCTGATTGACAGCAAATTCTTAGACTTAAAATCACTACTACTTTTACCTAATTTACATAAATACATAAATTTATTAGTAAATCACATCCTAGTCTATGTCTTTAACTAATCGACATGAAACAATCCATATCATAGTTTAAACTTATCACTAATTCTGAACATAAATAATTATCCACTCGATTTTCCTATTCAAAACATAATCTACATGCCGTAGGAAAAGGAATAAATCGCGTACACACTACGACGTATAAAATTACAAATACACAATAACTCAAACTACCTTTTAACGGTTTTAAGCGCGGTTCTCATTTAATTGAACTTGACGTTTCGGTCATTTTTCATTACCTGGATCACGAACGTATCAATGAAAGTATTAAGTCATAAGATATGTTTTAATTAATAAAATATCGAAGGAAGAGACAACGTCTGCAGATAGAGTTTTCGAAATGTGCTCAATTTGATGAATTTATTATGTCAGAAGTAATACGTCGTCCAATTGTCGTCATTATTAGATACGTCTAAGTGCTTGGTTCGAATTTTTACATTCCAGAGATAACATTTTATACGTAGGTATCCAAAAAATATTTTGATAACAATACATTTTTTTTTGAGAAAATTATGAAAAGAATTTCCGAAGCAAAACACAAGAATTTCGGCTCTATACTCGTATTGAATGAATCGTGATTTGACCGAGTCTGATTTAATATAAATAGAGACTATGGATATTTGACTTTCGTCAACCGAATGGATCTTGACTCGCCCTGGCACGGTTTTTTTTATGAAAGTAACAGACTTGGGGCCCAGACGGGCAATTGTCCTACCACCCGGCTGCGTGTTGTTTTGTCGCCTCTTACGACGGGCCGCAGGAATTAGTATTCTTTCTCCGTTCCTGCACGGCGCACAATATATACCTAATATGCAGTCATGGAACATTTCACTAGTAGCATGTGAAATTTCATACATCGCATCTGCTACCTCTTTTCATTTGGTCTGTGAAATGTCACAGGTAAGGAACTCGCAAGAGCAAGCGAGTAGGGACGAATGAGCGGGCGTGATAGAAAGAATAAACTATATTTTGCTGATTCGTCGCCGCTAAGTCGCTTAGTGTACGACTATGAAGTAGTATGAAGAGCGTAGCGCCATCGGTGCTCCGTTTAAGTACTATACGGGAGAACCTTGAATATCTTATGAGAGTATTAAAAAATAGATTTTAAATTAAGGTCTGTAAAGTATTATTTTCCTTGGAATAATCTCAAAATCAGTTGCTTAGGAAATGAAATTAAATTTCATTGTTATCGCAGGTCACAGGTCAGTCATTCGATTCGAAAGTAGCACGCGTAGTGATTATAAATTATAATTCATATTTCATTTTTAATAGCATACGGAACTTCAAAAATCATTGCCAGTGAAATTTCACATGTGAAATCATTGTGATTTTTATTTTAATTTCATCCAATGAAAATGAATTAAAAGTAGCAATCATTTCCATGCTTGCTAATATGTTTGACTGTCGCTTATTTATTTATGTCATCGGACCATCACGCAACAAAACAAGATGTCATTTCGAAATGTAGGGCATCCAAAACTCCGGAAGGCGCTTCGGATATTTGGCATATCACCAAGCCGTTGACAGCCGGCCAAAGCGGAGATGGTTTCTCGACAAACTTTAATAATAGCCTTCACTCCACCACCGGAATTATCATTTCAAACTTTACAGTAAAGATACTGAGCTGCGTTATCTCGTACTCTATCTTCTTGGACCGCAAATATAATTTTGTTTTTAGATTTTCTCTTCCCTAACGAAATTTCATTTATTTTTATATTCTTGCACGGGAAATGTACCATTATTAGAGGGGAGTAAGGTTAAGTTTTAATAAATCGTTTTCGAACCTGCCGAAATAGTCATGTTTTTCAACGACGCGGCTTGTAAAACATAATATATACGAAGGGGATCTTTAGTTTTTTTTCGTGTCTTTAAATTCTCATTTGTATTAATTAAGTAGTTAGTTAACTTGCGACTAAGTTACTACTCAAGTGGATTTTTTTTTCAAGCGGCGGCAAGGGTGTTTATCACCCATTTGCCAGTAACTATTTAACCATTCTATATATACAATTACTAAATGTATATGAAATTATATATGATACTTATATTAAAAAATCAATTTGTAACATTTTTGCGTCAGTCTGGATGTTCCGTCTAATCTTTGAAACAGCAGGACCGATTTTGAAGGGACTTTCACTGACAGATAGCTGATGTTATACGCAGTTATTAACTACTTCTTTTTAGGGTTCCGCGAAAAATATTCCACACGGACGAAGTCGCGGGCACTGCTAGTACATAACAAACCGGGCTTTAGACAACGATTTCTTAAGATAAGAGAGCAACACATTAAAATTACATTGTTACTGTCGTTGCTATGACGATATATTTGTTAATGCAATGCAACAACGGTGGCGCCAATAAAACGAGATCCGAGCGCCATCCTTTGTTATATTCGTCTATCCCTCGGTAACAGGATTTTTTTCTGGATAAAAGACCTGTAGGGTATGGACCTTTTTCGATACGCTTGAGAGAGTGTATGCAAAATTTCATGATCGCATTTATAATACTAGCAGTCCCGGCAGACGTCCTGTCCTGAAAAAATGTGTGCTGGGACACATATTAGAAGTGAAACTTCAACGGACAAGTGGAAAAACGAATCGCAAGGGATAAGTGGAAAAACGAATGGCAACGGATAAGTGGAAAAATTAATCGCAACGGATAAGTGGAAAAACGAATCGCAACGTACAAGTGTAAAAACTTCAACTGACAAGTGACAAAATGAATCGCAACAAAATTTTAACCTGAAGTTTTACGGGCAGATTGTTAATGTACTTTTCCAATTTGAAAACCTGCCCGTAAAACTTCAAGTTGAATTATTCAATTCGGACATCCCATTCGAAAGATATCACGAGTTTAAAAATTTAAGTATTACAACACGCGGGCGAGACGCTTTTTCGTGAGCGTAAAATCGTAAGACCCTGTCTATATAGAAGTTTCACTTCAAAAATAAAAATCTAGGTCCCGCGTCCAGTGCCTCCTGTAGGTACCGATTATGTATATAAACATCCAGAGACCCACTCGAATCGCACACAAAAAAAAACATCAAAATCATTTTAACGAACTACAGCAGAGTTGAGAGGTTGAGAGGCGCGGCGATAGTGATACTAGGACGCTCGGGACATGCTGATGACTTTTATTTCAGTTACTATGATGGTCATGGGTGCTCCGCACCCACTATTTATCTCTCATGTGTTAGCGAATAATAATTGTAAACGCCGTAGCGACCTTTAGCGTGATATTTAATTATTGAGTAACAATACATTGATGTGTAGTAATTGCAATGAGACAGTTGAGACGCTTTTGGTGTCTCGACTGTAAGTAAGCTCGCATTAAAAAAAAAAGACTGGCACTTCCTCCAGAGAAGCCATCTTGGCAAGTAGACAGATATGTGACACATGTTATTTTGTGGAATTAAGAATAACCAACAACAATGTAAAGTGATACAGTCATAATAAAGAATGTGAGAGAATTATTAATACATGGGTGCTTGAGCCCCCGAGCCTTCATAACCAGAGTTTCGTTCCATAACTGGTGCCTAAAGAATATTTTTTCCTTGATGATGTCACCTTTATCGAAGGCGTCTATCAATTGAATTTAAAACGAGCCATTGCTTGAATTTAAATGACGCAACCAACGAGAAGGGTGTGTGACGTCATCGTTTAAGATCCACAATATCACGTGTCGGATGATGGTGACTAAGAATCTGGACGAAGATGTCATGTGTAGTATGTAATAATATCCATACTTCCTTTCTAAGATAATTGTGGAGTTGAGTTTGATTGAACCTTCAGTTTGACTTGATGAGAATATAAAAATGAAAATGGTTTGGTCTGAACCTGTTAAAATAAATAAAATGGCAGTGTCTGTCTAAATAACAGTTTTTTACTAAATGCATATGAAAACTATATAAGATACTTATAACAAAAAACAATTTGTAAATTTGTTGTCTGTCTGTTTCGCACTCCGCCGCTGTCACCGCGCCGGAAGGCAAATTAAATTAAACTAGTGGACGCCCATTGGTCGATGTTCGACCATAATTAATTTAAATTATAATTTTTCTATAATCACAGATTTCGGCAAGGCTGCACTGTTAATTTGACTTTAACAATAAACAAAAGAGTATATATGCGTGTGTGTGTCAAATACATGGTAGTGTGTGTAATGTTTTCTTTATTGATTTAATAATGTATTTTTTATGCATAATTAAAAAAAATAGCATTAGCATTCTGCACTCCTCTATATAAACTATAAGTGTGCTAAATTTCATACTCCTCCAATTTTCGTAAAAAGGTGTACAAAGTTTTTACTTCACGTGTTAATGTAATGATTAAATTCCACGCGGACGAAGTTGCGAGTAATAGATTGTTATGAATAACATTACTATGAGATATAACTAGTCCGCTATCTTGAGCCGTCCGCCATATTGGATTTAGAATAACGTCACTTAGCCAAACACGCAATGTCATCCAAACTAAACGTGTTTGCAGAATTTCATCTCGATCCGTTGAGAATAACTGCTGTAAAATTCAGTTGCCAGATTTGACCCGAACATACGTACATACAAACATTGCAAGTTCAATAAAAGCTTGGGAAAGAATAAAATTATGATAAATATTTCATCGAAATCGGTTTATGAGCACGTCTTCAAACAATCAATAAAGATAGTTTTGAAAATTTTCCGTTATACAATATTTCTGTGTGCAAGCCGAATTAAACGATTTTAAAACGCTGTATGCGGCGTAAAAGTGTCGTTTTATTACGACTAAATAAATAAATAGTAAAAATTTACTGAATATTTGGATAATTTAAACGCTATTTCCAAATAATAAAACTACGTTTTAACGGTTTTAAGCGCGGTAATTTATTTATTTTTTCCTTCCACTCATTTTAATATTATATAAAAAAAAATTAGAACTAGGCATGTTTGCTGAAGAGTTTCTGGCGCCGCTTCTTCTCTTCAAGCCACAACATGTTGTGAAGCGGTGGTAAATTAGATTAGGCTCCCATAGAGTAAATAATATCCATAAACAAAATTTAAAACTAAATAATTAAAATGAACAAGTTGGCGGTAGGCTGAATAAAAACTTTGACAATACACGTTTGACAAATGTCATCTTTGTCTTCCGTGACCACGGCCACTGAAAAGCGGCCGAAACGTCGGATAAACCTAAATCAAATAAATTACCGCGCTTAAAACCGTTAAAACGTAGTTTTATTATGTGTACAAGTCGCGAAAACTTAAGAAAATGCTATTTCCAAATTTAAAAAAAACATATTCAATTGTTACCGCATTACCCTCCTATTACATTAATGTACTCTGCGAGTAGATTTCATATGAATATATCTTTTATTATTTGAAATGCAATTAATTTAATTTAGAAGCTGTTTACATTTGCTCGTTGTAAGGTAAAATACAATAAATACCCTTTACTGTACACCAACATGATAGAAAGAAATACACTTTATAAGCAATATTTACTTATTTACGCGACAATTCTACTCTGTCTACTTAAGAGTCTTCCTAAGTTGAGTTGGCCGCCTCGTTTCCGCATTACCACTTTTTTGGAGATATAAATTGAGGAAATTTACTTACGACAAATCTGTATTTTACATATCTCAACGCTAATATTACAAATCGAGAACCATTCGCGGGAATCACTGGCCGAAACCAGTTGGTTATTTTAAATTCTTATATCTTGAACGCTTGTAGTTTGCCTGATCACAAGGGTGAAACAGTACTTTTCATCGCTGGTAAATGATTTCCCTGCTATTAAATACTTTAAAAACTATGCGAACCATAGTGAACGCACGTGACTCATGTCCCAACTTTTTTACAGGCACTGTTAACTAGCGGAATAAATCGCAGTGGAAATCAGAGTGTTCTCTCGAACTATTAAAACCTATTTAAACCATCTCGTGCCTAAATAGGTCACTTTCACCTCTCATGTATACTATTTCCGTTTCAATTGCCCTATTGTTAAAAATAATGTAGGTACATTATTATAATCATGTTACAACCAAAATTGAATGATCTAGCACAAGTTTTAAGAAAACGCATCGCGGACAATGATGCATGGCGCTTAGGAGATTCACCCGAATGTTTCATAAAAAAAATTGATTCAGGCAAGGTTTCTTTCATACATAGAAAATTGTTTTTTTATATATAGAAATGTAATAATACATGAAATAAAAATTAACGTTCTGTTAGTCCCGAGGACTTATAGTTTAAAAAAACACTTTTGGTTATTAGGACCCTTTTTATTTCACTATTACGAATAAATAATAGGTGACTTGGAGTCTCAATATACGGGACCTCAAAGGTCTACCGGACCGATATGGTATTAGTTTAGGCAATCCAGCCGGCAGGCAAAAACCAGGTCCGTAGCTGTAGAGCTGTAGCTAATAACCAAGAGAACTCTGTGAATTTGGAAAAAGATTTGGTATTTATAAGCAATTACTGCTCTGATCGACATTTTGGAAAACTGTTCGACTCAGCAATAAGTGCTTACCGGATAGGGTTGTAACAGTTCGCAATCTTATAGAGTAATATAATACTGTAGAAGACGGGTATGTTGTAAGTAAATTATATCGGTTTATATTATCAAAAACGTAGTATGTAGTCCCGTAATTGATGTAAGCAGTTGTGTCGTATTACCACTTACCTGCCTTACCTTTAATTATCACAATTCAACACCAAACAAAGCTGTAGTAACAGTGAAAAAAAAACCTACGAACTTACTTCTCATACGCGTCGACGAGGTCTTTCACGTTCTTCTCAGTCTCATCCGCGACGTCTTTCGAGTGTGGCTTCAGTAGACTGACCACGAATTGTGAGTGCTCGAGGAGCTCGTCTCTAGTTTCTTCGAGGCCTGATACTTCGGCTTGGAGTTCCTGTATGGACAAAAAGAAATTAAACCATAGCATGAAGGTCCAGTACCCAATGTAATAGAGTTACCGGAACGTTCTGAAGTGACACCTTGCATCGTGCGGCATTGCTTCAGCGACTGGAATGTCAATCCACAGTACGCAGAGGCGTCAAGAAGTACAAAAACTTTCTTACCGAAGACCTAGACACTAAGACACTAGAAGTCAGAGCGGGAAAAGTCGACCCACGCTTGTACACATACACATATACCATAAGTAGGCAGGCATATTGCTTCTCTCGCTGAAGAGTTTTCAAGAGTATGTTCGATATTGCAAGCCATTCTCGTGCCCATGGCAGAAAACCATAACACAGGACGTTATCGACGGAGTATTGTTCTGCCATTTTAATGGTCAAATAATTGGAATGGCATAAATTATGACTATAGCATCTAAATATATACTATCAGCATATGTATTTCTAATCAATTTTTTTTATAGATGATGGATTTTTGTATCTATAAAACTGAGAAATGGTTGGTCTCGCAAACAAATTTCCATCCCCTATTTCAACCCGGTCTAGTTTTATTTATCTATCCCCCATCTATCTCTCTGTAAATTACACAAAAGACAGAAATTAAGAAAATGTCCAAAATTACGAAAATGACAAATCACAAAACCAAAACCTATCCTATTGTTTGGGCCTTTACAATACTTTACACAAATCTATCCGATAATCCGAGATGAAAAGTACCCTTGTCCACCGTCAGTTATAATCAGTCCAATAGTTTTTCCGTAAAAGCATAACAACCACAAACACAAAAACAAATTTATTTTTATCCCGGAAAGTATCCCATTTTTCGGGATAAAAAAATATCCTATGTTCACTCTTGGCATCGGAAATATATATACACTGAGTTTCAGCCAAATCGGTCCAGCACTTTTTCCATGAAAGCATAACAGACAGACAGACAATCATAGTTACTTTCGCATTTATAATACTCGTATTACGGATTCCAACTATGTCCCCGCCATTGACATCAGGTCTAAGGCTAAGACATGTTAGAAGAATACATATATACCTGCAAAGCATGCCTCGTGTCCAGGGCCCGTCTTCTGGTGCTCGGACTCGCGTCCAGCTGCCTCAGTCTGTCCGAGGCGGCAGTGATGGAAGCACCCAGGCTTCTTTGCGCGTCCAGGAGTTGCGTCCAGCGGTGGAGCTGCTGGTCTACTGTCGCCGCACGTTTCGATAAACCTATAAACAAAATTTAAAAAAATATCTAAAAATATCTAAATCTGCAGCCATCTCTCGTCAAGTCTTCAAAGAAATCATGATATTATATTTTAAGAAGTCAGACTCTTAAGCCAGCGAGATACTTTGAATAAAAGTAATAACATGTACCAGTTTTTTTCGGCGACTTTCTGAAGGAAATTAATTTTTTACATATCCATATTCTCCTAAACATTTATAATATTTACCTTTCATAAAAATCAATTAACACAAAAGGCCTTCAGGGGTAAATGCAAGCAACTTCAAAGAATTTTCAAGTTCCTTTTACGCCACCCTCATGTATAGTAAGATGTAGGAAGTGGCCGTGAGAAGGTGGTTAGCGCCAACTGGTCACATTACAAACTGAAGTAAGTCTCCAAGCTTGTGTATATATAAGGCAAAGCCCAAAGGAGAGCTTATACACGAACCTTCGCAAGCGACGTTCCAACTGTCGGCCAATTCCCTGGTTCTCTGCTCTACCCTCTCCCCGGACGCGGCATCCGCACCGGAGCAAAGTTCCCTCGCCCGCTCCCGGACGACGTCCAAGAGCGGTTGCTGGTTCTGGAATTGAGAAAGTAAGAAAATTGTTTTAGACTTGCTCAATTGCACTCTAACTGAGGTCTAGATTTTCGGCATGTTCTTTTATATGCCTGTGAAGCAGTACAAGCACGAGCTACTTGTGACAGAGATAAATCTTCTACAGTGGACTCGTGGAGTCACTCGGAAGGACTACATCCGTGACATATAAGAAAGCGCAGAAGTGTCTTCACGTCGCTGATCTCTCAGAATTGACAAAAAATTCACACCAGTTAGAACCAATACATATACCTGTACTATATAAATATGTATATATTTATAGCGTCACTTTCCAGACAAATAAACTTCTTTCTTCTATAACAAAACTACGTTTTAACGGTTTTTATTATTCCGAAGTTTCGGCCACTTTTCAGTAGCCATGATCACAGAATCAAACAAATTACCACGCTTAAAATCGTTTAAACGCAGTTTTATTATGTACTAGCTACGCCCCGCGGTTCCACCCGAAAATCGTTATATTTTAGATAATTCACACTATATCTTTATACAATATTGCCTATATGTTATTCTGACGTGTAATCTATATTATTGTAAAGTTTCATCAAAATCCATTCAGTATTTTTTGCGTGACAGAGTAACAAACATTCTTACAAACTTTCGCGTTTATGCTACAAATCTCTATAAATATTAAAAATGTGTGGATGTATGGATGTACGTTTGTTACTCTTTCACGCAAAAACTATCGAATGGATCTTGATGAAACTTTATAGTAATATAGCTTACACACCAGAATAACACATAGGCTATAATTTATAAAACCGCGGGCGCAGCTAGTATTAACGCGAAAGCTTGTAAGAATATGTGTAAAAATCGTGTGTGAATACCAATCTACTTAAAAAAACAATTTATAAGTGGCCACAACAAAGGAACATTTGGCACATTTGCCATCCAAATCTATTTTCAACATTATCATACTTAACATCTCAACACGCCCGTACAATGTTGTATGTAGAAATGCATTCAATTAAGATAAAAAAAACAATTTAAATAAAATCCCTGACACAATTTCGCTAGCACTTGTCACATAACCTAATGATACTTTAGTGGTTTTATAACAACTATATACATCGTGAGAGATCATCGCTGCGAGCTGCTTAAAAAAAATCAGCCCACCAGAGAATTTAAAAGTAATAAAGCATAATTGAGAACCAAGATACAGTTTCAATGGATATTTAGAAATCGTTTTTCATTTCAATTTTATTTAGCTTTCTAGACGTTGTTTTAAGGCACTGAAATGAGAAATGAAATTCAAGTGAAACGCCGACATGCTACCCGGAAATAAAGTCTACTTTCATATAGTTTGAATAATCTTCAAATAATGATCGTTTGATGTTATTAGACGGATCAACCAAATTGTACGAATTTGGCTGAAAGGCACAGTGTTGAAGGGACACGAAGGCATATAATGATTCAAGTTTGTGTTTAAACGGATCACTCTAGTTGATTCAGCCAAATTGTAAATGAAACGTCTATCTATATCGGCTTTACAGAAACAATTCGAGACAAACTGACAGACAGACATTCTATAAAAAATGTTATTTATTATTAGGCGGCGCATAAATGCTTTTTAAGTGAACTACCAAATAAGAACATGTTGTTTAACCAAATTCTATGCAGATAATTATAGTGACGACATTTTTTTTCATAACGCCGATAGTGACAGTGAATAATAAACACATTCTGATAACACGACCTTTATGTTAAAGGAGGCGTTGAAACAGCGTGCATATTTCCTCCGCACACCACGTGTTATCAAAATGGTTATCAGTCAGCAGTAAACTCTGATAACATTGTAAACAGGGCAAGGAATGCATTAGGTGTTGAAAACGAAAATGAAATGCTTTGTAAACTAGGATGTATTATATTCAGGCTGAGCATATTTAATTATTTCTACTGTAAAGAAAGACATCTATAAAGAAGACAGGAATGACAAGTGAAAGCCTAAAGCGGCTACTTTCGCAAGTTCGTATGATGAACATGACGAGCAACGAAATACATTTGAACTTTCTGCTGTCTAACAATTTGACATTCCAAGTGTCTAAATATTGATTCATATTTCGACACTTGTCAATTTCACTAAACGATTCTCCAAAAGCGGCCGCCTTAGGTTCTCAGTTTTGTAAAATATATAACTCTCATAAACCCTTAAATAGACGATTCACTTGCGAGCAAGGAATTGTACTTACGGCTCGACAACTTTCTCCGCTTCTGAAAGTTCGATAAAAGACGGACGTAAGAGGTCAGCAAGCAGGTATACTTACTTGTAAGTCTATTTGATCTTACATTCCTATAATGTTCGTGGTCGACTGTAGTCGAAATTCGACCATAACTATTAATTTAAATTATAAGTATTAGCATTCTGCACTCCTCTATATAAAAGTGCGAAATTCCCTACTTCGCCGTCCGCGTGATTTTTGTAAAAATCGATACATACTTTTTGCTGTGTTTTTGCTTTACGTTTTCATAATATAGATTATCTTAAATTTTCGTATATATTTCATTTCGGCATCTTACCGCTGTCTAAAAATATGAATACAAATTACAATCAAACTAGAGAGCAAACAGAGCTACTTTTGAAATCAATATTCTACAACTTACCTAAATGAAACTATATACATTCTCTGACAATACAAACAATTTTTAGATATGTCGCTAATTACTAAATCATAATTAACCATCTGCCACTTGTTATATTTAAAAACTGATTCTAAAACACACAAGCCGAAGGAGCATGTGCTGAAACCAATACATCTGTGACTATATTACATTATGTGTAAGAAAAGTATGACAAAAAGCGGAAAATATTCATACAACCTCACGTTCTATACGATTTTTCTCGTAGCACTTGCTAATAATAGCTGATAAGATGTCAAGGTTGTGACAAGTCATGCGTTGGAAAAATGAGCTTGATTTAATCTGCGGTTATTATGACGAATAACTGTGAGGAATTTAAAAGAAAAACCGCTATAACGGCTGTCCTGTTCTTACGCAACTGCTTTCTATAGACAACAATTTCAGCAGATACTGTTTTGTACATTTTAAATCGCAAAAAATCCAACAAGATTTGAAAAACAGTTCGATCATTTCGGCAGTTAATGGGAGGTGGAAAATGGTAACCGTTAGAAAGTTCGTTCCAAGAATACTAGACAATAGCAAAAAAATATTGATCAGATTCCATAAAGCTACAAAGTCTTTTTAACTACTACTAAGATTAGAACAACTTATAACTTTTACCTGTTTAGGTATACTAGTGGTCGCCCGTGGTCGAAATTCGACCATAATAATTAATTGAAATTATAAGTTTGAACATTGATAACGTTCTGTTGTCAAAGACTATACTTCTATATCACAGATTTCGCCAAGGCTACACTATTAATTTGACTTTAACAATAAACAAAAGAGTGTATATGTGTGTGTGTCAAATACATGGTAGTGTGTGTAATGTTTTTTTATTAATTTACCGTATTTTTTATGCATAATTAAAAAAAATGCATTCTGCTCTCCTTCTCTATATCTTATACTAATATATAAAGCTGAAGAGTTTGTTTGTTTGCTTGATCGCGCTAATCTCAGGACCTACTGGTCTGATTTGAATTTTTTTTTTTGTGTTACATAGCCCATTTATCGAGGAAGGCTATAGGCTATATATCATCACTCATCACATCACACACATCACATCATCATCTAAGACCAATAGGAGCGGAGCACCAATGAAGAATGTTTCAAAATCGGGGTTTTTTTTTTAACTTACTTTTTAAGCTAGTGAACTATAAGTGTGCGTTATTTCATACTCCTTCGTCCGAGCAATTTTCGTAAAAAGGGGTACCAAATGTTTGCTTTACGCATTAACATAAAAGGCTTTCATAAAGTTGTACCTTGAACGATATTTAGAATTGCAAAGGTGACACTAAATAATTTAAAACTTTCCCGATTACGAAACACGTGAAAGTACGACAAGCCCAACAAACAAATTATGCCCAGTGTTCGAATGACTACCAGCTATAAATAGGTACCACAATCAATGAATTATTCGTCGTCTGGGAGGCCAATAACAAAATATGATTCAGCATTGACCAATATGGAGTTTAGCCTCGAGGCCTCGAGTTGCCAAAACAAACTTTAAAGTTCAGACAAGAATATGTGAATTGGCCATACGTTAAGGAATTGGATCACGTATAATAATAATATTAGTGCCTTCGATGTGCCTTTCCTTCACACCTTTATAGCTCTTAATAACCCTCTCCTTATCCCATAATTCGCCAATTAAAGAAAAGCCAAAGAAAAAAAAAAAAAAAAAAAAAAAAAATCGCTAATCTAGTATCCTATCCTCTGTCAATAGAGGGTTACTTACATTTATTGCGTGATCCATTCTGCCAGTTTTGCCAAAGCGACGAAACTTACAAAAACCAGCGTGTAACTAATATGACTATCAGACCCCTTTATCAGGTCTTAATATATCGATCACAAAAACTGTTTTGGTCTCTGATACTTACTCTGAATTCAATTTAGTAAGCAGTCTTAGGTGAGTTTGGTAAAATTTGTAAAACGCAATTTCGAGTATTTGAGAAGTTGCATTTTAAAGAATGTACTAATCCAGATGGTAAATGATATTCTAGAGTCTGTTTTAGGTAAATTACTTTTTTACTTTCTATTGCTGACGGCACCTTCGCCTATGGCCATTAGCAATACCAGAGGTGCTGCCAACTTCGAAGAAGATTTTTTTATGTTTGCTTATGGCAGACGGGTCCACTTGATGGCAAGTGGCTACTATCGCCCATGGACATCTGCAACACTAAGGGAGCCGATGCGTTGCCTACCTCGTTGAGACTTTTAAAATCTGTTTACGCCTTTTTGGACATCCCCATATTGTAGCGCTCTGGTGGTGGTGGAGGGAGTTCATTCCACAGCTTGCTCACGTATGGCACAAAAGAGCGAGCGCCACGTACAGTGGATAACTTCCAGGTGTCGAGGAAGTGTGGATGAACTCCCAGTCGCATACATACATACTGGAACCTGGCCACTGATGCCGGAACACAACTCTATGTTGTTATGGCGGCATACTCTAGAGCAGGGGTGGTAGCCGTCCAGACGGGCAAATGCCCTACCACCTGGCTGTGGGTTGTTTTGTCGCCTCTTACGACAGGCCACCCGGCCGCAGGAAATAGTATTCTTTTTCCGTTCCTGCTCGGAAAGTTTTAAAATAAAAGGTTAATCAATTAAACAAACGTTGTTTTATAATAAACCTTACTTATAATAACTGTTGTATAAAAGTACGATAGTGAAACAATAAATTCTATTGTATTATAATCGCATTGCATCTACAACGACTTGAGAGGTCTGTAACACTTGGATCATACATCAGAATTACTAAGTTTGGTTATATCATTAAAATTTGTATATTTTAATCAAATAATTTATTTTATTTGAATATGTTTTTATGAAATGTATAGAAAGAGGAAAGATTTTTGACACGTCATTTTTAAGGAAAATGTTTTAGGAGGAAATATTGAGTATAGCTGAAGAATTTTTTTTATAATAAAACTACGTTTTAACGGTTTTAAGTGAGTTATTTTATTTGATGCTTATTCCGACGTTTCGGCCACTTTTCAGTAGCCATGACCGCCGAATACAAGATGTCAAGTGTCAATGAGTAATGTTTGAGTTTCTATTTAGCCTAACGCCAACTTGTTCATTTTCAATGTTTAGTTTTAATATTTTTATGGTTATTATTTACTATATGGGAGCCTAATCTAATTTACCGCCGCTTGCAACATTGTGTGGATTACTACGTAAATTATGATAGACATTATGTAGATTAGGCTCCCATAGAGTAAATAGTAACCATAAACAAAAATTAAAACATAATAAAAACTTTATCATTTGACATAATTACTTACTTGACATCTTAGTCTTTAGTGATCACGGCTACTGAAAAATGGCCGAAACGTCTGAATGAAAAAAATCAAACTACACCGCGCTTAAAACCGTTAAAACGTAGTTTTATTGTGTGTACTAGTCGCGAAAACTTAAGAAAATTCAATTACATTCATCTTGGATAAACATTGACCAAACAAGGAGGGTGCAGATGTAAATGACTATTCGGGAAAGTTTACGATTAAATCGCAGAGTTAATATTCTTCAGAGTTCTATCTGGAAGATAGACCACAAAGAAACAACAATCAAACCTTTCATAAAACTATTCAATATACCTCAAATAATTTAGAAGATTTCAATATAAACTTTTGATATATTACGTTCACCATAAAGAATAAGAAAAGGTAGTTTTGTTCAATTAATTCTCTATGGATTTGTAGCCCCTGTTTGGAAGTAATAATTCCGACCACACCCGTCACAGGTGCTTACATTTCAAGACCCTACTTTTAGAAAGGGTCATATCATTAACTGTTCTAGATATTAAAGAGCTATTACAATCTTATAAAATGGAACGTATTGTTACGAGTTGTAGGACTCGAGTTAAAGTGCCGTTGGAATTATTATAGAATTTACTAGAACTATACAAACATGTATAGCACAGGTACAAAACTGAACAGTCCAAACGTAAAGCACGATTCAATAACACGCGCAAAGTCCAAATAGTAAACCGAATGTACACAAGTCTTGCTCCGCTTGTGGTTATCGCTATACTGCCGATCTCTCCATTGGAGCATTGCTTTATACTGCACAAATACAATATGTCTGCTCGACCGCGTGGACTGAATTTCTTAGAATGTAGGCTAATGGCTACCATAAAAGATTACAATACACAATGGGCTGTTTAGCTAATTACAAATTTTAAACACAAAGTAAACAAAATAAGTCCAAATGCCGAAAAGGTAATAAAGTGTCTACAGGTATGCAGGTGTGAACTTCTCTTTTGTCGGCATTCAGGTCGTAACAATATTATATTTAATATTGGAAGTCAACTAAAGATCGAATAATAGCATTGATTTCGAGGTGCGAATGAGAAAAATATATAGTATTTTAACAATGTTTTATTACGTCTATTATTAGATCATAAGACGATTGAAAGCATAAACTTTCAACACATCTACTGAAAGTAGAAAGTGTGTTAATAATATTTAATACCAGACACTTGTTGCACAATAGGTCTAAACAAAACACAAGACCTAATCTTAGTTTTTGATCAAATAAATCGCGAAATATACATAGATGGATAGACAGATAACACTTTAATGTACACCATTACAGAAAATTTACGAACTAGTATTATTCGAATCGTGTACAAAGGGCGGTCTTATCGCTAAAGAGCGATCTCTTCCAGGCAATCCGTGGCAAGAATATTGATGATTAGGAGTGGCGATGGTGGAATAAATAATTATTGTACGATTACTTACGTTGTAATAATAAATATAAAACTATACTATCTATATATTAATACGTGAAGCAAAAACTTTTTACCCCTTTTTACGAAAATCGCGCGGACGGAGGAGTATCAAATTTCGCACACTTATAGTTTATATACCGAAGAAGCGACGAATGCTAATAATTCTTTAAAATTAAACATAAAAAAAATAACACACACTACCATGTATTTGACACACGCACGCGTATATACTCTTTTGTTTATTGTTAAAGTCAAATTAACAGTGTAGCCTTGGCGAAATCTGTGATTGTAGAAGTATAGTCTTTGACATTCATTATTATGGTCGAATTTTGACCACGGGCGACCACTAGTATATACAAGATATAGTAATAAAATGCAACTATTTAAACATAATAAACATATAGCTATATGCAATATAATACATAATAATAAATAAATATAGTTTGTTCGTGAAACACTGGGTACTACGTTATCTTTCATCAATAGTGCTTCAAAGAAATTCTTTATCGTGGATGGTAAGTTAAAATAAAGCAGTATTAATGAAAAAAAATATCATTTTAGTTGCCTCAGTTACCGCTTTCCCTGAATGTATTGAATTCTCAGACGAAACAATTTATATTACAACGATATTGCGAAATTTACTAATGAATGAATCACACTATTTTTTAATAATTAAATTAAACAACTTATTAAATCATTTATATTAAATCTAAAGATATAGACGGTAATATACCCAAAGACCAAAGAGTCGCTAATAACTTTAATCCGCTTAATATTCCTAAGGATGCGCAACCTTGCTTCGTCCTTCGAATAAAGCAGTTCAAGGCGAAGGTCGCCTTGTACACCGGATGGTTTTAAAATAACTCGAAACTTTCAGATATAACGGTTAAACAAAATAAAAATAAATAATCCAAAACTGCAACAATTGAAAAACGTGATTCGTTTCAACAGCAACCATGTAAAAATATTGTATGAATTTATTGCTGGAACTTCTAACAGAACTATAATATGAATCAATCAAAAGGCACATAATTTATTGTATCCTGAAAGGAGTGGGAAACAGCTATCACCAATAAATTGTAGTGAAGGCATTATTAATATGAAATATCCAGAGCTTAGAAAAGAAGTGAGTAAAGAATCGTGATGTCAGAGGGAACAGTAGTAGTGTTTTGACTTGTCAGAAATTTAATCCCACATTATTGGTTAAATGGAATAGACAGGTATTTATTTACCAATAGCCCTGGCATAAGGCGAAGGACGGAACACCCAGCGATTTTAGTGGGTATCCCTAACTGGGGAGTGGCAATAGCATTGCACCAGTTCTGCCTGGGCATGCTAGTGCCAACGCCAATCTGGTGAATCCCACACACGGGTCGCAAACTATCGCCCCAAGGTTCTGCCCTAGTCGCGACTTATATTCCTCAATCGGATTTCACCTGGTCAAAAAAAGGCTGGACAGGTATATAACCTATTTTCAAATATAACTAGCTCGAAAACCAGATCTTTAATGTTCACAATACATAAAGGATGCAGTAACCGAAATCGGTTTAGACAGCATTATCATTACTGAAAAGAATTGAAACTTCATATTAGAAATGAAATCAAATTAACAATCATTATAATCATCGAAAATCGAAGAAAAAAGTACATTAATACCATTTGAAAAATCGTCTGTATTTTCTAAATAAAATTTTGCCCCAAAATTAGATGCACCGACTCACCTTCCTCTTTCGTGGAATTTTGTTTACAAACTAATATAATCTAAAATATACAACAATGTATGTATAAAGTTAAAATACAATATAAACTAAGTAGGCACGTGGATAAAACACTTGTAAATAATGGAAATGATTAAATTATCAAAAACGTTTTGGATAGTTCTCATTGCGTTTACGTCTGCGCAAAGACTGACTTGTTTGTGTTGCGGCGAGCCGGTGCGCTTGCGCGTGACATCATCGAGTTAAGGGGAAGCCGCTTTGGACACGAGTATTGTGCAATAGTTTTTATTATTGTTTGTATTAAAGACTTATTGCTAGGTAACCAGACAACTGGGAACTGCTAATGTAAATTGTTTAAATATTTTTTTTCTGCGCTCGATTGGATTACTCCAATCGACTACTACTAGTAAATAAGCCTTACGGCTTATTTACTAGTTCTACTATTTTAAGCATTTCAAGCTAAACATTATTTTACTTTCCAAGTAAGACACCGATATACTAATTTAAGGACCCTTTCTTTAAATTAGAGTACGCCACCCTAAAATAAGTTAACCACCCTAAGAATAAATGTAAATAAAGGTGTTACTCAATTTTTTGATGATGATATGTTCTTGGAAGTTCAAAGTGAGCGCTTTCGAGATTGCCAATAAAAAAAATACAAACAAAATAAACTTTTAAGTGCTTCATATATATTCACATAGCCCTCGTGTTAGAAAAGTCCACAGGCCACGTCGACCAATTTCTCTTGTGGACTGTATACCAGTTAGCTAGGTGCAACCATTTGAAAGACGGTAGGTAAGGTAGGGAAAAATATAAGATATTGGAGTATCCATTTATATTAATAACTGGCTGACTTCGTACGCGTGGTTTTTTTTTCGCCGAACCCTAATTTTGAAAGTATCCAAGTTACTCCTTATAACATCAGCTATCTGCCAGTGAAAGACCCGTCAAAATCGGTCTAGCCGTTTCAGAGATTAGCCGCAACAACCAGATAGACAAAAATTCTTAAAATTACATTTTCGGAATCTCCTGATCCGAATTATCCACCCTGATTTATTCACATTTTTATTTTGACATTACAAACAGACACTTCATTTTTATTTATATGTATAGATGATCTAATGCGTTGGTGTTATCACATCATCACATTTAAGTTAAATTACAGTTAAGTGACCTTAACCATGAGATAATTAATTATTGCACAATCTTCTAGCACAGTATTATGTATTTAAATTTAATAATTATGTTGTCATGTTTAATAATAGTAAAAGATTATTATTTCACATTTGTGTAATTGACACATATATTAAGTTAATATTTACTATCCGCCAGATCCTAGTAGAAGGGGTAGGGCCAAGATGTGTTGGCTTGAGGTCGGGAGGGATGACACTTGTACCAATGGACTCACAGCAAGGGACGCCGAAGATCGAGCGTAGTGGAGAAGGAAGAGTAGGAAAGCGAACCCCAGGCTTCAAAGCGGAATCTAAAAGTTAACGCTTGTATGATAATACTTAATTTAAAATTGATATATTACATGAACGGAACGAACTATCACGGTATCTTGCATAAAATAACAAATCTAACATCAAACGCAGATACCCAGATCAGAGAAAATAACAAAAGAGTTCGCTTAAGAAACTTACTCTGCCGGGAATGGACCCTGCCGAAAACTAGATGATTCAACGCCTACACAAGAAGATCACAGAAGTCGACATTGATTCACTATTAATGGCCCTATTTGAAATGGTACAGTCATCGAATAACGAGCAAAAATACAGAAAAAAAATGTATTGGATATTGTTACATTATAGGCCGAAGTTTCTCAAACTCAGAGCTATACGAACCCCCATTAGATTTTCAAGACCCCCCTTAAAAAGTTGGCTTGTAAAAAAACGAAGCACAGACACAAAGAGCAATAGATAGTGTGTTCTTAATTAATATGATGGATGGCCATGATTTTTTGTAGAAAATTGAGCCAACTCTAGGAGTAATGTTGCATGTTGAAATTTCAGTGCGTGATTCACGCACGTTTCAACTATACAGCCGCCATTCATAACGTTTATTATATGTCCCTTTCTTATGTCGTTCAGGGGAATAAATACATTTACGCCACCCTCGGACTCCAGGGAAGGTGTACGGGGGTATGTGGGGCACCCGGGAGTCAGCTAAACACATTCCTCACGCCAGACTAGCCGCTAAACAAACGCACCAGCTTCTCTCCACAAGTTTCTGAGGCTTCATGGGATATGGCTTAGGCAGTTCGCCGTGACGCCTCGAGGCACCCCGTCAAAGGGGTGTCCCTGGGACCACTGTCATATTATATCCATACGATCAACTAACATATCGACGGTTAATCAAGTCCTCCTGACATTTTACGATCAACTGCATTTTTATGAAACCTCGACACAAAACTTCTGAATCAGACAATAGAAATTGCTTCTATATAGATAGCTGTTATTTAAAATATAAACCAACAGGACCATGTTTTTCATTGTTCATATCAAACTTTGCACATATGTCAAAGAAAAAATGGGTATTTCTGGCTACTGCATTAATTTAATAAATTGAATCAGGATATCTAGACAGTTAACAGTCAGTATCACATTCCCAAGGGCTACATGTGTCCCTTTGAGAAACTTAGCAGTTGATGGAACACTGTCCAATCGAATTTAGTTATTCATCTATAACAGTATTCTTCTCCTATGCCTATACGGAATACTTATCACCTATATTCCTTACATTGTTTGCAATTGTAGTTCTCAACGTGTGCTCTTTATTTATCCAGCTTTGACATTGAATAACAACACATCCTATTAATATTCCAAAGAAGTAGAGTCGCCTTAATTTTATACCAACTGCAGTCATCGACAGCTGGATCGGGCCGAATTTATTACTGGCCCAAAAATTTAAGTCACCTTTTCGGTTGACTTTTTTGTTTACATGAGAGCGTTGCGAATTTTGTAGTGCCTGCATTATAATGTTCCTACGTAATGTTAACGAAAGGAGCCCATATAATAAGTACTTTCAGGAACGTGAATGAGCATAGAATACTTTTTGAGAGCAATAAAAAATTAAAACCAGCAAAGCTGCAAGGAGAAACCTACTTAAGACACTTTACGTTGGGAGCGTCCCATATTGCAGCCAGTAGTAAATCTGCTGGTACAACTTGCTACACAACAGGAGGCCCTAAACCGCTGCAAATACCCAGCCATCGGTAATGGTTATATATTTGCGGCTTTTCAGGTCGAAACCTTAGGACTATGGGAGTCTGAGGCGCACAAGCTTTATCGAGACATAGCGAAAACGTCTCGTGGATGTCATGACGTGACCAAAAGACTGGTCTACACCTCGGGCAACGCATCAGCGTTGCCATTCAGCAAGATAATGTGGCAGTCTTTTTGGGCCACTTTTCCAACTGACAGAGGTCTGGTACAAGGTTTTATAGTTTAATTTTAATATATATTATTATAGTTCATTTTTGTTTAATTTATAACATGTTACATATTTAATAATATAAAAATAATAACAGTCATATATTAGAATAATTAAATATCAAGAACATTAAAATGAAGAACCGATAGGTAGTGTCAACTGTGATTGTAGCTCATATTACTATTACATACATGTATAAAACTGTACAGGTCGAATTTCTGTACAATGAAAAAAAAATGCAAAACACGAGTCAGGGGGATGTAAGAAGTGAAATAGAACTAATATAGATTTTTTCAAATTTTTATGTTCTCTGTTTGTCTATTTGTACAGGCTAATCTCCGAAACGACTGGACCGATTTAAGTGAAATTTTGTATGGTGGTAGCTTATATCCCTGGTCACCATATAGGACACTTTTGATCCCAAGAAATTAATGAGTTTCCGTGAGATAGTTAGAAAAACTTCCCACGCGGATGAAGTCACGGGCAGAACCTAGTTATATATATTACTGTTATACCAATATTTTTTAAAGACCAAAGGTCAATTTGGTCTTAAGCGGGAGTATGTAAAAACCCTTCGCTGTATTTATGGTCGTTGACTTATAGAAATACATTGATAAATGTTTGGTAAAAAAATATATATGGGTGAATTAATATGTTTTTGGAGTTTTCTTCATATATATATCAACATTCGATATAACCAACCGTCCCTACGTCCACACTTGTTTTATAACATCACGCAGGCAGACATGGTAAGCCTTTAGAAGTTAAGTTTAAATAATAATTGTAACGCGTATTGCCCTTAAACGCTGAACAATAGACCTTGAAGTGTAGTGCATTAACCTATTCGAGGATATTACAGTATAAATAGACGATGGACAAACAAACCAAGGCGACCGAGACTAGTGCAACTGTTGAATCCATAAAAAGTGAATTAATTGGCAAAGAATGTATCATTCTATTTTTTATGAATAATACTTAAGAAGGCTTTATAACGATATGTGTGATATATGACAAAACAAACCACAGCCAGGTAGGGCATTTGCCGGTCTGGATACCGACCACACCTGGTCTAGAGTATGCAGCCATAACAACCTTGAATTGTGTTTCGACATTTGTGGTCAGGTTCCAGTCTCCCTGTAGGGATTGGCAGAGCAAATTGATAGCACATTTGGTGTTACAAATGTACATAGGCGATGGTAAGCGCATCCCATCAGGTGGGCTATCTGCCTTCCTGCTGAACGCACGCAATAAAAAAAATCGAAATATGTGCTGGGACACATATTAGAAGTGAAACTTCAACGGACAAGTGGAAAAACGAATCGCAACGGACAAGTGGAAAAACGAATCGCAACGGAC
This sequence comes from Dendrolimus pini, assembly GCA_949752895.1. Taxonomy (NCBI): domain Eukaryota; kingdom Metazoa; phylum Arthropoda; class Insecta; order Lepidoptera; family Lasiocampidae; genus Dendrolimus; species Dendrolimus pini. The sequence continues at coordinate 2,151,670 of OX457137.1, forward strand.
AAGTGGAAAAACGAATGGCAACGGATAAGTGGAAAAATAAATCGGAACGGACAAGTGGAAAAACGAATCGCAAAGTACAAGTGGAAAATCTTCAACTGACAAGTGACAAAATGAATCGCAACAAAATTTTAACTTGAAGTGTTACGGGCAGGTTTTCAATTTGGACAAGTACATTAACAATCCGATTTATTTTTCCACTTATCCGTTGCCATTCGTTTTTCCACTTGTCCGTTGCGATTCGTTTTTCCACTTGTCCGTTGAAGTTTCACTTCTAATATGTGTCCCAGCACACATTTCGATTTTTCGCAGGTTTACTGCAAATTCCAATTGGGTTAGCTTAGTTACATTTTAATGGTGTAATACACTACACACGCACTGACCAATTTTTTACGTCAACACTTTTGTCGTTCACTTTAGGACTTTCGAAAAACGAACCGTTGGCAAAGTTTTCTTGTTGTTATTTTTGTTTCCTTAACAAACTCTATTTATTTATTACTATTTTTTTACAGAGACAGAGAGAGAGCAGAGGTATAGTTCGATGCAAACTTAAGTTTGCCTCCATTAATAGCGGCTCGGAACATCGCACTTTCCGATGCGCAGAACGCGATTTTAGGTATTAGAGGGACGAGGTCGTCTGAGGACGCGGTATATCCTCGCTCGCTCTCGTGCTCGCTTTCTCGTTTACGAGACTTACGAGAGATTTTTTTATTAATAATTTTCGTTGTTACAAAATTAAAAGTTTAAAACAACGAAAATTATTAATAAAAAAATGAAAAATAAACATTTCCTCATTTTTCCAACGGTGTTCTATTCTAAAGCCTTTCAAGAATTGCTCCAAGAAAGGAAAAAAATCTTAAATTTATAGTTTAACAATTATCACACTGGCAATGTTCATGTTCAAGCAAAAAAATTTATTAATTAACTATTGAATAACAAAATGAAAAATTGTTATAAAAAAAAATTTCAAGCAGATTATTGTTCATTCATCTATTCAGTTAGTGCCTGAATTTTTTCAATTTTTTATTTTCATATTTAGTATGTTTAAATAATATTTATTCATTAAAGGGCCGATGTGGGTGTGGCTTGCGTAAGCCAGAGTACCCGTTTTCGGCCGTATTTTCATCCCTCTGGGAAAATTATAAATATTGATCTTACAGTTTCGGGAGTCGAGACTTTTTTTAGGAAATTTCCTCCTCCTTTTGAATCTGTTTTAAAATTTGAAAAATCAATCAAAAAAACTAAACCCCCTTATTTTTTTTAGTTAATTGTTAATAACTTTAAAAATTTTTGCAGGCGGAACTTCATTTTTTTCAAAAATCATCTAGATGCCATTCCGAATCGAATGACACCTCATTTATAATTTTCGGAGACTGCTGAAAAAGTTTGTCCAAAAGGCACTTGTTTACTAGTCTATAAGTGTCTTTTATTTTAAAATTTTAATTAAAATGCCGCCGCTAGCTAAGGCTCTTTATTTGTATCTTGGTATTAATCCTTATCAAAATAAATTACTTCATATTCAAGACTGCTTCAATACCTTTATATAACTTTTTGAATTATTCAATTTGGACATTCCATTCGAAAGATATCACGAGTTTAAAAATGTAAGAATTAGTGCCGGTGACAACGTGGCCGTGACACCTTTTCGTGAGCGAAAAATCGTAAGACCCCCTCTATATAGAAGTTTCACTTCAAAGAACGTGCGTCTCGGGACGCCTGACAGAAACGATAACTTAAACTAATCTACGTTTAAATATTTAATATTGAAATTGTTTAACTTGAGAAAAGCTTAGGTTATTACTCAATTATTATGCTTAATAACATACATAAATATATAGTAAGCGTATGTCTGAAATACGGCTAGCGCTGTGGGTTGGTGTGAGAAAGGAGGAGCCTGCTACCGCTGCCGTATTCGTGAGAGAAAGGGAAGCCGGACAGACTAGCGCTGTAAGCATGTAACGCGTTACATAAAGAAGCGGTTTACCCTCCCATAAGAATTTATCACTTCAATAATATGAAAGAAAAATCATCTAAATTTTACCAACTACCCAGATTTCAATCAAAGTCATTGGATTAGTTGTGAACTATTTGCATTACGACATGTCAATCTCAAAGAAAAACCTTTACACAAATTGAAGAAAATTTAATGACAAATAGGTAAGAAAGTCATAGCCAATAAGTAATCGATAACGATAACATCGATTACAATTAAACGTTATCTCTTAACTATTACACAAGACTATCGATAACTTGATAACAGCACTTAAAAAAACACTATCGTGTGCAAAATGTTCTCAGGTAATATTATCATCCATACATTCACCTTGTTTTAAAACTATAATATTGTTATTAGTAACGGGACTCGAATTAAAATGCCGTTGGAATTATTATAGAGTTTATTTAGAACTATACAAACACGTATAACACGGGTACAAATATAACTGTACACAACCAGTCCAAGCGTAATGCACGATTCAATCACACGCGCGAAGTCCTCCACTAAAGTCTTGCTTCGCTTGTGGCTATCGCTAGACTACCTCCCCCCCTCCATCAGGTCATTGTTTTATACTGCACAAATGCAATATGTCTGCCGTATCTAAGTCGGCTTATTCGCCACACCTGGTTAATGAGTCGGCCGCAAGCGGCCATTAAAAGGGTACAATAACAATGGGCTATTTTCTAATCACAAATTTTAAACACACAGTAAACAAAAGAAGACGGTCATAAAAGAGTTTCAATGTTATTAGCTTAAACACCGACGGGTAATAAATGTGCTTTGTTAGGTGGCCCAAATTGTAACAATATTACAAAATTCTTAACATGCCGTTTCTGTTAATTGAAGATATTTAAAAACAACTGGAATAGACTATAACATAAAGCATGGAGAACACGATAGACGATTTCCATACGGGTTTCACTCATCAACAGCTAATTCTTAGACCTAAAATCTGCGCTATTTTTACCCCCGGGAATCCCGCGGGAACGATTTAAAACGGCCAGATTAAAAAATCGAATTCCCATATGAATTTTTCACTTATAGCAAATTTTATGTAATAAAATGTGTGATTTTTTATCCCGGGAGTCCCGCGGGGATTTTTCTGGGGGCGGTTTGAAGTTGTCCGGGTGCATAAAAATTAACTTATTTCGACACAGTTGTCACTGAAATGATAGCTTACAGTATTTTTTAAATGCTACCGTAATTTGTGTCCCGGGAATCCCGCGGGAATTTCAACTCAAGCGAGGAGTTAAGTCGCGGGCATATCCTACTAATCTATATATTTTATATTGGCTGGTAAATATGCAGACTGTCCACCTAATGGAAAGTGGTTATTATGGCCTAAAGACATTTGCACCACCAGGAGCGAAGCTCACGCGTTACCTCAGCCTTTAGAGCGGAATAGATGTAGGGTTGCCAGATGCGTTCGAAAAAAAAACCCGGACTATTTATTTTTTATTAACATAAAAGGGGAACGCTCTGAATGCGCTGACAAACTATCTTTATAGTTACAGAATTTGTATCGAATGCTAAATTAAGAGCCTATCAACTTTTCCATATATTAAGTATTCGAAGCCACTGCTTCTAATAAAGTTTTATTGCCTGAGGTGGCATCTCTGAATTCAGTGCAACTAGCGCTTATATAAAAGACAATAGTTAGTTTTCGGACCCATTCTCTAAATTAAGGTGATGCAATAAGAAGCCGCGGTAGCATAATTAACGCACGCGTCCCAAGCTCAAAGGGCGCGGGTTCGATCCTGGCCGGAACGCATGCACCACTTAGGGACTTTTGTGACCTATAATGTGCATATTGTTACAATTACCATGTGCTAAGAACGGTGAAGGAAAACATCGAGATAATCAATGTGTCAACCCTGCCAAGCCGCCTTGGACAAGCGTAGCGGGTATACTGTCCATTCCCCATAATGGGAGCCCGAGTCCAACAGTGGAATATCTATGGGCTGATATTATTAATAAGAGTCGAAATCTTCAGTTGGAACACGCCCACCAGAGACCACCCAACATGGGTAATAGGTAATGGGTCCCTAAAAACGACCATACATTCATACCGTTACCTTGAGCATTGCATTAAGAACCCCGCAATATGAATTTGAAATTTAAATTACTTTAATTAATTAAAGATGTCTAAATTATGCATTAGCATGGTTTTTAATGTACAGTACCACTTATTAAAAGCGTACAACTGTTATTTTCACATTTAAACGTTCTTGCAAACAATTTACGAGGTAGGCAACAATTTCAGCAATAATATGAAAACTAATTAACATTTGGTAACGTCGTGAGACTTATAAAATCACAGCTTTCATTCGATTTACGTTTGCAGTGTCATTATTGATGTAGATTCAAGTGAGAAAAATGAAATCAAAAGACGACAGTTTAGTCGACTCCAGGTGACATTTGGAAAAAATTATAATAGACTAGTGCCAGTGAAATTGTTTTATCAGCGAGACTTATTTATCCGTGCAGGTACGGAGAAAATATACAATTTCAATACAATGTCGTATTTTATTGTTGTGTACGATGTAATACTGATATTCTGTGACTCATGTAACAGACAGACTATTAAACCATCGACTACTATACAGTGTAAAAAATGTAAAGTAATGGATTTGAAAATAAAAAATGTTCTACTTTAAAGAAAAATAGTACCGCAATTATTAGAAGTGCCGTTTTATTTTGCTGTGAGAATATTATTTATATATTTTTAGCAAAAATGTATAGATAAATAAAATTGATTAAAATTTATTTCTAAATGAAATCGTTTTTTATAACAAATTGAGTCGATAACGCATGCGGACATCACTAATTGATCCGCCAACGAGCTGTCAAACCTAAAATGAATGCTTGGAAAGGGTATAGTGCCGCCTGCAAGTGTGCGTGTGGGATTCTCGTATGGTCTTGGATCGGCACCTAACTCCGAAGAGAGGCCCGACGAACTACCTACTGGAAACTACCTGTGTCTCTACTAAGAGACACTTTGTTAGGACTCCCTACTAAGATAGACTTTGTTAGGACGCCACGGGGTCTAGGGCAGAGTCACAGGCACCGTGACGATCTAGCGTGCAAGAAAGAAGCACCGGGATGAAGGGTTGTACATTCGCGGAATGAAAATGTTCGTCATCTTAAAGTCGTATTTTGCTTGCACGAGTACAAGAAAAAATACTGCCAACATTTTAATTAATGTTACATTAATAAAATATACAAACGTGAAAACAAAAAATTGCAATGTTGACAATGACAGACGCTAAGATTAACAATAACAAAAAAGTAGGATAAATTCACTACGCTTAACATAAATATTAAAAAATCAATATGTACATTTACAGTACAGAAAGGTTTTACATGTCTAAACAATCTTCTTTGGCAAGATAGCAAATCAAATAACTTTGATCTAAGAAAGTTCAAACTTTATTGTCAAATTTAAACATAAATTCGTGTGGAACAGTCTGTTCTGTGACTTAGTTTGGAAAGGTTACATGTACTTGCGGAACGTTAAATAAATCTATTTAAAAACTGACGAACATTTTCATACCACGACTGTACCACAACGTACAGCAGAAATAAAGCTGCACCCTCTATAATTAGTGGACTGCCACACACCTCCACGAATTTCAAATTTAAATGTGAATAACAAAATCGAGGATAGTAATAGCAAGTAACGTTGTTTCTTTTACAAAATATACATCAATGAAATTATTCCTCTTAACGTCAATTCGCTTCCTGGTTATAAAACTGGTTCACAGTTACGATGTATGTAACAACCATAAAAGCATTCAATCACACGAAGTCCCATAAAGCCATTGTAAGATGCTAACAGGTATGCTATTGTGTGGAGTTATTGTTATCGATTATCGTTACCTTGCAGTGTATGCAAAAAAATACTAAGTACTTATATAGTGTTACAACCTAGGCGCCGACGACAAATTCCACGTACAGATCTGTAGAAGCACATGTTATTACCTGCCAGCATTTGAACTAATCGTAATCCTTTTATGATCGTCTTCTTTTGTTCACTTATTTATTGGCATGCGTTTACTAATTATTGTGGAGAATAGCCTATTGTCCTATTGTACTAGCTCATTAGCATCATTAGCCAGGTATTGCGGATTACGTCGATTACGCTACGGGCACATTTGTATTTGTGAGGTATAAAATCAGGACTCGATGGAGAGAGAAGGCAGTTCAGCGACAACTACGATCAAGTCGTGACGTGTGTACAATCGGGAATCTAATAGTGACGGACTTTGCGCGTTTTATTGAATTACGACCTTCTGCGCTACGTTTGGATTTGTTGTGTTCGGTTATATTTGTACCTGTGTTATATGTGTTTGTATAATTCTATATAATATATTTCTTGTTTGCTTGTTTGTATGATTCTATATATAAACTCTATAATAATTCCAACGGCATTTTAATTAGAGTCCCGCTAAACTCGAAACAATAGAATACGTTATCGTGGGTCTCCCGCATTAGGCAAACTGAAGTCAGATAAAGAAGCCATATGTTCCATATGGTAATCTAAATTAATCTATAATAAATAAATATTTAGAGGAGTCATAGTAAAATGAGTTAAAAAAAAGAAAAACATCAGTAGGGCTATTTCGGACTAGCAGAATATTATCATAATTCATTTGGATGAGATTGCTGTGACCGTTATACTTTGCATTTTAGTCCTTTCTTTAATCTTCAATAGAATTTTTGGCATTATTTTAGTTACTTTACTTAGAATAAATTGTTCTTTAGATATCGAAAGTAATAGTTTTACATGATAGATAACAAAATAAATTGGAAACCCAAACCTTAGTTTCAAAGCGGACAATTCTAGCACAAGCAGAATTTAACGATAGGATAATTGCTAATAATGTTCCTTCTTTGTTACCACTTTAAAAGTATTTACAGCTATGATAGAAACATGAAATCACTTACCTCAAGATCATTTCTGGCGTGATTCAGCTTCTCCAGATGCAGCCTGAGAGCATCAACTGTCGTCACAGGCTCATCTTGTACGTTGTTCTTGTCCAATATTGCCTTGATCTTCTCAACCAGCTGACAGAAGTCTTTCCAAATCTCCAAATCTTGCTCCAAATGCGCTTGACGTGACTTGGCAGAGTTCAATGTATTCTTCAACAATTGATTATGTTTCTGATGGTCTTTAGACAACTCCTCCTGTTCCGAAGCAGCTAAAGACGCCCAGATTTTATCAACAATATCTTGCATACGCTTTCCAACTAAATCTTTCATTTGTGGTTCTGAAGTGTTGAAGAATGACTTGTGCTCTTCAAGATCAGACTCTATGTTCTCGAAGTCTGTTCCATTTTTGCCCATATCTAGCCGGATAGTCGCTTCGTTAACCCAAATGTTAAGTTTTTCAACCAATTGCTGATATAGTTGTCTGTTTTTCTTATTGTCTAGTAGGTATTTTTCTCTATCAGCCAGTTCTGCTGGTAATGACGTCTTTAGGCTATTGGCTTCGGATACCATTTCAAGCAATGACCCTGGCAGACCATCGTCGTTTTTAATAACATCAGTAATCTTCGTAAGCTTTCCCAAGTACGACTGAATGTTTTTTGCTAGTGTCGTATGCTCAATTAACTTTTTGTCTACACTTGCAACATCTCTGTTCAAAAGTGGTCGTGAATGTACTGCAGCTTCATTATCGTGTAGCCATTGCAGTATATCAGATAGATCTGCGGCTAATTTCTTGTGTTCAGCTGCGGCTCTCTCATGTTCTTGACGTTTAGATTCTACTGTTCTTCTCAAGGTTAACAACTGTTGTTTTAGTGATTGTAATAATTCTGTAATGTTGTTTCTGTCTATCACTGTACCTTCAGCAGCGATCTGCTGACCTTTGTCAGTCGCTGTAGCTAATAAAGCTTCACAACCTTGAATTTTGACAATAATATCGTCGTATCGTTTAATTTTATCTTCTAAAGAGTCATTCGACCTTTCAATATCAGTCGTCAAATCTGTATACTTAGTAATAAATTCTTCAATTTCTTTGACTAACGCAAAGAATTGTTCCCGTAGTAATAATAACTGTTTCAATTTAGATATTTGGTCTTCAATTGTAGTCATTAATTCGTCTTGTTTTGCCAATATATCCTGTAAATCGTGAAGATTACGACCTTGGAGTTCATTAAGCATCGATTTATTCTTCTTTAAATCAGCAAGTATTGATTCATAGGCTTGGATGATTGGTTGCACATCTTCAACTTTACTTCCAATAGGTTTATTGAGAGCTTTTAATTTATTCTGAATGTCATTTAAGAATTCTAAAGCTGCTGCAATTCTAGCTGCCGCATCCTTGTACTCTTTAATATGTTTGAGTAATATAGCTCTTTTATCATTAATAATTGCATTGATCCTTGCAAATTTGTCAGAAAGTATATTGACTTGTTCTTTGAGTTGTAATTTATTAGAGTCTGATAATGAGTCCATAATATCTTTAGATTTATCTCTTATCCTATTAATATTCTTTTCGACATCCACTGCCTCCTTACTTAGTTTTTCAAACTTGGCTAATTGTTCTTCTAGGAGTTGAAGACTTGTTGTTCTAAGCTCTGGGGTTGCAGCTACTTCTGCTTCATTCAACCAGCTTTGGCATTTGGACACTTCAGCTTCAAAATCATTGCGTCCTTGAAGCAGTTTGTTAAGGGCTGCTAGTTTTTCATCTATGTCGACTTTAGCCGATGTGTAAGATTTATTGAGATCTTCTAAAATAGATTGTAACTTTCCTCTATCTTCGGGAGAACAGTCTTTCGATACGGCGTTACCTGAAAAATAATCTTTATTATTTGAGATAATATAAATCATGAATAGTTATAGAAATATATAAGAAGCTAGAGAGACGTGTAGATATAAATTAGCCAAGGATGGTTACTATGCCATCATTACAGAAGTATTAATTATATAAATATGATTTTATGGCACTATCAATTAATAATGAAAAAAGTTGACTTAATTTTAAAATATCAAGATATATCATTTTATAGAGAATATAACAATTTTTACCTTGACGCATAACTTCAGTCAGTGTGTCATTATAGAAATCAGAGAGTTCACTTTGATGTTTCTTGTGTATAGCTATTTCTTTTTCTACTTTAGCGGCTTCCAAAGGAACAGGTCCTCCCAATTTTTTTATTTCTGCCAGCTTATTTTTCAGCCAATTTCTTGCTTTTTCAATATCGTTCTCCAATTTTTTCCTATCTTCTACACTTGAGCCTAATCTCTCTATTTCTTGTTTAATAAGAGATGCCAATTGTTTCTGTTTCGAAGACAACTCCGATAATTGAGATTCAAGTTGCATTTGTTCTGATGGTTCCAGCTCAGATTGAATATTGCTGACTTTCTTTTCAAGTGAATCTATAACTGTTTTCTTTCCGTCAGTTTCTTTGAGCAAGTTTGCCATTTTCTTCTGCCTTTCTTTGACTGATTTGCTTTCATAACCAAGTGGTTCAGGATGAAGAATGTTATCAATCTCCTTCTGAAGCCATGCATTTTGAGCTTCAACTTCATTCTTTGTACCATCGATAGCTTTATACGTGATTTCGAGCATTTGCAATTTGCGCTGAATACGTTTGGCTATATCATTGTATCTACGCTCAACAGATTTCATCTAAAAATAACAAAAAGAAGTTAAGCGATTTATAATATAGCAATATTTCTATTATTAAAAGTTGTTAAGACAAAAGTAAGTAAACGTTGTACAAATATTGTATTTACAACTAAGACATGCGACTCCGCGACTTCGTCTACGCTTAAATAGAAACTCCCGGGGTCCCGGGTCACAAAATACCGCAGTATTTAAAAAGGAATCTAATCTATCGTTTTAGTTTAGATTACCCGAAATAAAAAAATAACACATTTTATTACATTAAATTTGCTATCGATCAGTAAATAAATCAAGTTTTATTTTTAAACCTGGTCATTTCAAATCTTTTCCAGAAAAAATCCCACAAGATTCCCAGGATAAAAAGTAGCACAGTCTAAGAATTATTCAAATCAGCAAAAACAGCATCGAAATCGGTATAGTAGTTTTTACATGAATCCCGAACAAACAAAGTGTCAAACATAAGAAATCTAAAAAAATGAATCGTGTCTCCATTATTTATTTATTTAGCCTATTCTAGTTGTTTTTTTAATAACTCCAATATACAAACACGGCAGATTTAGAATTTTATAATATTACAGGTAATTTACCTGTTCTTCAACTTGCTGAGATTCCAAATTGCTGACAATATTAATGACTTGCGAGCCGACTGCTTTGATATTTTCAACCTTTTCTTTACCGGCTTGTCCAAATTCATCAGTCAATTCTCTCAATGCACTTAACTTCTGAGGGCATGGCAATCCAGACCCCTTATCAGCTAAGCACATTTTCTTAAGAACAGAATCGAACCAATCGTGTATTTCTTGGCACTTGTGACGGAAGTCATCTATGACACCTTGATTGTCTTTTTCGCGTTCCATAGCTCTGAGTATAGCTTCCTCGAGTTCGTCGAGTTCTTCTTCTAAGTTGATTTCATCTTCTAAACCTATAAGTAACGATATTATAAACCTGATAAAACATTTTTAAAAAGCTTCATAATCTTTAGCAGAGTTGTTGTGCATGAGCCAAAGAAGGTTTCTGAGTTGGTTCACAATTAGACCCGGTAGATGGCGCTGCTGACGGCATATCGATTGAAGCTTTACCGGGCAGGACGACGTTTGCCGGGACAACTAGTATATTGTAATTTAAAAAGACTTGTATTACCTTATTTTATAATAAGTCATCAAAAAAAAACTATTTCACTTCAAATTCCGTTGAATCTAGTGATCAATGAATGAAACATTTAAGATATGTTAAGGTACAGAAAAATTTACTCACCCTCAGTTGGAATTTCAGTTAACAGCCTATTTCTCTTCTCTCCAATCGATACTAAAGCGTCGCTCATTGCCGCCATGTCTTGTTTGGCAGCTTCAGGTCTTAACTTCGATGGATTAGCAAGCCAATCCTTAGCCAATGCTTTATGAACGTTAATCCATTCTTGAATCTCGATGACTTGCTTCATTGCTTCTTCCATTCCATGAACTGCATAGCCCAAAGTTTCGAGATGACTTTGCACCTGACAAAAGGTTATGCATTAAAATAATTTAGAAGTCAACACATTGTCTTTTTGCACATAGCGCTCCTAGAACGCATCTAGATTACCAATAAACCTGATAATAGTAAAACATAGCTCCATTTAAAATAAATAATAAAATATGAGGTACGTAAATATTTTACAGCAATTAATAATTTATTATAATTAGATATACATATATTCTAACTTGATTTTGATCTACTTACAAGACGTGCAAACCTTAAATGCACCTCGGAATAAGTTAGCTTAGTGAATTTGTGCAGGTCTCCTCAAGTATTAACGTTTATTATACACAGTGTGAAAGAGATCCTGTTTTTTTTTTTTTTTATTGCAGGAGGTCAGCAGACAGGCAGACGGCCCACTTGATGGAAAGCGGTTACCCTCGCCTATAGACATTTGCAACACCAAAGGTGCTACAAATGCGCTGCTGATCTCTTAAGGGAGACTGGAACCTGGTCACTAATGCCGGAACACAACACAAGGTTGTTATGGCGACATACTTTAGACCAGGGGTGGTAGCCATCCAGTCGGGCAAATGCCCTACCACCTGGCTGTGGGTTGTTTTGTCGCCTCTTACGACAGGCCGCCCGGCCGCAGGAAATTGTATTCTTTCTCCGTTCCTGCACGGATAAACATGTCATGTGAGATTAGATCAAGGCTGACAGAGAGCACAACATTGTCCGCTCTCAATTCTGTACATACCACCTCGTGAACCATAACTGTGTTCTAATTGATGACTTATACAAACTTCAGGGACGCATTTAAGTTTTGCTCGAACTATACAAAAATATTCTTTAGCTTACTTCACATACATACATAACTTCACGCCAGGTCCCTTGCGGGGTAGGCACGAACAAGAGCTTACTTCAGTTTATAAAGATTTTAATTCTGGCCCTCTTTCTCATTATGAGTTTTCAAAAATCTGTCTATAGCTATATGCACTTAATACAGGAACAAATTGCAGCAGCGTTTGAGGGACTGATGTATTTTTTTTTGTCTAAGGTGTTTCGGCCTTTTATGATTTTCATTTTTGAAAATATTAAATAAGCAGCATCATGCGAAGCCTTACCTTCTTCTCGTACAAGCTCATCTTGTCAGTAAATTCTGGTGCTTCTAAGTTCTTAAGTATGACGCTAATGCGTGGCGCGTTGGAGACATTGCTCACGTGTTTCTACAACAGACCATGCATGACAACACACAAAACAAACACGCGGTGCATTGTTAGTCATTATTAATAGCTATATTTGGCAAAAAAGTTTTTAAATCGATATGAGTTGTATATATATAGGTGTAACAATTGTGCCTTATACAAACTTTGTATGCAATTGTATCTACTACTTTTGTTCCGATTTATTTAAAATCTTTAACTTTCTTTTAAGAACATATTTTGTGGACGGTAGGTATTCGGGAAGTCCAAGCAAGCAATAATCTATGTTAATGTTTGGTCATGTATTTATAATAATCTGTATAGATTAACTAGATAGCATCAAGACAGCTTATTCGTATTTACAATTCGTCGTTCAAAACTTTTTGGCAAATATCTCAAATATTACAGTGAACGAGAATTAAGTATATAATTCAAAGGTAAGTGCCAACTGGGAGTTGGTAATAAACTACATGTCGACTAGCGTATAAAATAAACGCGTGGGATTACACGCAGTATAAAAGCCAGAGCGTGTCCTGTTCAGAAGAGGTTTTCAAGTAAAGATAATAATTTCAGAACGCCACCGTTCCTTGATCCACTTATTGTAGGAAATTATGTCAGTATTTATAATATAACTTACGACAATTACAATTAATATTGTCATTTATGATTAGGTATAAAATTAGGATATGTAAAATTAATTGCTTGATAGATATTTCCACTCCAATTTGGCGAGAACATGTATACTTTTAAACTGTAACATCCTTGTAAATAAATAATATTTTATGGCAATAAATGAATTTGTTTTGAATCTGAACAGCCTAAACTATCCCAGTAGTTAGTTTCCTTTGTTTCAAATAACCGCATTTCATGAAGGAATACTCCTACACTTAGGATTTGCACTCAATTATTGCGTAAGTATTGCATAACTTTAAGAAGTATATGGGATAAATCGCTGGTTCCTATATCATACTTATTCATTCACTTGCCGTAGCATCAGTTGAATTTTAACATCACTTGTATATGGAGCTTGTGTCAAATTTAACCGATAATAGGGCAAATGTATGGTCGGTAAGATAATAGGAACCGGCTCTAAGTAAAGTGACTATTACACATTTCTGTGGTGTTTCGTTTAGTGGAATCACAAAACAACTGTGCAAATATTTGTCTCAATTAAATGGTGAATTAGTAATCGTCTGAGAACAAGATTATTCATAACGCGTTATAATTGAAACTGAGGTAATCTTAATATATTTGTTTTAAATAATAACATTTTGATAAGTCTAATGATGTTTTTTCTACATCAATAGGGGGCTTCCCTACATAGGATATTGTGGCGAATGATGGTGGAACCATCTAGTTAGTTTTAGAACTTTTGGAAGAAAATAGAACAATCTAGAAGGAAAAGACAAGGACGGATATATTTAGAGAGTGATAGACGATGAACGAAAGACAGAGATAGATAGATGTTAGAAAGGGATAGACGATGAACGAAAGAAAGAGATGGATAGATGTTAGTAAGGGATAAATGTATAAACGAAAGTTCCCGAACAGAAGGTTCGGGAAGGAAGAGACAGAGATAGATAGATGGGTTCTAGAAAATTCTTCCGGGTATATAAACAGCGTAAGGCGCGCCTACCGGGCAGTCAGTTCACCGCTGTCGTTCGTCGCGCGCGCACGTCTCCCGTTCCGCCTCGGCAGTCCGTTATTCGTGTTCGTTGTGTTCGTTCGTTTACCCGGTCGACTTGTGTTTTATCTGTGACAGTGCAGTGAAACGTGCATCATCAGGTGGTTTATCCACCAAATCGTTCGTCCCCCTCAGGGACAATGGACGGCGTGGAGCCCTATCTATCGCCGTTAGAGGGCTTGTTGTCGTTTTTACGACAGCAATTCCCTCAAGCGCTCGACCAATTTTTGAGGACTCCGGAGTCCCAATCAATGGCGTCCGTCATCTCGGAACTTAATTCCGAGAAACCCGTGTCCCGTAATTTACACGTGCAAGGGACCCCCGGGCAGGTACCTGCCGCGAGCGTCGCACCCCCCGCAACCCCCGCCACCGCACTTGCCGCGGACCACGTGCGCTCTGCCGTAGCGCCCGCACCCCACGCGTCCGTACCCGCCGCGTCACCGATACGCCCACTACCCGCAACCCCGCTCAACGATGCCCACCGTGTGGCATCAAAGTCGCGCACCTCGTTGTCTCGTGGTTCCGCGTCGGGACAACCGCGTTCGAGCTCCGCGAGTTCGACAACATCGCGTTCGCGATCGCCCATCCACCGCGTAATCGACTCTCGTCGAGAAATCGATTTAACCCCTGAGGTTCCGCAATACCCCAGGGATGCCCCTCTTTCATCGGCCGATGAAATTACCCCCATGGATGTCGCGCCTCCCGCGAACATCCCGTTAAACCGCGAAGACGATGACGGATTCATAACCGTCAATCGAACGAAAAAACGAAAGACCCAGAGGGAGGTCCCCTCCAACCCCACCCCCACTGCCGGCACTCAGCCGACAGCGGCACCGTCCACCCGCCCTGGACCACCTTCACAGCGCCCGCCGCCACCCCTGATCATACGCGAGAAAGCCCATTGGCTTCAACTCGCCAAGGAATTGCCAGGTAAGGCAATCTCCATAAAAGAAGCCCGTGATACCCAGCACGGCATTAAAGTTATGGTCACGTCTTCAAGTGACCACCGCGCCCTAACTACTCTATTATGTGACCGTAAAATCGGTTACTACACTTACGCTCTGCCGGAAGAAAAACGCCTTCGGGCTGTAATCCGCGGACTACCTCAGGAAATTGAAAGTTCCTACATTCTAGAGGACCTTAAGTCCCAAGCCCTACCGGTGCACGAAGTACACCGTATGCACAGAGGCGACTCCACAAAGTCGCCTCTAAACCTAGTATTGGTTGTCCTCGACCTCTCCCCAGAGGGGAAAAAGATCTTCGAACTTGAGAAGGTCTGTGGCCTCTCTGGCCTTCGTGTGGAACGCCCACACGAAAAACATACACTGCGGCAGTGTCATCGCTGCCAACTTTATGGGCACTCTGCCCTTCATTGTCAATCCCGTCCCAGGTGCGTCAAGTGCCTGGGCGACCACGGGACCTCGGAGTGCACTCGCACCCGGGACTCCCCAGAGCCACCGAGCTGCATCCTCTGCGGCCAAGCGGGCCACCCCGCTAACTACAGAGGCTGCCCTGCTGCCCCCCGACCCAAACGCAAGGTCGGAAAGGGCAATGCCCAAAAAGGCACTAGAAAAGTGCCGAACAAACCCGCATTCGTGGCCGCCCCTCCTCCAGTAGTAAACCACTGGACGGGTCTTCCCACGACGGAAGCGTTTCCTCCGCTAAGGACGCGTGCCCCAGTAATGGCCAACCTTCCCCTGGCCACCCTCGCCCCCGCCTCTATTTCTAAGGTATCTTCTGGGCCATCGGCCCACCACTCTATAGCGGAGGACTTAGCTTTGGCGACTAAATTCGCCAAAAACTTGCCCTTCGACCTAGAAGAGGTCCAACTTTTGGCTAGGAAATTGAGACAAGTTTCAGAGTCAAGTCAACCCTCTCTCCGGGACCAACTCGTGATCGAAATGGATCACGCGTACCTCCTCCAAATACTTAGATCGTTGTAATTAATCAATAAAATCAAATTATTGTTACCGGTAACAAATGGCACATGTAGGAAGAAATAAACCACGCTCATTGACTCTGGCTACTTATAACGCCAACGGCCTTCGAAACCAGCGCGACTTGGTCCATGACTTCCTGGTTACCAATCAAGTAGATATACTACTAGTACAGGAGACCTTCCTGAAACCGAGTAACAGAGATCCAAAGATCTCTAACTATCGGATCACTAGACATGACAGGGTAGGCCGTGGTGGCGGCACCCTGATCTATTTTAGAAGATCCTTACACTGTATGCCTTTAATCACCCCCCCACTAGAAGGTATGGAGGTATCTGCTTGCAGACTAGCAATGACTGGCCACCAACCTCTAGTCATAGTCTCAGCATACCTCGCATGCCAAAAAACCCTTATTAAGAAAGATTTAGAAGCCCTATTCAACTTAGGCCCGGCTGTCATAATAGCCGGAGATCTGAATTGCAAACACGAGCAGTGGAATTGCAATACCACTAACCCCAATGGCAGAGCTCTAATAAATATATCAGACAATCTTTTGTTTGATATACTTACTCCCATGACCCCCACAAGATACCCCCCCAACCGTGACTGGGGGACCCCAAACACTCTCGACTTAGCATTACTGAGGGGCGTAACCCTTCAGTTCCATTCGATCGAAACGATGGACGATATAGATTCGGACCATCGCCCGGTTATCCTCAGATTAGGACCACAGACAGACCCGACATCTGAAACTAGGACGTCTGTGGACTGGTTGAGACTTGAGAACCTCCTCAAGGCAACAAGCTCACAAGACCTGGACCGCATCCCGGACCACATTGAGTCCCGCCAAGACACGGAGACGGCGATCGAGGCCCTTACTAGCCACCTTCAATCCGCAGTGCGGAACTCGTCCAGGCAGGTACCGGTGGAGGATGACCGCCACTTATGCCTGCCGGACGAGGTGAGGGTGCTGTTGAGGGAAAAGAGAGCCGCCTCCAGAGCTCACGATAGATATCCTACCGAGGAAAACAGAGTCCGCCTTCGCGAACTAGAGCGCGAGGTCAAACTACGTATCCGGGAAGTCAGGGAGCAACGTTGGGACAGAACGTTGAGAGATATTGAACCAACTCACCAGGCATACTGGAAGCTGGCTAGAGCTCTCAAATCAGACACCCTTACTGTCATACCCGCGCTAGAAAGAGCCGACAACACCGAGGCGTTCGATGACGAGGAGAAGGCCGAATGCCTTGCTCAGAGTCTAGAGCTTCAATGCTCCCCCACTACACAAAACGTCGACCAGTCACACCTGTCGGAGGTGGACTCCGAGGTCGAACGTAGATCCTCCTTACCAGCGGAAACCACACTCGACCCGGTCACGGTCGAAGAAGTGCAAGACCTGATCAAGTCCCTCAAACCGCGAAAGGCCCCAGGGACCGATGGCATTAACAATCGCGTCTTAAAACTCCTCCCCGGCCACCTAATTATAATATTGGTGAGCATCTTCAATGCCGCCATAACAAACTGCTCCTTCCCCGCGATTTGGAAAGAGGCAGATGTCATCGGTATTCACAAGCCTGGAAAACCGGCTAATAAACCGTCCAGCTACCGTCCGATCAGCCTACTGAGCGCACTCAGCAAGCTTTCCGAGAGGGTCATCCTCTCTAGACTTAGAGATTTTGCCATCAGCAAACATCTACTACCCGACGAGCAGTTTGGCTTTCGTGCCAGACACTCATGCGTGCAACAGGTGCACCGCATCACGGAGCACATACTATCTCACTTTGCCCATCGCCCCCGCTCTATAGGAACAGCCGCCCTGTTTCTAGACGTAGCTAAGGCCTTCGACAAGGTCTGGCACAACGGCTTGATTTACAAGCTGTACCAGTTCGGTGTGCCAGACAGACTCGTGCTCATCTTGCGAGACTTCCTACTAGGTCGTAGCTTCCGTTTTCGAGTGGAGGGAACGCGCTCGTCTCCTCACCCACTCACAGCCGGTGTACCACAGGGCTCGGCCCTGTCCCCACTACTCTTCACGTTGTTTACCAGCGACATCCCAAAAACTCCAGATGTGGAGCTGGCCCTCTTCGCGGATGACACCGCACTCTATACATCAGATAAGAACAGACAAATGGCCTGCGTCCGGCTGCAGGTAGCTGTCACAGAGCTAGGCAAATGGTTTCGTAAATGGAGGATAGAGGTGAACCCGGAGAAGAGCGCAGCAATGTTCTTTTCCCCGGGAACGCTTCGCTCCCCCAAACGCGCTTCCCTTCGCCTAAAAGCCATCTCGCTCTATGACCAAGAAATTCCCTGGGCAAAGCACACCAAATACCTGGGTGTCACCCTAGATCAGAACTTGCGCTTCAACGAGCATATCACTATAGTCCGAAATAGAGCGCGATTTGTGATGGGTCGTCTAGCACCCATGATAGATAACCGAAGCAAAATGTCCCTCAGACACAAGCTTACTCTATATAAAACATGCATCCGCCCGATCATGACATATGCGAGTGTGGTATTCGGCCATGCCAAGCCTACCCATTTAAATAAACTGCAAATCGTGCAGAATAAATTCATGCGCAGAGCCGTCGGTGCTCCCCTCTATATGCGTAACGTCGACCTCCACCGCGATCTGGAGCTTCCCCCCATCAAAAACTACATTACGTCGCTCTCGCGTAAGTATTTCGATCTCGCGCCGCACCATCGAAATCCGCTCGTCGTGTCCGCGTCCGATTACAAGCCTCGGCGAAAGGCTCTCGTGCGACGACCGCGTAATGTCCTTACGGACAAGGTCGACGTTATTACAAAACGGCTGGCCCGGATCAGCCCGCCCGCGGTTCAGACGGCAGGCTGGCAGGCACCGACAGACAGACATAGACGGCGGCGTCTCAGACAACGCCAATCACGATCTCTCCACGTCCTCGAGAGGGACGCCAGGAGACATAGCCCCCCCACAGGATAGACTAGGCGTCTTGCTGGGAAGTTTCTTTCGCCGTTTCTTCTTTCCCAGCCATAACACGTCGCGAAACGGCAGTAAGATAGCGTAGGCCGCCGCGAACCGCCGATCCCGCTCCGCCGGGATCCTTCTTCTCGGGCTTTATATTACCCGACGCCCGTTCTCAATTAGTTCATTGTGTCGCCCATTGGCGGGCATCATCAGATTCATCCCCCTCTCATGGCAACAGTCCAGCCGAGGTAAAACTCCCTAGGGAGCTCCCTCAAGCAAGTTGCCCCCGGGCTCGAGCGCCTTCGCCTAGCGAAGGCGCTCGCCCCAAAGACCCCGGTAAAGTTGTGAGGTCTTCGGACCAACAACATAAAGTCAAGTCAAATAAAAAAAATACCGGGCAGTTTAGAGTTGAGTTCAGTCCAAGACGGTGAAGCGACAAGTGCGATACTAAAGAGTTGGAAGAGAAAGTTAATAGAAGACAGAGACGAATTAAGTGGTGAATTTAGTGACCAGTTTGGTGGATAGATACGTGAAGGAGGTGTGTAGCGTAGTTCGAGAGAGGAACCAGAAGTGATAATATCGGAGGTGGTCTATGCAATATCGGCGACGGTATTGAGGGTGTGACAACTTATCGTCGGGACTGTGCATCGTTGGTCGTGCGTATAGGGCAACCCTTCAGAGAGGTACTGCGTGCGGCTGTGTAAGTGAATAAAAGCTCTTAGTCAAAAACTGGTGTTTTCTTCCAATCCATAAGTGCGTACCCCCGCTCGCACGTAACAATATTAATGATAGAAGTCTACAGACAGACATCTACAGATGTAAATTGTTTATTACTTAAGTTATGCGACTGAAATGTACAGCCATTTCAGTCGCATAACTTATGATTGTGCTAAGATCCAATGGCTGTATTGCCGACTGACCGAGTGCGGTGCAAAACGAGTCCTGATGAATGTTGTGTGCTATGTTTAAAAATGCACGTTTCGTCGTAAATCGCTGACACCGCAATGTACGGCTGTTGCCAGCCTGAACGTATCAATAAGTAATTTGTATTTTTTTGATTACGAGATTGTACATAATACCTTTGCTTGTCAGTTACGAAATCAAACTTCTAATAATACGTAATAGAATGAATTGAAATGTTGAATGCTACATTCAACAGCATTTGCAAGGTTACCATTTTTACAATGCGTTTTTCGTTGCTCGTATTATCTTCAAAATTAAATTCTTCACAACGACATAGCTACGTACATTGCGAAAACGCAAAACTTCTCAAATTATTGTTTAACAATGCTTTCCCTTTTAAATATGACTTCCTAATATATTTTTTGGTTAATAAATGTATATACAATTGTGCGCTCGTGCTATACTAGTACAACAGTTGACTCATTGTTTTAGTAAGAACACACGAACGTATTTATGCCCATATATAGATGCTCTAAACCCTTCAAAAAATCAAAACCGTTTTGCTTAGGCTTTCTATTTTATGAGATCTAAACACGTTTTGTTTCGGTGTATATATAATCAGACATGTCAAATCTTTTTAGAATTATTCCATAACAGTTACTTTGAAAATAATCTTGCTTCAGACGCTACGACCAGGTGCACAAAAATTACATTGCCAACGTTATGTTTTAATAAAGCCTTTACATTAATTTCACATAGTTTATTTATTTATACGCCTAACTATATACATTAATCCCTAACTACACTATCTACTGATTACACTATTTTTAATTAGTGAACACCTTACTTTAACGTCATAAGAAAACCTTTAATTCGTTGGTTCTGTTCTTTTTGTTGACCTGGCAATCTCAAAGCAAAACGTTCTTAAATAAATATTATAAATATAGCAAATCTCGTAAAAGGTTTGTTTTTACGAATATTTTATAAAAAAAAATCACATTTTGTTAAAAAAAAATCAGATTACTGTATACTATTTATTGGTGGTGATTCAAGCAATTATAATAGACGATTTTTGTACATTTAAAAATGTTTAAATTGGTTATCTTAAATATTTGGACGACTATTGACAGCTCTTGAAATTATATTAAAGTAGTTAAAATACTAAAAGAGTCTCATCTTGAGTAGAGTTAATTGTCAAAAAAATAACATTGAAAAACAAACCAAGCACATTCAATAAAAAAAATAATTAAGGAAAACGAAATCATTCAAAAAGAGTTTAGTACATCAGAAGACAACACGTTAGATGAAACTGTAAATACCTGGTCAATGAGGTCTTCAAGTCTCGCCCTGACGTACAGTTCTCTGGGTGGGATGGGCAGCGGGGCCGAGTCGGCCGGCGACGACGGCCGCGACACCGACGCGGCCGCGGCGGAGCAAGCCGCCACAGCCGCCGAGAGGCGGCTCTTTTCCGTTTGCAAACGGTTGTGTAAGGCCTGTTAATGTAGAGTTGAGTAAATGCATAATCAATCATATTTTGCCATTGTACAAAAGGAGACAAACAGCAGATATAGTGATGCTAAGTAAAATTGCACAATCTAAAATAGACTCGCCTTATTTATTATCTAAAACAGTTATGGGCAACCTTTGACATGTTGAGGGCCAAACTTTAGCGTGCAAATACGTTCGCGGGCCGCGTTTAAAAGTAGGTACTTAGTGCATTTTAAAGTAGTGATAACATTTTTTGCGATAGATATTAGACATGAAATAATACGATAATGTTATTATAGTACAATTTATTAAAATACCAAAATGAAATTTGAAAAAATGGTACATTATAATTAAATCATTAAATTTGCAAATGTTACAAACTACGTCACTCCCGTGAGTATAAGTACCTAATGTAATATTTTTTAATTGGGTTTTTTCAAAATGTCTCGCGGGTCGGATCATATCTTACAGCGGGCCGCACCCGGCCCGCTGCGGCCTGCGGGCCGGTGGTTGCCCATATATGATCTAAAACATGTTTAAAAGTGCCAACAAGACTATTCAGGAATCCAATACAATTGTTTGTTCCTCGAATAGTTTGTTCCTAGTAATTATAGGGCAAATTCTTATTTTAATCGTGTACCAATCAACTATAATCTTTTAGTTGTTACACATGATATAGATTTATTTATTAGTAATCCACAGAATCTTAAGACGGTTCTGGTAAAGCATTGGTCTGACTATTAAGAAGTTAATAGGTCAGTTTTGAAATAATTTATTTTCTTTATTTTAATTTCCTATTTTTAATTTAATTTATAGAATGTAACATATTTACTAGCAAGTATTATAGCTATCTATATGTGGAAACAATTAAATGGTTACAGATATTTAGTAGTATGTACTTAGTTGTAAACTGTTTGTTTTCCGAATAAAATAAAATAATAGTAGATTGTTACACGAGAGGTGAAAGTGACCTATTTGGGCACGAGATGTTCTACGTTCGAGTGCTTAAATAGGCCTTTCACCCCAGGTTAACACTCTGCTTGTCATTTCGAATATGACGAAGGTAAATAAAAACTGATTAGTTGAACAAACAATTACTTCTCTATGAAATCAGGAGTTAAATCCATATCTACGAGTAAATCTGATGAACTCATTTAATTTGTCACATATGAAACGTCAAGTATTTTTTTTGCCTGTGGCATTCTACCACCTAGTATTTTTTTGTCATCAATGATAGTAAATATTTAGCTCAAATTTATGTAAATTAAATAATAATGTAGTGAAAAATATTTTGTACGTATAAAATGATGTTACAAAATTGTTGCTATTTTTGAAGTTATACTTCTTTAGGAGCGTTAGGGAAAAATTATGAGAGTAAATTTTTACGATGCGCGCGTACACCGTCACACGAAAAACCGGCACCCTGAAGTTAGCTATAGTCAACATTTTAGTTTTTCTATTGTTACTGTCGTTTTTTATCTTGTTAGGCCAAAGAAGTATAACTTCTAACGCGTGCACACACACACTTTTTTTATTACAATTTATGCCATGATTTAATAGTGGCACTAAAAAGTTGGGGCACGAGTCGCATTATCTATGGTTCGCATAGTTTTTAAAGTTTTTGACAGCAGCGAAAATTGTTTTCCAGGGGCAAAAAGTACTGTTTTCATCCATGTGATCAGGCAACCAAGCGTTCTTTCAGAATATTAGAAATAAAGGTATCTTCCAAGTCCACTTGTTGTTATGATACAAGTGAGTAAAGAAGTAAACATATTTCTCCATGTCCCTTGATTTTTTACTATTTTAGGATCTATCTTGCCAAGTACATTCCCTCCAAGTCCAGTTTAATACACTCCTTTGAAATCGTTTAGGCGGACAGCCCATATGCAGACTGTGGACTTGTGACGCTATCGGTCTGTATATATGGGCTGAGGACTGTGAAACTATTAAAGTAGGTAATAATAGTGAAGGGCTTTTTGGAGGCAAATGTGTAATTTTCCAAGAACACGAAACCAAATAGTCAAGTTGTCACATTTAGAAAACCAAAAAGATTTTTAAGTTATTCAATTATATAGATATATTTATTTTTCAACAACTAAAAGCCAAAATTTTGGATGCAAACCTAGAACAGTAATATAACTCCGTTCCTATAATTTGATATGGAAAGTTACATCCTAAAATGTTTAAAAGTTGATATTTTATGGCAAAACACTTACCCTAGCCTTATCCAAGAGATCTCTACCATGAGCCAGTCCATCAACAGGAACATCCAACTCAGTGATCGCTGGTTCACATTCATCGAGATTAATCAATATGCTTTCTAAAGTATCTTCATACTCCTTGAATTTAGCCAAGCCCTCCCTGAGACGCCTTTCGATCTGCAAAGCG
This sequence comes from Dendrolimus pini, assembly GCA_949752895.1. Taxonomy (NCBI): domain Eukaryota; kingdom Metazoa; phylum Arthropoda; class Insecta; order Lepidoptera; family Lasiocampidae; genus Dendrolimus; species Dendrolimus pini. The sequence continues at coordinate 2,175,297 of OX457137.1, forward strand.
GTTGCCAGCAGGGACTTGTGACTGTCGTTGACGTTCTTTAGTTGCTTACCAACGGTTTCTTTGATGGTTGGTGTGGTTGCTTCATAGCGCTCTATTTGGGCACGACCCTTGGCTTCAAGTTCATCTAGGGTTGACCTATTAATAAAAGATATTTCAAATAATTACAATATAATCTGATAAATTGGATCATGCGAAGAACGAGATGATGATTTGTGGTGTAATCATTTATTGCTCATAATTATTATGAATCAATGTTACAGTGGTATAAATTGGTGATTGGTGGCAATGAGTATTGTGAAAAGATTTACTGTACCAACCTCTGATGATTGGGAAATGGTAAAAGGAAAGAGATATGGTACAATCAATATAAATAAAAATTTACCTGTATTTCTGAATATCATCCAACAAGACAGCATGCTGCGCCAACTGCTCCTCTGTCTGTTCCCTGTTTGAGATGTACAACGAGTTGTGAGCCATCAATTGGAATGAAATCTGTAACAACCATTTCTCCGTGTCTTGCAACATCTGATGATATTGATTGTAATCTTTGATCTCATTCTCAAGTTCAGCTCGTTTCGCTGCACATTTATTCCTCAAAGCCTTACATTTCTTTTCAATTTCAGTCACAGCTTCTTTGACAGCTGGTTTCCTCGCCCATCCACTTAATTCAGCAGCCTCATCCTTTAATCTATCGATTTCAGGTTTCTTATTATCAATTTCTTCTTCAATGTGCTTGTATTTCTCTAGCAAAGTCTTCATTTCACCCAACTCACCACCAGTTGGAGGTACTTTATCAAGATTTTGCTCTGTATCTTTAATCCATTGGTTCATCTTTTTCTTTGAATCTTCGAAGTCTTCCCATTTTAGAATGGCCGCTTTGAGTTGTGCAGTTATACTGTTCAAATCTATCTTTAATTGGTCCCAACTTTCTTGTAAGACTTTAACGTCGTTTCTTAAACCATCTTGCTCTTCTGGAGGTGTGTTGTTAAGAGCTTTCTTAAACGCTTCTTGTAAAACTAAAAGCAAATGATGGCCTTCAGTCATTCTGTTGCTGACCAGCTTAACAGTCTCTAGCTTATCTTTAGTTGTCTCAATGTCACCTACTCCCACAGAATCGTGTACAGTGCCATGTGCAGTTTCCAGCCATTGTTGTAATTCTTCTTTGGCTTTAATGAATTCAGTGTGGTCTGAAAGATTCTTCTCGCCGTTGGAAACTAAACCTTGTATTTTTGTCAATAGTGTAGTGTATTCAGTTTGTAAGTTGACGGTTTTATCTCGCACCCAGGCACATGCGCTCTGCTCCATTAAATTTTCGCATCTATCATTTAGTTCTTCTAACACGTGTTTATGACCGAGTGCTTCAGCAAGAAGTTCCTGTCATACAAAAAAAAACAATTTTCAAAATCAAAACTTTATTCAAAATAAGTTCTACTGGAGAACACTTTTTGTAGGTCATAACACACACATAAGTTAAAATTTAGATTTACTTCCTATTCTACGTAAACCACTTCGCAACCCGTTAAGGAGAAGATGCGGCAAGAAACTCCCCAGCAACACGTCTAGCTAAAAAATTGTTTTCCTTCATCTCTCATTTCTTTTGAAATAAAGCGCTATTTTTTAATAAATTTTATACAGTACTAAGTATGTGGTCTCAAAAACCAAATATCCTATAGAGAGAAATAATAAATAAACTCTGGTTTACAAAATAGATCCAATTGAATAGTTCCTGGAGTCAATTTGCGTAAAATATTAAAGTTAACAACTCACCCGACACTTATCAAGATGTTCAGGCGTTATCTTGTCCACCTTCTGAACCGTCTTCAACTTGTTATCAAAGTCCTTAACCCACTTGGTCATCTTCTCAGAAGTCTCCAGATAATCGGACCATGCAGACAAACATTTCTCTAGAAGCTTCTTCGTATCCTTACATATTTGTTGCAAATTCTCCCATTCTATCTTCAGCTGTTTGATCTCTTGATTGATATTATCTTTACCCTCATTGCCAGTTGTTTCTAATACAGCTTCGCTTAATTTAACTGCTTTTTCGAGCAAAGCTTGTCCTTTAGGCATGTTGGCTATTATGTTGTTGACTTTAGTAAGTTTCTTTTGTACAGAATCTTTCTCTCCATGAGAGTCTGAACATTGCTGAATCTCGATTTTACAATTACGAATCCAATCATAGAAGTTGTCGTATGACTCTTTGTACTGGATGTGGGAGTTGACGTAGTCTTCCAATTTCTACAAATAAATAGAAATATTTGACTAAAATAAAAGACGACAGACGGCGTGATAGTATATTCGATTTACTAGTTACCTGAAATTAAACTGTCAATATTTTGATATAAACCTTATACGCTATCATGCGTTATTTTAGTGTTTATTTAGATATTTTATTGAACTATACCTATATAACATGAAAGAATGTTCTTCTTCCATGACATTAACAGTACAGTAACAGAAGTTATTTATAACAAATGTATTAGACATTATTTTTTAAAGTCAGTTTATCTTAATGATTACATGTATGTCTCTGCAGACCACGGGCCATAAAAATGTCCCGGACTTTTGGAAGGCATGGGTGTTGCCACGGGAAGGCCAACACGTAGAGGCCCTTTGACAAATTTAATATAAACGTGGCAAGACACTGGCCAGCGTTATCCCTGTCTACACCATGTAAAAATGCACCCAAGGACAAGCCCCAGCCAGTGCAGGACTATTGTGGAAAATGAGAACAAAAAGCACCGGGCTATTGGGGTGAACTGCTAGAGGACTGGGAATATGGGGACTATAGCGTCTGCCCGTCGCAATGTTCAGGGAACATGGAAAAATGGGCAGACGGTGACTCGTCACTCCCTGTATGGGCCCTAAAAATGCCATACACGACAGGGGTAACACGGTTGTGAGTAGCTAAGGGTTCACCGAAGCTACTTCTGACGTTATGCCATTTATCACTTCCATCCCTGGAGCTTAAGTCTTAGCTCTAGCGATCTCCACTCTGTGCCGTCTGGTTAAGGCAAGCACGGAGTCAGGTCCGAGATGTCGCTACTTACCTATTATTATTATTTACTAATTATAAAGTGTAATCAATTAAATATAATATAAACGTATTATTATAAATTTTAAATTTACTCACAGAAATCATTTCGCCAACAGTCTTCCTTATATCATCATAACGCTTCAGAGTATCTTCTATGCCTTTGGATTTCAAAGAGGAATCTTCTTGCAATTTCTCGTTTAGCTTCTTTACCAAATCGCTATGAGAGTCAATGTCACGGTTGAAGGTCTTGAATTTCTCCAATTTAGCCTTCTTCTCGGAAAGGTCGTTGAGAAGATAGTCATCTGATTGGATCTTCTGATCAATATCATCTAACCATTCTACCAAGAGTTTGTGTATCTGTGTCAAAGGGAAAATTATTAAACGGAAACATTCATTTATTATATAGTATAATTACTTTCATATGCCTCCATCAACTCACACTATGTAATGTGGAAAAATGCTTTTCTAAGTTAGTATATTTGTAAGTGACTATATAAAATATAAGTTTATTTGAAATCACACAGAAGGTGAAAAAAAAAAATATATTTTTAATATTATTTCCTGGCTTTCAACTTGTATATGTAGAAGTGAACTGTCTATTTTCGGCATTACACTCTCAAGCACAGTTTACCTTATTCCATTCTTATTAAGCGAATGCAATATCAAATTAAAATAAAAAAACAAAACTTAATTATCTAAACCAGTATCGTACCTTGGATATATCATCAAACTGAGACGCTCTGTTTGTTAGTTTATTCCTAACATCCTGCAGATCAGCTATTAACTTGTCAAACTCCTGCTTCAAGTTGTCGGTGTCCTCTTGGATCTTGGCTGCACCAGCTTGTTCCGTGTTCATTATGACCTTCTCTTTGAGCTCCAGGAGGTATCTGATGAATTACAATAATTTGTATCGTTAATTCTCATTTAATGCAATCATGGTATATAGTAATTATATCTTCCTTAGATTATATATTACTGCATCATCATAAGCCTAGGGTTAAATCCCGGTTGCGTTTCGAGCCTCTACCTCGAAACCAAAAGACCGCTTTCATAATTTTTCTTCTCCATTTCGCGCGGTCTTCAATATTTGTATCCTAATTGTTAGTGTGTTTAGATAAAGCTCTTAAGCGCCAATTATAATGATCGAATATTTGTTTCTTTCTTTACCTAAATTGTGGAAATTCCGACTTGGAATTCCCCCGCATTCTGGATAAAATCAATATTACTGAATATTTCGGACGTATGGCAACCCTAATCATAACTTATCGCCTCTCTGCTCAATCATGTGTTACCTTGAAAATTGAAATTTTAAAAAATTGCTTTTTAACCTCCAAGGAATCATTGTATCGAGATGAAAGACTTTTTTCTGTCGATCTACAATGTATTTTAAAAAATACTGTATTTTTCCTTTCGACAAAATTATTTTTTAAATTATTATTTTAAATAATCTTAAATTTTAGATAACTCATTATTGAAGGAGGCGATACTTCAATAAAGCATCAAAATATAAATATAAAACATAAGTGTACCTCAATTTATTTTGACCCTGTTCCAGCGACTGACGCAACAACTTCACGGTGTTCAGCTTGCTATTAACTTCAGGTAGGTTGTTGGGTATTTCCGCGCATTGGTTGAGCTTCTCGCGGGTCCTATCCAACCAGTCCTGGCATTCGCCGTAGAGCGCGTTGTGTTGCTGGTGTTCCTGTTAAGACAGTAAATTACATTTTATTTACCTTCTTTGGAGTACCTAGTCATTTTTGCAAAAAAGAGAACCAGTGAAAAACCATCATGACCATTTGTCTGTGTATGAAACAGTCATTTTTGTCGGAACGAGTCTCGCGAAAGTAGACAACACATCGTCCTCTTTAATATAGTAGTTGTCTATGGGCGACGATAAGGATTGTAAGTTCGTGTTTGATCGTAGTTCCGCCTGACGTTCAGCAAATATATGGTTGAGAGAGCACACTTAAATATTCACACTAAAATTGAAGTTACCTGAGTTGTAAATATAGAAAAGACCTTACCATGAGGAGGATCAGTCAGTTTGCCTACAAAAATATATCATAATTAGGATATGTCCGCGACTTCGTCGTTGACTTTAAAGTGCCACGGGATTCCCGGGACACAAAGTGTCGGAATAAGCAAATTTTTACGCATCTGAACAACTACAAACCACTTCCAGGAAAGTTCTGGGATAATAAATATAACACTTTATTACATAAAATTTGCTATCAGTCAAAACATAGCATGGGAATTCGATTTCTTTTTCAATCTGGCAACCTTAAAATAATTCCCAGAAAAAATCGCACGGGATTCCCGGGATAAAAGTGAGGATTTTAAGTCTTAGAATTTGCTTTCGAAACAAGACAAGAAACCTAAAAAAAAATGGATCACGTTCTCCATCGTTTATATAGTGTATTCCAGTTGTTTTTAATACCTTCAATGTAGAGACACGGCATGTTTGGGTTTTATAATAGTATAGATTTATGAAAATTTCACCTGATAATGCAATTCGAGCCTCTTCATGACCTCCTTGGCCAGTGACAGCAACGCGTTGTACTTCGTCGTCAGCTGGGTGATGCCGTTCGAGATCCTTGTGTCTGCGCACGTCTCGAGCAGCGTCTGCGCCCGCACGTTCAGCTTGTCCAGCTCGGCCTGCCAGTCGAATAGGGTTTGGAGGTGGCCCTGGACATAAGTCGAGCACAATCAATCCAATTATTCACTGAGCAACTTTTCTTCATCAGGGATGATGCATAGCATCACAACGCATTGCCATGGCATAGAGGGGATGGAATAAGAGAAATAGGATCAAAGGAATGCGATAAGAGCTGAACTGAGATATATAAATAATTATGATGAAAACATTTTTTTTTTCTAGACGTGTTGCTGGGTAGTTTCTTGCTGCTTCTTCTCCTTTAAACAGCGATAACGCGTTGCGAAGCGGTGTACATATATTAAATTTTGACTTACATGTATACCTATTACCTTCAAAAAATGTCCGCCAGTTGAACTTATTTTGAATAAAAAAAATGAATTGTAATTTGAGGGATGGGATAAATGGGATGGGGTTAGAGGGATGGAGCAATGCGAATTGCTATTCCCACTACTTTGTGCTGAGAGGGATCGACGGTGGGAATGGGAGAGAGGGGAAGAGGCCTTGGGAGCGTGGCCCACGTCTGCCAGAGCACGCGGAGTTGGGAATCCCAATTACTCGAAGCCCTGGCCTAAGGCGCGCTGGACGAAACAGGGGTTTTATTGGGTATCCCTAACTGGGGAGTGGCAATAGCGTGGCACCAGTACTGACTGGGCACGCTAGTGCCACCCCCTACCTGGCGAATCCCACACACGGGTCGCAAAATATCCTCCCAGGCTTCTGCGCCTGTCGCGGCTTAGTCCTCAAACGGGAAATCCGTTTGAACCTGAAACCTAGCCAAAAAAAAGGTGGGATAGGGGAATGTAATGGGAAAGATGGAATAGTGGGAGGGGAAAGTGAGCCATCGGAACTCCCTCTCGTTGTACGAAACACGATTAGCTCAGGTTTAACCGATTCATGCCGATTTTGTACGAAAGTTTGACATCACACCAATCGAACCGGCCCAACGAGCTGTGATCATAATAATCATTGCAACATGGTTCTCCGCGTACTGATCATAAATAAATATCCTATATATACCAGAAAACAAAATAATGGTCAACTTACTTGAAATTCCTCCAGCACGACTTTCTTTTGTTCCAGATTATTCTGCAGTTTGTTGAAGGACTGCACTAGTTTCTCAGTCTTGGACAACCAGTCTAGGGCTTCCTTGTATTGCTCTTCGTATTCTGTCCATTTCACAATACCGCCTTCGATGAGCGCTTTGGTGTTATTTAGCTGCTCGCTGTTAAACAATTGAGTAAATGATACATTCTTCAATAATCCTAACAAATAATATAATAAACAACGAGCGATAAAATACAATTTCATCATTTTAACTTTAAAATATAACTACAGAAATACTATTAATTTAATTTTAAATTTTGCTTTATTTGATTCCTTTTACTTGTACAAAATTATGAAAACAGTTGAAGCGTACTCACATATATGTATCGTATTCCTCCTGCATCAGAGCCACTTCTTCTTCGATCTCCTCCCTGTCTTCATCATCAGCTAGCCCACAGGAAATCTCTCCTTGTTCCAGAGCCTTTTGTAATTTCTTTTGACCATCAGGCAATTCACTCTCTAGAACTTTCAGTTGAGAGATCTTACTGCTTAGAGATTCCTTGTCCCCGGTTGCATCAGAACACTTTCCGAGCCTCTCCTTAGCGGCTCTTATCCACTGAACGAAGTCAGACCCAGCGTCTATGAATGCCTGGTGCTGTTCAACAGTTTCTTTCTGCTTTTCATATAAATCTTTAGCTTGTTTGGATAATGTTTCATATTTAGTAGTTATCTCAGACGCTGGCGCCTGTTGCATCAATTCCGAAGCCTTAGAAGTTACAGACTGAATCATGGGTTCAAACGAAACGATATCTTGCACAATATTGTTTGTTTGACGGAGGGTCGCCTTTCTTTCGCCAATGCTCAAGCCCGCAGTCAACCCTGCAAGCCTATCTTGGCCCTTTTTAGATTTGGCGACCTTTTGTTCGCATACTTCTTGCAATTTAGCTTCTCTATCAGAGATCCATTGTTGTAGTTGCGAATAACTGGAACTGTAGTCTGCCCATTGGAGTAACGCTGTCTCTAAATGGACTTTAGCTGTCGACATTTTCTTGACTAAACGATCCCATTCGTTTTGCAACTCTTTGAGTTCTGTATTAATCCTGTCCTTTCCATCAGACCTTGTATTCCTAAGAACCTTCTCTCCGCTATTAATTGTGGCGTGAACCAAGTTTTGACCTTCCTCACGTCGTTTTAGTAAGTCTTCTATCTGCTCTAAACGTTTTTGTAATGAATCCTTGCTACTATTGCTTCCTGTGTCGCTTCCACTACGAGTAATTTCCCAAGCGTCATCAATCCACTTTTTAGTTTTCGCATAATTATCATCGTAACTTTGGTGTTGTTCATAATTCGTTTCTACTTTTTTTAAAACATCATTTGCCATATTTACAAGAACCTGATATCTAGAGTTAAGATGCCTTAATTGATTATTGACGTAAGTATCTAGGTGGGATGAAAGTAAGCCCGACGCAGAAGCGTTAAAATTGTCGATGTCATCTTTACCCTTGTGTAATTGATCAACTATTTCTTTAACTTCGTTAACTTGACCTCCTTTTTCTTTGGCTGTTCCTAAAAGAGCTAGTTTATGGTTCTTTATCAAAATTTCCTTCTGTTGTAACCAATCAGACAGTCTTTCATATTCATCCTTATATTCACGCCATTGGCTAACGGTATCTTCTAATTGGCTCTTTTGTTGTTTAATCTCATTGAATAGACTGTCAAAACTTTCTTTGAGAGCTTTCATTTCATTTTTTATTATAACTTGGCCATCATTAGACGTACTAGCCAAAAGGACTTCACCAGTATGTTGCAGGTGTTCAAGAAGTAGTTCTCCTTGCGCTTGTTTATTAATCAGAGCTTCAAGTGGTGCTACAGAATTTTCAATAGCTAACTTATCACTTAAGGGCTTTGATTTCAAAGACGGCACCTTCTCACGAGCGCGGCTTAGCCACTGGATAAGCTCATCGTGAGCTTCTTTATATAGCCTATGGTCTTTGTATTGCTCTTCACGGTCCGCTAATAATTTTTTGATTTTATCATAGAGATTATCAAACTTATTCAATGTATCTTGAGCTTGAGATGCAACCTGATTTTGCTGCCCGCTTGCAAGCATTTCAGCCGCTTTAGCTTTTAATGTATCAACATCAAGTCTGTCACATCGAGCTTTCTCTTCTACTTCCTTAAGCTTCTCTAGCTGTGTTCTTTTATCAGACATAGATGACTGAAACGGTGTTAATTCGACAAGCATGTTTTCCATCCACGTATTGCTCTTTTCAATAAGCTGTATTTGTTCCAGGAATCCAGCCCATTTTGTTACTGAATCATCTAATATGTTCTTAGTCTCAATCATTCTTGACAATAAGGCGGACCACTGCTCTTGTAAAGCGACTAATGAGTTATTAATAGCTTCATGACCTGAAGGCGCGGTGTTTGCCATTACGTTTTGTGCTAGTTCAACCAACGACTGAACTTTAGTGAAACCTTCATCTTTTGTGAGTAACAAATTTTGTATTAATACTAATTTAGTTTCCAAGTCATCTTGAGAACAAGAACTTAAATCAGCACAGAAATCAAGTTTATCCCGCAGCTCTTCGATCCATTGTGAGCATTCTGTAACGTTGCTGGCAAATTCCTGATGCGTTTTCACATATTGCTGCCATCTATTAGTCAAGTCTTTAACCTTCTGAGACAATGTCTGGTACTTTATAGACAGGTCTGAGATTTGAGACCCACGAGGACCAAGAACTCCTGTGTACAATGCTTGGGCTTTTTCAGTGATGTTGTCAATCTCAAGCTCTTTAGCCCGTACTTCACCTTGTAACGCTTGGAATTTTTTGAATTGTTCCTGTTTTTCAGGTAAAGTAGGTTTCAAATCTACAGCATGGATCTGGTTATCCGTATTTCTAATCCAAGCTAAACATTGATCTTTCATATTTTCATACTCATTCCACTGTTGTATCTTATTCTCTAATGACTCAATTGTCTTGTTTATGAACGAGATCAGACCTTCCCATTCTTGATGAGAGGCGTCGATCTGATTCCTAATATTTGCTTGGCCATGGCTAATAGTTCCTGGCAAAACTTTCTCTCCCAATAATCTGATTTTATCAATGCGATTCTTTTCTTCTGGAAGACTAACTTGCAATGATTTTAGTTTTTCGCAGTTACTGCTTAAAGCAACTCTCTCTAGATTGACATCGCCCCAAAGTTGCGCAGTATTATGAGTAGCTTCAACCCATTCTTCTAGATCTTTAACAGCTTTAGTATACTGAGTGTGATTGTTTACAATAGCTTCATACTGTTCTACAAACGATTTAGCTCTGGCGAGGACAGCGGCATGACGTTGCTGCAACTGATCTAATTCCTTAGCAATATCTTTTGTAATATCAGGCAAAGTTTGAGCTCTTGCTTCCAAATCAGTAATATCTTGCTGGTGAGCTATAGCATCCTGTAAGTAGTTTCTATAAACGCTCAACTGATTTCGCTTCTCATCTAAAGTAGCTTTAAGTTCGATTTCTTTAGGCAAGCTTTTTTCAGCTGCTGTGAGCCATTCTTGTACAGTTTTCAGGTTATCTTCAAATGAAGACCATTTAGTCAACTCCGAATCCAAGTCTCTTTCTGCTTTTGTTATGCTATCATACAAATTATCAATAGCTTGCTGAATATCATGTAATTGTTGTTCAACTATGTCTTTACCTTCTGGTGATGTTGAAGGGTACAACTTCTCTCCCAGTTCAAAGGTGTTGTTAACAAGTAGTGTAGCATTGCGACGTTGACTAAGTAAATCATTTAAGCTTTCTCGCTTAGAGGCAATTCCTTCAGGGGTATTAGCAATGTTTTCTTTACATTCATTGAATTTGTGTTGAGCTGCCTTCAGCCACTGAGTGCACTGGTTATACTTTTCTTGATATGCTGTATGGTCGTTAACTGCTTGTTCACATTTTTTGACTAGTTCCTTAGCAGTAGATTGTACAGATTGGAATCTAGACGTCATCTGTTGAAGATTCATGGTAATACGAGTATCGTTACAATTTTCAATTAAGTCACTAAATTCATCTGTGACTTTATCGACATCGTTTTCAGTCTTCTTCAAGTTAGCCAATATCACCTGCAATATAGTAACCAAGCTTTAATAATTCGTATAAACAAACAAGATAACCGTTTTCTATACCATCCCATTTTAAAACCCAATATTCTGTAATTAATTAAACGTTTCTAAGCTTTTAGACGTTTCCAGTGAGATTATTTTTTTAAACTGCACTACGACAACTAATATTAGTATAGAATTTTAACAGTTAGGATATAAATATTAGAGGCGTGTTCTAAAGAAGTACCAATAACCATCGCCAGTTAATCATAAAATATAAACACAAATAATAGGATATAAAAACAAATAAATAGTAAATAATTAAGAATTAATCTTAGATTTTGTTAGAATACTTTGTCTAAAACAAACAACTTGTGAATTAGGATTTCTACTGAAAATTAGACTATTTCCTAAGTGCTGACGACAGTCTCCTTTTTTTATTCTTACTTGATCCAAAGCCTCGCCCAATACTATGACCGCGCTCAAATCATTTTCATGATTGTCAATGGTTTTACATAACCCCTGTTCAAAAATGTTAATTTTAACGACCAATGGGTAAAATATTGCCTATGGATATTATTGCTACGTAAAAAATGTCATTCTTACATATTGAAGTAAATTTTCCTATTGTTTTTTAAATAAAAAATTATATATTTTCAAATTCTTGTAATAAGAAGTTAATGTCTTACCTGGTATTTGTTTAGTTGATCAACTTTTTCGTCTAAAGTAGCTTTAGGAGTGTAAGTCTTTAAACTCATTTCTGTGTCACTCAACCAATGCTGTAGTCTGTCATTAGCACTGTCAAACTCAATCCATTGCTGTATCTTATCTTCAATACCACGCTTCACATCGTGAACGGTTGCTGTGAACTTATCTAAATCAGCTCTTAACAGGCTAAGTTCTCTGGACATGCCTTCTTTACCCCTAGGGGATAATTTAGCTCCATTATTCTCAATGAGATCTGCCAAAATCTTTAATTTATTATTACCTGTAGGGATAGCATCTAATAATTCTTGAATCTTAGCTAATTTACTTTGCAATGCTGCCTTATTTCCAGTAAAATCTGATAGCAGATGTAATCTATCCCAAAGATGTTTCTGATAATCTTGCAGGGACTTTTGCTGGTCAGCAAATTGTTGGTATATTTCAAATGTACTCTCATGTTTGTCGATTATACCAGTTAATCTGTTTGTTAATGCATTATACCTATCCCAAACCGATTGAATTATAGCTGTCATCTCATCGCCTTCACCTTTACCAGAGTGTAAAGTCGCAGCCACATTTTTGGCTTTTTCAGTGACAGTTTCTATAACTCTCTTATGTGAATAAATCTCTTGCAATAATGTCTTATTCTTGAGTAATTTTGACTTTATTTCCTGAGCAGAGTTTAAAACTGCTTTTTCTTCAGCGCCAATTATCTTTTCTTTTTCATCGAGCCATGACAAGGTCTGTTGAAGTACGTCCTGATAGCTAGACCACTGCAATGTTTGTGATTCATATTCCTTTTGTTGCTGTAGAATTGTATCATTAAGTTTATCCCATCGTTCCCTTAGCGCTCTAATCTCAGCACGAATATTTTCTCTACCATTAGCGGCAGTTTCTGGAAGAACTTTGTCACCAGCTGATGTTAAGATAGTGATCTTATGTTCTCCATTATCACGTTCAAGGAGGAATACTTGGAGTTTGCTTCCTTTACTTTCTATGCTAAGCTTGTCTTCTTTAGTAACCATCTGAGACAATTGTTCCTCTAAAGGCTTTAACCAAGCATCAAATTCATTGCGAAGTTGAACGTATTTTTTATGATCTGCAACTAATTCAGACCAGTGATTAACAATCTCTTTGGAAATTAAGTGAAGTTGTTGATAGCGACTGCTAACTTGAGTAACAAGGGGTTTGAGACGTTCGACGCCGCTCAGTTGGATTAAACTATGAGACTCATCAACAAAAGCGTCGACTTCTTTTTCCTTTGTATTGATTTCATTACGTAAATCGATATATCGCTTCAACTGTGCTTCTTTTTCTTGAAGTGTCGAACACAAACTTTGATCGCGACATTTAGATTCCATTTCCTTTAACCATTCAGTGATAGATTCAATGTTAGAGTCAAATTTATTCCAAATGTCTAAGGTATGTTTAAGTTTTTGTTCCGAACTGTCTATGCTTTGAACAGAGTTACGTAACTGATCCGTCAAATTTTCAATTTCAACTTTGATTGCGGCATTACCAGCTTCTGAAGTACTTTTACTGACGGAGGTAAATATGGCTCTGATTTCATCAAGTTTACTAGATCCAATTTTTTCAATGTCTTTTAAAGCTGTAGCTGAATGCAACTTTCTTATAATTTCCGGTTTTTCTCCAGTAGCGTTCTCAATATCATGTAACTTTTCAGATTGAGAACTTAGCCATTCCTTATATTGTTGAATAAGACGCACTAGATCTTCATGCCTCTTGACACAGTCTTCCAAATTATCTTGAAGATTTTGCGATTTAGTTACAATATTCTGGAACAATTGCTTTATTGATTGTAAATAAACGTTGAGAGAAGCGTCATGTGTTTGATCAACTAATTGTTGCGCTTTATCGCAAACAGATTCGACAAGCTGTTGATGAGTCATAATTTCCTGGTGCATAATCTTATGATTTTGTAATTGTGCTTTCTTTTCTTCTAAAGAAGCTTTAAGCTCTGTGTGTCTTTGCATTGCCTTTTCAACATCTTTCAGCCATTTAGTCAATTGTTCTTGAGCCAGCGAAAAGTCTGAGAATTGAAGTAAGCATTGATCTAATTTGTTTACAGTTTCTTGGAAGCTATCTCCAAAGCTATCCCAAAGAGTTCTTATCTTGCGAATCTTCTGACGAATCAGTTCTCTGCCATCGGGGCTAGTATGTGTATATAATTTTTCACCCAAACTTAAGAATTCTTCAAACGCAGGTGTTTTCTTGTTTCTAGTTTCATACAACTCCTTCGCTTTGTTTTGTTTTTCTTGTAATACAGCGTAATCACCAACAATTTCGTTGAGGTCTTGGAGTTCTAAAAGCATTCCATTCAGCCAGCTCTCCATGTTATTATATTCATTTTCAAATGCCTGGTGTTCAGACACAAAAACTTCATATTTAGAAATTATTTCATTAACCAAATTGTTTAAAGTGTGATATCGGGTAGCTAATTTAGAAGTCTTGTTAGTAATTTCTGCTTCACTAGCAACTGTTGGTTTGGTATCAGTCAAATCAGTAAAGTCATTACTCCTAGATTGCAATTCACTGTGCAACTCTTTAACTTTTTGTAAATGAGCAATTTTGGCTTCAAGATTGTTCTTGAGACTTTGATCTCTGACCTGATTTTCTTTAACTTTTAGCCACTCTTCTAGCTCATCGAGTATCTTTTGACTTTCGGTCCATTGTTTTAGTGTTTCCTTCAGCTTTTTATCTTGTTCCTTACATTGAGTTGCAAGTTGTTCCCAAATAGTTTTGAGCTGTTCGTATTCATTAATAAGTACTGGATGGCCGTTGGCACTTGTGGATTCCAACACTATGTGCAACTGCGATTTTAAATCTTTGAGAACTTTTTCAATATTTTGAGCTTTGGCTGCCACTTTCTCGATTGCGGCTATCTTAGAATCAACATCATCTTTTTGAGACACTACAGCATAATTCAGCATACTATTTTCAGCAACAATATGGTTAAGGCGATCACGAGCCTCTTCAAACATTTGGACATATTTTTCATGATCAGCAACATGAGACTCGCAAGTTGCAATTCTTTTATCTAGCTCATTAGCCATATTCTTATATCTGCTAATTATTTTAGTTAGGCTTTTTTCAGCTTCATCATCAGGCATTAACTTAATTTTCTCAGTTAACTGTGATAACATGGACTCATGTAGCTCAACCTCTTGATGTAAGATTTTATTAGCGTGTAATTGGGCTTTCTTTTCTGGTAATGTTGGACATAACTTAAATTCTCCAAGATCTTTTTCTTTATCACTGATCCATTTCTGTACTTGATTAAATGTATCGTCAAATGATGACCTCTTATTAATAGTAGTCTCGATATCTTTGATAACATTATTGAGAGAATCAACTGAGTCTTCAAAATAATCTCTTAAAGCTCTTAGTTCGTTTCTGATATGTTCACGGCCTTCAGGAGTAATACCACTAAAAAGTGCTTCACCAGATTCAATAGCGTCGTTTAAGAGACGCTGCCCTACTTCCTTGTTAGCATTTAATCTCTTGACTTGTTCAAGATCGGCTGGTGTCGGTTTGGCATGTTTGCTCATCACAGCCAAGTCTTTAATTTTTCCATTAGCATCCTGAAGCCACGTTTTGAAGTCTGCAATATTTTTGTCATACTTAGCTTTGTTGTCTTTTAAACTTTTCAGTCTATTAAGGTGACCATCCACAAATTTTTCTACAGTTTGATACCTTGTAACCAAATGATTTATGTATTGCAGTACACGAGAATCTGGGTTACGGGAAAGGATTTTTTCTCCAGTTTGACTAAGTTTATTCATTTCATCATTATACGACTTGATTTCACCGTTCAAATATTCAACTTCAGAGATTTTTTCATCAATATCATTCAAATCTAAAAGGTTAGCTGTTTCCAATCTGACTTTGTTTTCTTTCTCTTTCAACCATTCAGATACGTTTTCCACTAAAGTCTCATATTCTTGCCAAGCATCAATATTTTCTTTAAGCCTGTTTTTAATTTCTTCATAGTTAGCATTGAGAACTTCAAGATTTTTCTTTGCTTTTTCAGTTTGCTGTTCAGCTTCATGAGCACAAACTGGTTCTGCGACCACCTTCAAAATATCACAAGCTTCTTTTAGTTCTCCTACCTTATTTTTACATTCATCAATGCCATTTTCTACGTCCGTCAATGCAGCGCTTTTAACTTCTAAGTTATATTTATCACTAGTAACATCGGGCATGCACCATCGAGTTTTATCATCCAAAATTTTTAAATTTCTATTAAACATTGCCAATTTGTCAGTAAACAATTTTTGTAGGAAAGTAAGCAGCGTTGTCTCAGTTTTATTTGCATGAACAAGAACACTTTCAAATCTCTTTTGCAACGACGTTAGTTCTTTAGGAACTAATGATTCATAGAAACCTGGATAGTTATCATTCATTTCTGAGACATTCAATGCAATATTATCAATTTCATCAGCCAAATTTTGCAATTCAGCTTTACAGGCTTGGCATTTTTTTAGTCGATCAAGTATTTTTGCATTATCACCTGTCATATCATCGCATTGAATGATATCATCACGAATTTTACTTACACTATCTGAAAGGAGTTTAATATTATCTTTAAGTTTGTTTTCTTTACACTCTAGTGAGCATACAGCACTATCTAAGTTATCAGCTAAAGATTGCAAAGCTGCGAATTCTTTGTCTAAATAATCAACGATTGAAGTAACTTGTCCAGCAGGAATGCTTTTATTCATATTAGTAATCTGCTCACACTTAGCCTTGATACTATTCTTTAGACTTGTGTACACAGGTAATTCTTCTTTATACTTAGTTAGATGGTTTTGACCAAAGCGTATTTCTAAATTATCACAAGCATTAGCCAAATTTTGTCCAGTCTCACTCAGCCAAGCCAAAACTTGGTTCTTAGTGTCATCGATCTGTCTCCAAACTTGAAGTTGAGATTCTAGGTCCTGAATCCGTTTTATTGTTGCATCATTTACCTTTTCCCAATGAGATTGCGATGTAGAGAATTCATGTTCCACTGGTGTAGTATCAAAACCACCAAGGGTTGAAGCTTGATTCAAAATTGATTGTTTAATCATATCCATTTGATCCAAAAGCCCTTTGGATCTTTTCAATATTTCATACGACTTCTTTGCTCTATCTAAGGACTGGGCTGTTTGAGTGTAATCATTAGGAGCATCTATACATTCATTGTAAAGTTGCTCAGCTCTACCCATTTCTCTATCGAACGCGACTGTAAAGTTCTTTAATTCTTGTAAAGTAGAAGATAAAAGAATATATTTATTTTTAGTATCACGCACTGAATTCACAACTTGATCCCAATTACTATCAGCAGCTGAAAGTGCATTTTGTATAGTACTCATATTAGGTTGATCTTCTCTCATTAAATGAAGACCCTCTTCCCGTAATTCCTTTCTTATACTTTGTTTTTCTTTCAACTCGGCATCTAAACTATCTAATTGTTCTGTCATATCCTGGATTGTCACTTCAGTTAATGGGACAGGTTTTTGAGCCATATCACTTAACACAGATTGGACATTATGTAATACTTCTGACAAAGCATTGTGTTGCAGATTAAACTTATCCCAACGTGCACCAACCTTTTGTACCAAGTCTCGTTTTGTAGTAACCTGATTCAGCAGTGTTTCAGCTTTTATTTCTATTTCTTTTACTAAACTAGTAGGTGACATGATTCTTCCTGTATTTTGATCAGTAACTTTAACCCTAGAAGGTCCATCTAACAACGCAACATTACTTTTCCATTCAGGAATTTTAGTAATAACATTTACTAATTCTTGTCTAAGGGACTCGTATTTCTCTGGAGTGAGTTTAGGACCTTCAATTTGATATTGAACATGACCTAATTGCTGTCTAGTGTCATCGTACCAGTTGAGTAAATCTGACCATTTTTGTAGTACTCCCTTATTTTGCTGAATATTACTTTCAATAATTTGGTAATGTTGAGCAATGTTCGAATAAGTCTCGCTTAGAGATCGGGATTCATCTGGATGGGATGCCAGTGTCATGTTTTTAATCTCATTATAAATTTCAGTAAATTCGGGTTCTTTTGCTGCGTGCTCTTGTAATAAAACATGCATAGATTGAAGAGTGGGCTCCACTTTATCAGCTCCAATCTGATCATAACTTTCCGTTTTTCTTCTAAAATCTGTAATCCAGTTGTCAAAATTATGCAACTTAGTCATAAATTCTTGTCTGACAATAATCTTATCTGAGAGTTCATTAACTTTAGCTCGGACTGTTTCGGCCAGGTCACTCGTTCGCTGTTTGATGTCAGTCACTTTATTTTTTAATAAAGCAGCACCTTCTGGTTGTATGTTGTGGCAAATATTGTCACATGTCTGGGAGAGGCTAATAATTTTCGCCTGTTGCTGTGATATTTCATTACCAAATGATTTAAGTTTGTTTAATTCACGATCTAGTTTTTCAACTTGCGGTGATTCTATTGTAACATTACGGCTACTTAGAAGTTTCTCGCCGTTTTCAATCCATGTTTCAAGTTTTTCAGCTTCGCGTTCGAAATTCTCCCAATTAGTAACAACCTTATCTAATTTATTATTCCATTGATCAGCTTGATCGTGTACAACAGCCCAACGTGAGTGAATAGCATCAACCTCATCGGGGGCACTAGTTTTTCCCGATAATTGATGACTCACACTCGACAAAATCTGAAGATTCACTAATTGCTTATCGCAATCTGTAATTAAAGCTCTTGACTGCTGCTGTAACTGTTGGGCTTCAGGCAGCGTTGTTGGTTTGGGCACATTTCCAAGTTTAATTTCAGCTTCCTCAATCCATGGCTTAATTTCCGCTACTCCTTTCTGATATTTTTGCCAACTGGCTAAATCATGCTCTACTACTTTAGTTTGATGTTCAGTAGATCGTTGGAGATCCGCCATCATTTTTTCCAACAGAGTCACTTCACCTTTAAGTCTTGTAGCATCTTGTACGCGATGTTCCAGTGCTAACTTGTTTCCTTGGTCAGCTACACCTCTAATAGTTTCCAATTTTTCACTTATGACTTTCTGTAAAGCCTGGGATTTTACTACTCTTTCTTCGGGAGTTATATTTTCTGATCTGATTTCAGAGATAAGTGCTGGACTTTCTTTCTTGATCCATTCCCTTACATGTTCCAATTTATGTTCAATTTTAACCCATTCTTCATTAAATTGTTCAAGGTGTACTACCTTGGTTTGAACTTCATCTTGTACTCTGCCTAACTTATGCTCTATGGTTTCCAAATCCTTCTCAATAACTGGTTTTGGTTTGTTAGCGGTGAGTGAACGCAGCTCGGAATAAGCTTGCTGTAACTGAGGCAGCCTTTCTGATTTGGCTTTCTCCAAATCAGCATTTAGTATTTTCGTTTCTTGGAGTTCACGACCAATATTCGTTGCTCCCAGTTCTAAGCCTGGATGAGCAACAAAACTCTCAATCTTATCAAGTTCCGATAGCAATTCTTCCTTCTGGTACTCATAATTGGACCAGACCTTTTGTGTGTCACGAAGTTTGTGCAGACGATCGGTAGAAGTCTCGTATGCTGTATTCCAGCCGCTTTCGAGGGTCCTGACATCTTCTCTAACAAAGGCTGGAGCGTTAGCATCTTTAATGAGTTCTTTGCCTCTTTGAAGCATGGACATGACTGAAGGCCTGTGACGATCAAGTTTCTGTACGGCCGCCTGCTGTTCTAAAACTAGTTGTTCAACATGTTGTAACGATTGGGGTTCGGGCTCAACCATAGCCTGTTTTTTAGCGCTTTCCAAAATACATATAACCTCATGCACTTCACGTCTATATGTGTAACAACGCGTGTATGTTTCCGTTTTGATCATTGTAATTTCAATAGTCGGGATGAGATTCTTGTACCTAGCAATGAGATTTTCCAGCCTGATTTGCTCTTCCTGAGCTTCAATTTCGGAACAATGATTGGTGAGCATATCTAAAGTTTGAACTAGCCATTTCATATCTTCACGTTTGCGATCAGCTTCACGGCAGATATTCTAAAAAATTATGACATTATAAAATAACACATTATAATAGTGCATGAATATAAAAGCACTAGAAAATTACTGTCCATAAATTTGGATGATATTTCGAATGAAATTTACTTTATTATAAAATAAGCATGTTAATGCAAAGGGTTACCATCAGCTCCTTCAACTGTTCCAATGATAAGCAATGAAAATATTAAATAAATATTGATAAAGATTTTGACGTAACTAAATCCAATTTGCCTTTTGATAATAAATACCAGATAAATAGATATAAAAGTTTTTTTACATTTTTTTTCGCAATCTACGGAAAGGACAAATTATCACAAAATTTGGCAAGCTTACACTAATATACTTTCGTTAATGATAATGAATATGAAAATCAGAATGGTTTCTAATAGCCTTAATTAACTGCTTTTTATTTGTTAATTACAGAGTGTAATACCAGTGCCCTGACACTATTGGCACTTAACAGATTTTGATATAAATATACTTTAGACACCAGTCTCTTGCGACAGGTTTCGAAGTTTTGTTGAGGTGAGTTGAAGAAATAAAGATTTATTAATGTCATTAATCATTAACTAAACAAGGTCACGTGTCGCTGGCGCTGAGTAGGACTGTTTTGATTTCTCCGAAATATTTAACGAACTAATACATGTAAGACAGTTTTACATTTTTCTTAATTGTTGTAAAAGTTTTTTTAACTAATTGCTCTCTTTCATAAACACGTGAGTTTTTCATGTGGACCTCCAAGATTGTATCCTAAACTATACGAAATAACCTAAAATACCCAAAGAAGTCTTGAGGCCCATTCTGATCAAAATTAAAAAGAACACTTTCCTGTATTTACGGTTTGACATTTCTTTACAGAAATTCACATTAGCAGCGCGTTCCGTTAGTAGCTCACAACGACCACGTTCACGACCGCGATGTTTCCCGTTCCACTTGGTTGCGGGTTTTACAATCAAACTCTAGTGGAACGGTTATTCGACCCAAATTGTCGCCACGACCATAACAACCGCGGTCGCCAGGTGGAACGGCTCACGGAGAATTTTGTGCGTAGCGTATACTAATGGAACACGCTGTAGCTATGAGTTTGTATAATAATACAGAATGTATTTGTTTTCCCAAATTCAGCTGATTGTCTTTTTAATTAGAGTAACTGATTTTCCCAAAATGTAATGATACAGCTATAGCTTTTATCAAAATTGATTGGCCTCGAACGAGACGCGAGTGTTTTTAGCTATTTCGTATAATTTAGGATTTGGACTTGGAGGCCTACTTAAAGAGTTCATCCTGCTTATACCTATGTCAAATTATTTATGACTATTTAATCAGAGTTACGAATTTTTCAATTCCGTGGGAACTTCGAAAACAGTGCATTAATGTTTTTATGGCCTTTATTAAAATCTCTTTTATTAAAATGTTACGTTACGTAAATACTTCATGTCAATCCATCAAACTACTTATCAAATTTTGCTAAAAGAAACAAGATATGGTACTTGAATTTTTAAATATTAACTACCTGAGCTAATAGACTTTTCCTGTTAGGATTTTAAGTGTCACTTCTCTGGATAAAAGCTATCCTACCTTTCAAGTTAGAGCAAGCCATACAAGTTGACAAAATTTAGATGTATTAAAGAAAAGAAAAAAAAATGCAAAAACCATCAAAGAATTACAACTCACCTGGAAAATGGTCTTCTCGCGCTCAAACGCCTCCGCCGAGTCCACTTCCCTCACAATACTGTCCATCGTCTTATCGACGTGGTCCATCCACCTTTCCATTTCTCGAAACTTCTCCCGATAAGCGTCCCACTTTGCTGGAATCCTTTGCAACTGCTGTCTGAAGTGTTCCACTCTTTGTACGGTGCTCTCCCACACTTGCTCGCATCTTCGCACCGCTTCTTCCAGGGAAGTGTCCTTGGTTTGATGGGTGTAACTGGTTGAGATCTTCTTGAGGTTTTGCAGACAGTGCTCGACTTGCATGACCTTACCCTGGTTTCGGAAGTACTCCTCGTTTCGGATTAGGATGCCGTCTGCGTCGTCGCTTTGATTGTACGCCTGGAAATAAAAAGAGTTAAGTTAAATAGAGAAATAAGTATACCGTAATAATCCGGCACGAAGGACCAAAAAACTTTTGTGTATGAAAAACATAGTTTTATTATAAGAGGGAAGAGTAAAGCACATAGATATATTTGAAAACAATGTATTACCAATACTAGTACTATCTAGCAAACACAAAATTACTTTTATTTCTTTTAATATAAATAAAAACTTTGAGAAAATCTTGTTTTCCAAAAATAATTATAAATTAAGTCTTTCCAGGCAGTTTTTAATCTATCCTGAATCTGTCCCCTTTTATAAAATGAGAAGTATCTTACCTCCGTCCCTGCCATAATTTTTACATGGTCATTTTAACTAGTTCCAAGCCTTGCTTATAATCAATAATTTTACGATATTAGGTACCGACCTGCTCTTCATAAACGATCTCCTTCTCAATATCCTTGATGCAATGTTGGAACACTGCCTCGTCCATTCTGAACTCCAACCTCATCAGATGCGGTGGGGCCCTGTCGAGGAGTTCACGCCAGCGTCTTTGCAGTTCTTCCACGGTCTGGACCACGCGTGGACGGTCTTCTTCACTTACAAGCTGTCAAAATATCATTGAATGGTTTTTTTTCAAAATAGATATAACGATCTTACTTGACTTATCTCTTTTATTTTATTCGGAAAACAAACAGTTTACAACTAAGTATATACTACTAAATATCTATAACCATTTAATTGTTTCCACATATAGATAGCTATAATGCTTGCTAGTAAATATGTTAAATTCTGTAAATTAAATCAAAAGGAGGAAATTGAAAAAGAAAGAGAAAATAAATGATTTTAAAACTGACCTATTGACTTCTTAATATTCAGACCAATGCTTTACCAGAATTATTTATTTAGGCTTATGGCTTGGCAGCTAGGCCTTTAAGCCAGGTCTTAGTTTACAATATAGTTTCTTCATTTTCTTAAGCCTATGTGTAGTTTGTGTAGCACAGCTGAACTGTAGGTAATCAGCTAGTGTCATTCAACGGAGTTCTTGTGACAACTCAAAAGGTCACATTTGACTATGCAGTTCACATTTCTCAGAAAACACATAATCACTACTCAAAAACTATCAATATCCTACAACTATTGCTCATTTTAGAGTAATTTTACACATTTCTAGAAAATAAAACTGCACAGCACAACATCTCCTTTCAGTTCGCGCCAAAAACTCGCTTTACCACAACTATACTAATATTTTATAAAGAGAAAAGATTTTTATTTTTGTATGTTTGTAACGAATGAACTCACAAACTACTAGACTGATTTCAAACATTCTTTCACCATCAGAATTCTACATTATCCCTGAGTAATATAGGTTATATTTATTAAAAGAAAAATTAGGGATCTCTACTAAAAATTCAATGTAACCTACTACTTCCAACACTCGGTGGACAGAAGCTACAAATTGAACATTGGAAGCTGTGGTCAAAGCTAGTATATATATATATACTAGGATGGTCTGAAAAGTTTCCGACCTCAACATGAAGATAGCAGCACTCGTAAATTAAAGTTAGTGAATATCATTGTTCGTCTGTTGACAGTTACTCAGCGAAGTTTCAGTCATTTTTGGATGCGCAGTTGTTATGTAAATCGTTTGAGTGAGTTGATGTGAGTGTTTTATGAAAATTTACAAAATCGGGTATCGAGCTGTCATTAAAAATTTGTTTTTGAAAGGTGTATTGCCTTTTTGAAAAAAACGTGGTCTGTACTTTTGACCGGACCCATTTATTTTAATTTCTTGCTATTGGTGTGGGTGTATGGGCGAAACTGACCCCAGATTGGTTCTTTTGGTCCATACACACTGAAAATGTTGTGGGTGTATTGACCAGGTTCGGATGAATAGATGGCTCTGGTCAAAAGTACAGATCACTTTTTTTGTGGGCCGAAGCCATCTGAGTGATGTTGCAAACCACTTAAAAATCCATTGCGCGGTTTAGGAGGAGTTAGCTGATATACAGACAGACAGACGCGACAATCGACTTAGTTTTATGTAGATAAAGATGATGACGGTCTGTAGATAAAGATGATGTCATGTTACTTCTGGCACAATAAATTCAGAGCAGTGGGTCGTTTATAGAGAATTTCCACTTGATCACAGCAAGAAAGAAAATCCATCATCATAGTATCCCACCACCTATTAGAAATGCACCTTCAATCTCATTGTCTAGAACAAACTTAAGAAATTTCTTGATACTTTGATGAGTAATCAATACACAATACGATCTTCGGCATGACACAAATGCTAAAGGAATTTATTCATTTTAATTTATTATAATTTGTTTTATTTATAGATATATGTTATTTGTTTCATTGTGTGCGTTGCTACAATGATTTTATATATATATGTGTATTTAAATTATAGCATTATATTATTTTGTTTTTAGTCTGCAATTTATTTACCTTTATTAAACTGCATTATGCTGTATATATTGTTGTTATGTGTTGTGTATTGTCCACCGTGACTTCACTTTATGGTATCAGGAAGAACAGCGCTAGTCCTTGTTGGCTAGCGTCGTGCTGAGTTTTTTGTCCTAAATAAATACCTCGATGAGCTCCCGTCCAGAGCGGACCAGTTCGGAGACGGCCCTCTCGTCGGCGCCCTGGAAGAACCTCTTGTGGAAGTCCACGGCCTGCTTGGAGTCGACCCTGGTGTCGGCCAGCAGCGCGTCGGCGCGCGACGCCCACTCCTCCACCGCCCTCCTCTTGGCCTCGAACTCCTCCCAGGCGCGGACCAGCCTCTGCAGGGCGGTTTCGCGGCGGGTCGCCTCCGAGGACACGTGGGCGAACCTGACAATTAATAATTATAAAGAATACTCTTGGGACCTTTTATTTTATTGCAAGTGTTCATCAGACAGGGAGATGGCCCACTTGATGGAAAGCGGTTAACATCGCCTATGGACATTTGCAACAACAAAGGTGCTACAAATGCGCTGCTGCTCTCTTAAGGAAGACTGGAACGTGGCCACTAATGCCGGAACACAGCTCAAGGTTGTTTCGGTGACATAGTTTAGACCAGGGTTGGTAGCCCCAGTCGGGCAAAAGCCCTACCACCTGGCTGTGGGTTTTTTTGTCGCCTCTTACGTCAGGCCGCCCGACCGTAGGTAATTTTATTCTTTATCCGTTCCTGCACGGATAAAAAAAAATATATGAAAATGTAGGCTTGCGACATAACAATTTTAGTGAGTCGAATAGCTTACTACTTATTGTTTAAAGTATTATTAAAATTATGTTAAAAATAAACTATTACAAGTAAGATGATAATAACTGATAATAAAGTATTTCGAAGCCTACTATTTTAAAGTTTATTGTAATATTATATTTCAAATACCCAATTAGGAAGTAGAGATCATACCTCTCGTTGAGGTCTCGCATGAGGCGCACTTGGTCGGTGACGTCAGCGCTCCTGTCAGCGTCAGCGGACTTGACAATGTTCTGGAACACTTTGTTCTTGCTCTCCAACATCGACCGGTAATACGTGGTGCGGGAGAAGAACGAACGGTGGACCTCGTAGCGTTCTTCTATTATTTCCCTATGGAATCAAATAAAAATGTCTTAGCCTAAAAGAATAAATATTTTGTACAACATAAATAATATGTTATGTTGTTGAAATATGAATTACTAGCTTCTGCAGGCGACTTCGCTTGCATGGAATGGTAAAAAAAATTATTCCTGAGATTAGCGCGTTCAAGCAAACAAACAAATTCTACAGCTTTATATATTAGTATAAGATTTATGAACGCAACCCCGAGATGTCAAAATCAAGTGACAAGTGTGTCAAAGTTGTCACTTCACGTCTTCCGTATCTTCTCTAAATAAATGCAGAGCTTAGCACTGACGTATTTTAATTCTAGATTGTATCTAGTCAATTCTAATACAGGGTGGCGCAATAGAACGTGCATATTGCATCATCTTTTTTCGCGGGGTAGAAAGTGCGCGGGCGGGGGGAGCCTGCATCGTTGGGTAGGCGGGCTCATGGAGTTTTAGTCACTATGAGTCACTTCGACGGGAAGCGTCGCGCATTTTGCGTGCGCGCATTTTACGAGAACTCTCGTTCATACATCGTTACTAGGCGTTTATATTGTTCTGAATATGGACTACGGCAAATTAGTGAAGCTCCGAGTGCTAATTTAATTAATATATGGGTACAGCGTTTTGAAGAGACTGGTTCAACGTTTAAACCACAAGCAAAAGGTCGTCCAAGAACATCTAGGACCGACGACAATATTGAGAGAGTTATGCAGTCTGTACGAGGAGATCCACAAATGTCTACTCGCAAGAGATCGTCTGTCTTACACTTATCGCGACGAAGTTTGCAACGAATTTTAAACTTGGATCTTAAACTGCATCCTTACAAGCTGCAGTTAACACAAGAATTGAAGTAGTCTGACTTCGGAGCAAGGCTCGCATTTGCTAATGAAATGCTTAATCGATTTTCCAATTTTGACAATATCCTTTTCTCAGATGAGGCCCACTTCCATATCAATGGGTTCGTAAACCGTCAAAATTGTCGTTACTGGAACAGTGAGAATCCGAAACTCAAGCACCAGAAACCACTGCATAGTCCTAAAGTGACAGTATGGGCAGCAATCTCTGGTAGAGGAATAATTGGACCGTTTTTCTTTGAAAATGCGCGGGGGCAAAACGTCACTGTTAATACCGAACGCTATGTTGCGATGTTGGAAGGTTTTTTGGCTCCAGAGCTTGAAAATTCAAGAATAGTGAATTTTAGGACTTGGTTTCAACAAGACGGAGCTACCTGTCACACATCAAATGACTCCATGGCGGTTGTGAAACAGATGTTCCCTGGCAGACTGATTTCGAAAAGAGGTGATATCCCATGGCCCCCACGTAGTCCAGACGTGACGCCTCCTGACTTTTTTTGTGGGGATACCTCAAGAACAAAGTCTACAGCAATAATCCGAAAAACATCGATCAGCTCAAGGAGAATATCCGTGGTGAAATGGCAGCAATTACACCAGCATTACTGAAGAAAGTTTTCAATAACTTCCGTTTGCGATTAGAGGAGTGTCGTCGTAGAGAGGGTCATCATTTAGACGATTTTATTTTTACAAAATAAACTTCAGTTATTTCTTAATAATACCTCAGTTTTATTTTAACTGTACCTTTTGTATTTAATTTTTAATCAATATTTTAAATATGCACGTTCTATTGCGACACCATGTATTAAAATAGAGGCAATAGGTGCAAAGTAAAACATAAAAAATTAATAGTTACACGACTAATTGAGAACCTTTGTGAATTCTTTCTTTGAATCTGGTTAAAAAAACAACTTATTTGCAAAATATAGTAATTTTTATGTTTTACTTCGCACCTACTACATATTGTTGTCAAAGAATACTTTGCTTCGCTTTTTCTCTACCCTCGAAATCAGTTTTCATGCTTTCCTGGAGCTGTATAAAAAAATCCAACGCAAAAAGAATGTTCAAAATTGGTTCGGTAAAAAAAAAGGTTATGGCTAAAAACCGCAAAAAAAATAATGTCTGATTTTAATGAATTTTTGCTATATCTTCGGAACCCAAAATCGAATAACAATACAATTTATTGAAACATTTGAAGCTTCACTGAATCCAACATGAAAAGAATCATCAAAATCATTTCAAAAACAAAAAGTTATGGCTAAAACACATAAAAAAATTACATGACGAATTGAGAACCACCTAATTTGTATAAGAACGGTGATACAAAATTGATAAAACATAGCTAAAACAAGCACTAACCGCCTGGTCTCCCCTCCGGTCCTCAACGTCTCCTCGGCCTTGTCCAGCCAGGAGCCGATCTCCTTCTGCCCGCTCTCCAGGGACTCGTGCTGGACCAGCAGCTGCCTGTACTGGTGCAGCTTCACAGGAACCGTCGCTCTCACCCTCACCAGCGACTCCTTCTGTTGTTTCAGTTTCGCCATATTCGATTCGACCTCTTCGCGTGGTAATTCCGCGATTGCATTTTGGAAGGTTCTGGAATAAAATGATATATTTGCTCAATCGTCTGAATTTTATCCGTGCAGCATATTACTGCAAAAGTAACTATTTATTTACTATGATTACAGATAAATCATGGTACCGATTTTATTAAAATTTGGTATTGTACTCAAGTTTTATTTGCGACCTGATATACACATTTATGTTACGTGTTACACTTTGTGGTAGGATTTAAATTTAAAGCTTGCAATATTTTTTCTATAATCTGGCATCACTCAGTCATCCTTATACATCATAAGTATTTTAAAAAAAAACGTACTTCAAAACATTGGGTCAAAGTTGTGTGAAATTTGTATTGTAGGTACCTGCCTATAGTATGAAAGTGTCAGCCCTAGCGAAAAACTCTATTAACCCCTTAAGCGACTCGATTCACCCCAACGCCTGGGTGAATAGGGACAAGTGAGTTTTTGTAACTTTTATGATTATTCTTTAATAAACTATATCTTAATGCATTAGAAATGAAAATTTAAACTAGGAACCATTATGATCTCCGTTTTATTACTATAACTACAAAAAAAACGATAATAATCAATGTCGAACTTAAAAAGTGTCCCGATTCCCCCCATTTTACGGTACCCAGATTGAACATGGGATACTTTTTATCCCGGCAGGATACTTTTTGTTCGAATGCTTACTTTCATTATAAACTAGAGTGTAGTCTATTATTATAATATTATAAATGCGAAAGTAACTCTGTCGGTCTGTCGGGTCTGTAATCACGGAAAAACTACTGGACCGATTTAGCTGAAACTCAGTATATATATATCTAGGGCTTCATAACAAATAGGCGTACAGACAAAAGTGCAATTTTACACAAGGGACAAAATTGTGAATAAAACAAAATTAGTTCATTGTATACGGCTGAAATTTGGAATACCCTTTTATTTAGGTACACTTGCATACTGTATTAACTGATTTTAGTAAACAACAAAAAATTTTTTTTTGCGTATACGCCCATTTGTTATGAAGCCCTCGATATATTTTCGATGCCGAGAATGAACATAGGATACTTTTATCCTGAAAAATGGGATAGTTTCCGGAATTAAAATATATTTGTCTCTCTATTTGTTATGCTTTTACGGAAAAAGTACTGGAACGATTTGGCTGAAATTCGTAATGTATGTAATTTTAATACCGAGGGTGGACAAGGGATACTTTTCATCCCAGATAATTGGATAAGTTCGGGGCTAGATTTATGTAAAGATTATTCCAGCCATTTTCGTTATTTTGGTTAATTTGGTCATTTTGGTCGATGTGGTTGATGTGGTTGGTGTGATCTATGTGGTCGGTGTGGTCGATTTGATTATTGTGGTGTACATATACGTTTTAATAACGAAAATTGGCATACATACTTTTCATTCGGGAGATGGGATAGTTTGCGACATAAAATAAAGTGAATCTAACGGGACAAAAAGCAGTAACATAAAATTTTAATTCAATGTAACCTGTGTTGTAACCTTTTTAAACAAGAGGCACATACCAGCGGCTGACCCGCGGCGGACTTATAAATTCATTAAAAACAATACAAACCTGCTTATACTCTTAAACAGCTCTTCGTGGCGTTCAATCTCCGAGTTCAATTGCAACAACTGGTCGATATAGGCTTGGATGTCCGTTGTGTTGGCCCTCGGTGTCCTCGACAGGAGGTTCTCTGCTCCTGTCAACCAGTTGTCCAACGTCCGCATGCCTGTCGTCAACTCTTTGCGGTGGCGAAGCGCGTCGCCTCCTCTGACATACCTGACATGACATAGAACAATGATTACATATCATATATATAATACTAGTTGTCCCGGCAGACGTCTTCCTGCCCGGAAAAGCTTCAATCGATATTTAACTAATAAAAAATAGGGGTTGATCGTAGAGGATTGAAAATTTAGGGTTGTATGTATTTTTTTAATGCTTTATCATAAAAATAAAAAAAATTAGGGTGGGACTACCCTTAATATTTAGGGGGATGAAAAATAGGTGTTGACCGATTCTCAGACCTACCCAATAGGTACACAAAATTTCATGAGAATCGGTCAAACCGTTTCAGAGGAGTATGGTAACTAACATTGTGACACGAGAATTTTATATATAAGATTACAAAATTCTACTTCTACAAGATTCATGCCGTGTCTGTACGTTGAAGCTATTTAAAAAAATCAGCTTTTTAAATACAAGATTTTAAGATCCTGGATATCATGTAGCAACAAAGTACTAGCCAAGACAAGTAAAACGAGCCCAAACACGATGGGTCTATCTTGTTTAGTACAGGAGTTCCTATGGCCACCTTCCGACTCCATCATCAGATCAGCTCCATGGTACCATATTATTGCATTGTCACGCGATATACATATACTTGCAAAATTTCAGCTCAATCGGAAACCAGGGCGTCAAATTTAAATTCCAACATTCCAACCGAACTTGCATACATACATACCCTATGTATGTATACATCCATTGCAAGTTAAATAGAAGCTTGAAATAACTGGAATAGGCTATATAAACGTTGGAGAACACGACAAATTGCAAATTTTTTTTAGATCTCTTGTCTGTTTGTCCGGGATTGACGTAAAAACTACTGAACCGGTTTAGATGCGGTTTTTGTTGATCAACAGCAAATTCTTAAACTTAAAATCTGCGCTACTTTTTACGCTGGGAATCCGGCGGTTGGAAATTGTTCGCGTGCATAATAATTAGCTTATTCCGACACTGTTTTCACTAAAATTATAGCTTTTAAATGCTGTGGCATTTTGTGACCCGGGAATCAAGTGAAGCATTTACGAAGTCGCTGGCATATCCTATCGTTATTATATATGAATGTTTTATTTCTGTCTTGTAATAAAATCTCCCCTTAATAGGCATTCGTGTGACGACGGCTTTGTGGTCTATTATGTTGGCACGCTTAGTTTGGTAGATAGCAAAGGTAAATTGTTATCATTCAGAAGAACAATAATAAACTATAGCTATTACAATTCTAGCAAAAAAACAACAAGAAATTAAATTTAGACAACGTGAGACTAAACTAAAGGACACTGCAATCTTATCATGAATATTTAAAAAATTCTGATTAAGACTTAATTTAGTGTTGATATTAAGAATTCTCCGAATTCTGTCAAAGTTAATACTGACAATATTAAATGGTTATAACAATCTTGTAAAATAGTCAGTTTATTGATTTGATAAATACCATTGTTATCGTAATTATTTCCATAACAAACAGTTTTTTTATAATTGTTCTTTTATCTATCAACCAACTGTATCTGAAAGAATATACTATAATCTATACTTATAATAAAATTGTAGAGGTCGAATTTCTGTACAATTAAAAAAAATGCTAAAAACCGTGTCAGGGGGATGTAAGAAGTGAAATAGAACTAATTTAGATTTTTTTAGAATTTTTTGTTTCTCTGTTTGTCTGTTTGTCTGTCTGTTTGTACCGGCTAATCTCAGAAACGACTGAACCGATTTACATGAAATTTTGTATGGTGATAGCTTATATCCCTGGTCAACATATAGGATACTTTTGATCCCGAAAAAATAAATAGTTCCCGTGGGATAGTTAAAAAGCTTTATTTACTTAAACAGCTTATAACAGACTAAAAATAATTTCTCTGCAACGTAATAGAAGCGGATAATTTGACAGGGTGTGGTGTCAGTGAGAGAGTTTTATCTTATATATATAATATATAAAACAGATAAGTTTGTTTCTTTGTTTGTTTGCTTACACGCGCTAATCTCAGGAACTACTGGTCTGATTTGAAAAAAAAATCAGTGTTAGATAGCCCATTTATTGATGAAGGTTACAGGCTATAAACCATCACGCAAAGAGCAATAGGAGCGGAGCACCAATGAAGAATGTTTCAAAATCGCGGGTGTTTTTTAACTTCCTTTCCACGCGTACGAAGTCACGGGCAGAAGCTTATCTTATATATAAAAACGAATCGCAAAATGTGTTGGTAAGCGCATAACTTGAGAACGACTTTACCGATTTTGATGAAATATTGTGTGTGTGGGTCCCGGTATGGTTTAAATCCACAATTGGAACCAGTAGATGGCGCTGAGATCGGGTTCTAGAATCCTCCTAATCACCGGGAGCGATTTTGGTGATTTTGTTTTTGTGTGTTTGAGTGGGTTCCTGGATGATTTAGATTCGCAATTAGAACCGGTAGGTGGCGCTGAGATCGGGTTCCAGAATCCTCCTAATCACCTGGACCGATTATGGTGATTTTGTTTTCGTGTCATGAAACAAAGTCTTTTAGGAATTCATAAAATATGACGGTACGAAGTTCGCCGGGTCAGATAGTCTATTTATAAAATAAGAATAACTCACTTTTCAGCTTCTTCCCAAACACGTTCCCAACGCTCAGTGATCTCAACATACTTCCTCTTGACTTCTGAACTAATTTCGTCCGAACAAGTGGCAGCTAAGAAACCAGCTGCATCTCCCAAAAGCTGGTGCTTTTGCTTCCAAACCGTTAAATCTTGGAAAAATTCTAATTTCTCATCTTCAGACACCCGCAACATATGCTGTGCTTTATCTAACCAAACAATAAATTCATTGACTAATGTATTCCACCTTTCCCAATGAGCAATCACTTCTTCAAGGACACTTCTGGCACATCTTACATCTGAAGCAACTCTTCGCCAAGTCTCTGATACTTCTTTTAGGAACACATCTATTTCTCTTGCTTCAGTTCTATCTACTTCACATACTGTTTTATATTCCTCAGCTACTTGTTTAATATCGACATATGCTCTATCGAATTCTTGGAAGATTTTGTTCTTTGTCACAAAATTATCATAATCATCTAATAAGGCACGTACATGGTCAATGTGACCGTATTTATTAGTCCACGCAGCAAGTTTTGCTTTTGTCAACTCTGTAAACGCTACAATACAACACTTATGTTCCAAGTACTTTAATCTCGCTTTTCTTTGTGGAGCCCTTCGACTGACTGTCTCCAATCTGTCTTTCATATCATGGAGTCTTTCCCCAGGAATTCTGGCTGCATCTGGAGAGCGTAATGCCGCTTCAAATCTGTCTATAACTTCAGGTAAACTAGCGAAGAACGAGGTGTGTTCTTCTAGTTTCTCACTGATAATTGCTGCAGTTCTTTCATCTAAAGCTGTGGGGAGTTCGTCGAAGTATAATAAAAATTCGGCTCTGGCAAGCCATTCGCCTACGACTCTAAAGTCTCCAGGCAATTCTGAGTCCAAGAGCCACAACCACTTCCTATGCAACCTTTCTAATTCTATCCATAGCGAGACGAGCTCTCGCCATGACTTTGGAGCTATGGCAACTAAGCTTTGTGTGTACATGAGTTTTTCGAGTTTCTGGTATATCGGTTCACGGGCGAGCCGATCGTTTTCAGCTCGTACGTAATCTTCGTAATTGCGTGATAAGGTGCGACTGTCGTATTGTCTCTGGACTATGGTGACTCGTTCTGTCAGCCACATTCTCAGAGATTCGTACTCATCTTGCACTGCCGCTACAGCATCGGGGCCTGTTGTCTGTTAAAACAATATCTGAATGAATGAAGCATCAAGGAAATACTTTTGAAAAGATGAACTTATAATGGCTAAAGCTTAAATATCAGAGTTATACTCCTAGATTCATTCGGCAGAGTTATCCACTTAAAATTTACTTTAGACCCGTAATCCACGGAAATTATTGCATAATTGACTATGCTATTGATATTACTTTTGGAAGTCACCTCTGACTATTCTTAGTATCCAAAAAAAATCTAGAGAATATTATAATGGTGTTAGGACATTGAGAATTCAAACAATTTGTACATGTAAAGGTATAATTGAAAACGTGCATTTCACATTAGACTCCTTACCTTAGGTTCAGGATATTTATGCAGGAACTGTGCCACATATGTCATGATGGACCTCTCATCAGGTTTGTCCACATCCACATCTTCGGCATCGAGCAGTCTGGCGATACCTAATTCTGATTCGGCCAAGTCGAATGCATGTTCTAATCTTTGTCTGTTGGTCTTTCTCTTCATCTCTGCCAGGTTGATCAGGTTGGCTTTAATGGCGTCTATAATTGCCAGGAAAGCAACACCATCACGCCATGACGGGCCGAAATCTGTTACTTGAATGTTTGAGTCCCTGGAAACGAATATTACTAGAATATTTTGCCAATGCTCAAGGCCGAAAAACTCTATTACAAGAAAATGTGCATACCGAGATTATGACGTGCAAAACGTATTAAGTTTCATTAGACATATACAGAGGTATACTATTACATGTTATCCTGAAACAGGGAAGACCAACTCCAGTAGTGGGTCTTCTCATAATATAAGCCCATAAATAAACTTTTGTTTTCAATCAGTCCCTGTCCACTGCTGGACGAAAGCCTCTCCAAGTTTGCGCCACATATTCCGACCTCCCGTCTTATAATATTATTTATATCATTCATGCTTCAGGAATATAAATATCTACATTTACATTAACTAAATGTGCAGTCACTTACAGTAAAACAAACTTGCTAAAATATAAATAAAATATACAAAAAATAGGGTAAAATGTTACATAGTTTTATTAATAAATAGTGAGTGATTATATATAAATAAATCAATAATATCAGCCTATAAATTTCCCACTGCTGGGCTCGGGCCTCCCATTATAGGGGAACCGCTACGCTTGTCCAAGGCGGCTTGGCAGGTTTGACACATCGGTTATTTCGATGTGCAGGTTGCATCAAGATGTTTTCCTTCACCGTTGTTAGCTAACATTGTTATTTAAAAGCATAGTTTTTAAATAAAAGTAAATAATGCATTTAAAATGAATTATCTTATGTGTATAATGCTGCACACGATTGTGTTGCCTGTCTTAACTAAATACAGTTATTATAGTTACGGCTTTCGGTGGTTTAATAAGGTGAATACTATTAAATATAGAAAAATTATATGATTCAAATTCAAAACTTTTCATTCAAATTAAGGTCCACTGGAGAACACATATAGGTCACATATATAAGTTTAATATTTAAGTCTACTTCCGATTTTACCGTACACATTATAATCGCTGTTTAAGGACAGGAAGCAGCAACAAACTTCACCAACTCCGACCACCTTGTTGGCAAATCTGAACAATCTAAAGACAGTATTTAAGGCAACGATACTCACTTCGGCAACGCATTAGCCACCCACTGCAACAAAGTTTTTTTTGCACCCTGCTTCCATTTGTCTTCGGCTCGTTGTGTCGGAGTCGCTGCCCCCGACTCGTGTGACATCACGGACGCGCATCGCGAGCCGCCCAGATACTCCAGCGCCCGGCTGTTCTCCTCGATCTGATGGCAAGTTTGTCGAATTTATTGGTGTGCCAATATATGATGTTTTATTTTGTCCCATTTCTAAGCATTACAGATATATTTGCGATTGACATTCCTTCACAGAAATTGACCCTTAGTCTAGTTCAATAGTTCCCAAAGTGGGCGATAACGCCCCCTTGTGGGCGCTACAGGCCTAAAAGGGGGCGATAAGAGACCCAGAAAAAAACGGGCATTGGCAGGTGTAGCCCATAAGAGTTAACTTGAGACCTCAGCGCCGATGTGTACTACCTACTGCGCTTAGGTTTCAAGTTAACTCTTGCGGGTTATAGTAAAAAGTTTCGTTTAGAATGAATGTTTAATGTCCGCTAATGTATCTCTCAATAATCAATTAATTTAGTTTGACGTTATAGTGTTTTTTAAGTAGGTGAAAAAATGGGGGCGCTAAAAAATAATTTAT
The DNA here is from genome assembly GCA_949752895.1 of Dendrolimus pini. Lineage (NCBI taxonomy): Eukaryota > Metazoa > Arthropoda > Insecta > Lepidoptera > Lasiocampidae > Dendrolimus > Dendrolimus pini. Next base: position 2,210,661 of record OX457137.1, read on the forward strand.
TCTCAAATTGGGCGGTATACAAAATAAGTTTAGGAATCACTGGTCTAGTTCTACACTACGATGATATGTATATATTTTTTTTCAAAATGTTAATTCCATTCCTGAAAATGTAAATTATATATAAGATTTATTTTGGAAGTTGGCACCGGAGGCGTGAGGCACTGGCTTGCTCCGCTCCCGCCTGATTGGACCTTCAGCCTTGGTGAGCTCCCCTGGGGAAGGGATCCCATCCGTTAATGTCGTCGAGAAGTCGCAAGCAGAGGCTGGGGGCTTGGTTCCCCCCGGTAGCAGATGAGGCCGTTGGTCCACCAACTGGTAAGGCTCACCTAAGTGACTAGACCAAAATCCCGTGACTCTTATATTAAGGTAAAATAGGGAACACTGAGGGGTTTTAGTGGGTACCCCGACTTGGGTGGCAATAGTTATTTTTCGGGGGGGTAGTAGCGCCACCGTGTTTTGCCCGCGGTTAATCCTCAATCTTTAGCTCTCGTAAAAAAAATGCACAGGTTCAGTAAGCATGGAAATCTATTATGCCTAACAGTGCGTAGTGCAAGAAATTTTTTACCTAATGCCCCCAATCATTTTAAAACCACAACTGTTAAAGGATATAAACAGTATGTAGGAAGATGAAAGAATAACAAGAAAAAACTATCTTTAAAAAGAATCATGAACGAAACAATAGTAAAGTGAGATATAACCAATAGCAGTCTTCTATTACCTTTTTTTATTAAGCCACACTTTACTTCTACGTAATTAATTTTAAGATAACTAAAACCATTCCGGCATAACTATTACTACTGTATACAAATGTATGATACTACTGTAATATCTTGTAATCTATGGAATAATAAGGCAGCATGTGGTAAACACCAACCTGAGCTCCTCTATCCTGTGGATCCGATAAACTGAGAGAAGCTTGCGCAAACAAAACAAGTTCAAGCCAATTAAAATGAGAAAATATAATACTACTAATAGTCCTAACTCAAATACAGATAAAACATGTCTATCAACTCAATTTGGTCTAAATCACTTTATAGTAAAATAAAATTTAAGCCTCATTCTAATAAAATAGGTAAACAAAGTCTCAGGCTTTTAGAGTGAAGCGGAAATTACAGAGTGAAGCAGAGCTCCCAAAGTGAATCCAAGCTGTCAGGGTGAAGCCAGAGTCCCAGAGTGATGTCAAGCTTTCAGAGTGAAGCCAGGCTTTCAGAGTGAAACCCAGCTCTCTGAATGAAGCTGAACTTCCAGAGTGAAGTGGAGGTCTTAGAGTAAAGTGACTTAAATAATCAATGGATAAAGGTGAAATAGTTTTAAATGGATATATTACTATTAACTACACAAACACAACCTACATGTATAATATATAAATTTATGCACACTAGTCTTAAAAAGATTTGAACTTCTAGTTCACATAGGCTCAGTCTATACTTTTATTGGTATGTCTAAGGCCCTATCACTAATAGGCTGCTATTGGCTGCCCATTTAATAAAAATGTATAAAACATTAAATCAGAAAATATTTCATTAAAATAGAAATGCTTTTGCCAATACATAAAAATGATTAAATCTACACTTGAGAAGTATTTTACTGTAGTTTCATAAAGTGCATTTTTCAGGAAAGACAATAAAAAAGGTAAATGCTACTTTTACAGCAATCTACAAGTTCAATGTATTATGAAATAAACTATACAATGGCTTTATAGTTTCATTTCAAAATGACTTGCAATCCAAAATTTGCTACATAATTAACTTTAATTGGGACTCATGTAAAATGCATATTTAAGTAAAATAATTATCTGTAATTAATAGGACAAAAATTATTTATCTACACAAGTACACATCTAATCATATCTATGTACCTACTAATAGAAATTTATCTAAAAATTAACTTTAATACAACCTTACATAGTTCAAGAAATATACTGGAACATGATAAAGAGGACTAGATAATGAAAGATTAATATATTGAGAACTTAAGAGAAATAAGGCTCTATGTTAAAAGTGAAACCAAACATAGAAAATCAATAACAAAGTTCAATATTGTTTGGCTTTGCTGGTGGCCGTGATGTCGACAGTTCAGGGGTTAAAATAAAGTTCAGTATTGTTTGGCATCATTGGTGCTTACAATGTCAACCGTTCAGGTGTTAAAATAATGTTCAGTATTGTTTAGCACTATTGGTGGCTACAATGTTGACAGTTCAGGGGTTAAAATAAAGTTCAGTATTGTTTGGCATCATTGGTGGTTACAATGTCAACCGTTCAGGGGTTAAAATAATGTTAAGTATTGTTTAGCACTATTGGTGGCTACAATGTTGACAGTTCAGGGGTTAAAATAAAGTTCAGTATTGTTTGGCATCATTGGTGGTTACAATGTCAACCGTTCAGGGGTTAAAAAAAGTTCAGTATTGTTTAGCACTATTGGTGGCTACAATGTTGACAGTTCAGGGGTTAAAATAAAGTTCAGTATTTTTTGGCATCACTGGTTGCCACAATGTCGACAACAAGGGTAAAAATAAAGTTTGGTATTGTTTGGCATCACTGGTGGCCATGATATCAACAGTTCTGGGGTTGAAATAAAGTTCAGTATTGTTTAGCACCATTGGTGGCTACAAGGTCGACAGTTCAGGGGTTAAAATAAAGTTCAGTATTGTTTGGCATCACTGGTAGCCACAATGTTGACAGTTCAGGGGTTTAAATAATTATTAAGTATCTCTATCTGTTTCTAATACTTAATAATAATTGGTGAATTTTTTTACATACTTCACTCTGTGATATAACATGCTGTAGTAATATATTACTAATGGATTGTGAACAAAAAACAATGATATAGTACATGGGAACATGCATCAAATTTTTCCTGCCACAAATTTTTATTATTAACATTGATTATTGTATTTTGTACAATTAAATATTATAATAATTATAAACATATTGGGTAGTACCTACAATTATTATAATATGTAAATAAGTAATATTATTGTAATGTTTCATTAAAATCTGTTTAATCATTTATGTATAAAGGGATTAGCCGGAACATCCAGATTCCAGATACAGACAGAGACAAACAAAATAAAAATAGAATTTTTGATATAAGAACCGTATATACTTTCATATGCATTTAGTAAAAAGCTGGTAATTTTACATTACAAACAGACACTTCAATTTTATTTATCTGCATTTATGAATGTAACACAATATTTAACACTTACATTAAAACGATCTTTACATTAATATTAAATTTATATAATAAATGTGATCTTTTTTATCTGATATAATAAAAAAAATAAGATATACTAAAAAAAAGTTATAAATTCGTTCTACAGTTTTCTTTACGTAATCTTTTTTCTGGTGTACCTACTTTCGTGTACTCCACGGGTCATTTTAATACACAGTACAATTACAAAGAATAGTATTAATTCGCTTTTTTCCACATCGTAATTAGTCCTAAAACATAATAAAACAAAACGAAAACAAATAAAACGTGTTTTTGTTTACTATTTTACTTTTTTGTAGTTTATCAGTTTATGGCTTGGCAACTAAGTATTTAACCCAGTATTTTATTTTTGCTCTGTGAGTAAAGGCCCATTCACTATTATGCAGTGCAGTCCTAGTAATACGCAGCGGATTCCTAGGCGGACAGCCATGCAGGATAATGAATGGGCCCTTTTAGATATGAGTAACTATTGTAAAAACTAGTCAAATAGTTAATGTTATATCATAAAACAGGAGCAGAGTCAAGGAGTTGTTATCGTCATTATCATTTAAGTGTTTACTTCTGATTTGATAGTAATCATAAGCTGAGTTATCTTCATGCTAGTATATGGTTTTAATTTAGTCCCAGAAATTAATATAAAATCTTTTCCGTTTAATTAAATGGAGGCAAATTCAAAATATCTTTAACAGGAATATTTAAATTAGGTAATAAAAGATGGAAAACCCGATTTGGTATTTTTGTGTGTTCTTTTGTATTCATTTGACAGACATGAGTGTTGCCATAGGAAAAAACTATATAGATAGCTTGTGACACATGTCGCTGGCCAGACTACCATACCGCGTCAAATTATAAGCGGAAGCAATAAAACCCTGACTCCTACCTGGAAATAGAGGATGATCGTCCATATCAAGCCGAGCACCACCGCCGGCCTTCCGTCCACCAGGTCCGCCGCATTGATGTTCACCAGTTTGATCCGTTTACCAGCAAGGAATCGAAGCGCTGTGTTCGCGTTCGACAGGAAATGCGGACGTCTGAGGACGCGGCCGCGTTCCATAGGCTAGTGAAATAGTTTCTTTTTTATTAAAAAAACGACATACAATTTACAATTTTGACGGCCTCTGTGGTTGAGCAGGCTAAGCCTTTGCGGGCCTACCTCACTGCAACGCAGAGGCTCCGGGTTCGATTCCTGGTATGGTAAATTTCGGAAACGTATTTTCTCCGTTATTTACCATCATTGAGGTATGATTTAAGTTTACCATGGTCTGGGTGTCTGGGACCGGCCCCAGAGTGGTTCGTTGTATATTACCCATAACACAAGCGTAACTTGCTTAATTTGAGGATATACAATGTGTGTGTTTGTCTGCCGATTATTATTATTATTAATTTTTTATTTCGAAGCTTACAAAGATTCAAAGTTAAAGTTATTTATTTGTTTGAAACATGGACATTTTGATTTTTTTATATTTCTGATTATATTATTGGTTATATTATTGATTATGATCCTATTATAATTACAATATTGTAGATAAACGTTTTAGAAAATGGTTACTGTCGCCTATAGACGTTGGCAACACCAGGTTTGAAGCTAAAGTGTTGTTAGCCTTTAGGAAGGGATAGAAAAGATAGGATAAATACATGACATATGCATAACAATGGTTTCAATACAAAGGATGCCAAAGACTGCTCGAAGTGGAGAAGAAAAGGTAGGAAAGCGGACCCGGGGTGTCGAAGCGAACACTCCGAACGCAACCGGGATTTAACGGGATGGGAGAATAGGTAGGAAGAACGGGGTATGGAAGAGTATGGAACTCTCAGGCCATTGGTAACTATATTTATAAATAGCATTTGAAACATCTGAGACACGGAGTACATAATAAGTATAATTTTTATATAATCGGCAGACTAACACAGATATTGTATATCCCCAAGTTAAGCAAATTACACTTCTGTTATGGGTAATATATACAACGGACTACTCTGGGGCCGATCCCAGACAAGTAGACCATGTAAATAACGGAGAAAATACGTTTCCGAAATTTACTATACCAGGAATCGAACCCGGAGCTTCTGAGTTGCAGTGAGGTAGGCCGGCAAAAGCTTAGTCGGCTCAACCGTATTATATTTATATTATGGTTGTCAGCGTTCGTTGAATTTAACAAAATGATAGAGTAAATAAAAAAAACAAAGTGATAAGATAAATACAAAAAAACGAAAAACATCTGGAAACCTATCGACTTATTATTAATTTAAATATAGGTACATTTTGTTCAGTAAAGAAAGAGTAAAGTCCACTTTCTTAGCTACCAATTTTATGTGCTCGTTGATTGAAACAAGTTAAATGAAGAGTGAAAAAGCAAGAGGAAGTGTTTTTTTCTTCTTTTTCTCACATTTATTTTAATGAAATAATTAGTCCAAATATTAAAAAACCTTTTTAATATTATTTAATTTTGACAACCCAATTTAGATGTAAAACGTAAATAATAACCAAATGTAGCGCCATATTTAGGAAAGCTAAAGTTTTTTGGTAGCCGATTTCATTTCTTTCATTATTCTGCTCGAGACGTATAAAAGTTCGTCCGAGTTCTTCTGCCAATGCATAGCGAAGTAATAAACTGTTTTAGTTTTCCTTAGGTACTTCTTGTGATAATAATGTAAAATTCACTTAACGACAATCAGAACTTACCAATTTCTCCCCGGAGAGCACTTCAAGCAGCGCAAGCAGTTTCGTGCCATCGCGTAAGTCGTAGATCAAATCGTCGATGCGCAGTGGCGGAATGCGCTAAAAAAATAAGTGTTATTAAATACATTTCTACATATATTTTAGTTATTTTTAGAATATTTTTTTCTTGTTTGGTAATTTATTTAATCTTCACCACAAAAAAATTAAATACTATTATTTGAATTTATTAATTCTGTATTCTTTTTAAAAGTAGGTATCTCTTTATGATTTACACAAAAATTATTTTGAAAATTAAACTATACTATAAAAAACCTAAAATTAAATACTAGAACTAAATAAAAAAGAACAAATATACAGATAAAATATTGGTCCCAAACCACTGTCACTTATAATTATATGTAATACTATTATTATTTTGAAATAAATGCATTCATTTTCATTTCATATTATTACTAGCTTCGGCCCGCGCCTTCGTCCGCGTGGAATAGTTTAAAAGTAAGTTAAAAACCAAGCACCAACAAAGAATGTTTCAAAATCGGGGCGGGGGGGGGGGGGTGATTTTGAAACATTATTCAGTGGTGCTCCGCTCCTATTAGTCTTAGCGTGATGATATATAGCCTTCCTCGATAAATGGGCTATCTAATACTGAAAGAAGTTTTCAAATCAGATCAGTAGTTCCTGAGATTATCGCGTTCAAACAAACAAACAAACTCTTCAGCTTTATATATATTGGAATATTAGTATATAAGATAAGATTACCTTCGACAAATGTGAATTGATCCAGTTGACGAATGTTTTCTTCTGCACTCTTTCTTGTTCATCTGTAACAAGCAAATAAATAGTCGTAAAACGTCTTATAATTAAACAAACGATAATTTACATCTAAACTTGCATCATGACGACATTACTGTTGGCAAAGAGAGCTGACGTTCATTGGAATACATGACTCAGTTGATTCACATGCCATTAGGTCACGGAGTCTGTTAGGTCTCTTTTCATTCCATTTTACTTACGACGAGTCCAGTTTCGTGTTTTGTTTTGTTGAAACGAGACTGTTTTAACAGTCGCGAATAAAACTTACTTGTCTCAGAATCCTGCTTTGTTTCTCCCTTAGGTTGTTGTTTATAGAAAAAATTTGAGCCCTATAGTGAATAGATAAGGGTAGAGGGTGAAGGTAAATAAAACCATGGCACCCAATTAATACACCATTTATTTCTCCTATATCAATAACACTTCATCAACGGCAAGGAACTTAAAATTAGCTAATATTAAAATGTACATATACCGACTTCTACTCCTCAAGAGTTCCTTGCCATATCTACCATAGGTGTGGTTTAATTACATTTCACCTAAAACCTTATCAGGCTAGCTACTTTCAGGGGTGAATTCGGCTAGGAGCCAACAAATGCATAATACGTGTGAGTTGAACTAAGTCAATCTAATATTAAGTAAAGAAAAAGTACTACTGCTTTAGAGCAGTGCATATTCTCTTCTGATTTTTTTTTATTGCCATCTTACTCCATCTTGAGGTATAATACAGGATTTTCTTATTATTTATTTTACTTTTATAACTTAACAACAATAAAGGAAAGGGGATTAGGATTCTTTTATTTATTTTATTTTTTCTTTTCTTCCGTTTTTCATATCTCTTACTTCTAATACAAACTTTTTATACTCTTTTCTTTACACTTTTACATCGACTATCTATTACATACTACAACCCGCAAGAGTTAACTTGAGACTTCGCTCGGATGACGTAAGCGCGAGGTACTGACGCCTCGCTGGTGAGAGCGGTAAGTTAAAGGCAGGTGTCGGGCGTGGAGCGCGCATTCCGCTCAGGTCTCAAGTTAACCCTTGCGGATAGTACTTCCTTTAATCTATGTCCTTACTATCATTTCCCTTAATTGACTTTTTTTGGATTTTATTTTTATATAAACTTCTTAATATTTACTACATTTAAATATTACTACATACTCAAGTGTCTATAACCTACATGACTATATACGAGCTGTTCCTAGTTTAGCAACGCTCGTAGTATTATATATATATATATATAGTATATATATATATATAAAATTATTAAATCAAGTTCAAAAGTTTTTATTCAAAATAAGTTCCACTGGAGAACAATTTTTGAAGGTCATATATATAAGTTAAATTTAATTTTACTTCTTCGTGAATAATGCTGCGGATACACGTGACTATGTTCAGTAACCCGTTTCTATTTAATACCTTTCTCTTCTGAAATTAGGTATTAGGTACTGCTTTAGCAGTATTGTAATGTTCTACCATGACAATATTTTAGTCGTGCATTTCTGTAATTGTATATTTGGTGAGTAATTAAGTGTAATTTATTGATCTATCAGTCTATCTACGAACACATTGTCAAGCCCGTTTCCCATTTTCCCACTTTTCGTTTCATCAACTTTCATTAATCTTACATACACGCTTATTTATACTGATTTTTATCAGACTTTTCTTCAAAATATTAATTAATTCTATGGTGGCAAAAATTTGATGCAATTTAACTCGTGTGCTTACTAACTTAAATGGTTATTCACAAAATAAAAAATTGTAAAATCGGCCTACAATTGACGGAGATATCATGAAACAAAGAAGTCAGTTAACAATTTTCGAGGGTTTCTCTCGAATTCCCTGCGATAATCAAATCCTGACATGGTGATTATGGTAGCAATTCCGGAGTATACCCTTTCTCGATTTCGAAATCGAGTAGCAAACATACAAAAAACACACACGAATCGAGATCCTCCTCCTTTTGTAAGTCGGTTAAAAATAAGCCCTATTGTAACTTAAAAACATTTTTAACCTGTACAAAATATGAAGGGTAGATTTTCCTGATAATATTTAGGTGTAGTACATATGTAGAAAATGCGTTGGAGCTCAGTGGCTAGCTCCCTTTAGTTATTATTGATCCAAGTGACTAATTCAATCGCATATTATGAAACACGCGTTTAAAATGATATAGGTAGGAATTAATGCCGAAAAGACATGGACTATTTGGCAGTTTTATAATTATGCACATTAGCACATTCTTAAAATAATTAAAACATTTTTCTTTAAATAAGCCTCTATTTTGTTGCTCTAAAAACAAAACAATTTGAAATACATTAAATCCATCATTTTGTTACATTATACATACCTTATAAAAAAACTTGTCGCAAGATCACTTTTACAAAGGAAAATCTCATTTATATATACACTAGCTGACTCGGCGAACTTCGTACCGCCTTATTCAAATAAATTAATAAACAAACAAATCGAGAAAACATGGCAAAGGGCTCATAGAATTTGAAAAATATATATAGCCTATAACCATCTACGATTAATTCCACGTCGAATGGTTGTGGTTTCATGCTGATCGGTCCAGTAGTTTTCGAGTTTACCTCGGACAAAGAAAACAAACTTTGCTTATATATATATATAGATAGCCATAAACCATCTAGGAAAAATTTCGCATCGAATGGTGGTAGTTTCATGTCGATACGATCAGTGGTTTAAGCGTGATTGAGCCTCAAACGAACACTCTAGGAAAAATTTCGCATCGAATGGTGGTAGTTTCATGTCGATACGATCAGTGGTTTAAGCGTGATTGAGCCTCAAACGAACACCATTTTCATTATATATATATATATATATATATATATATATATATATATATAGATTAATCTCGTGGCAAATTTTATTATAACGTAACAAAACAGTGGTGGATTTGATTATACTTACATTGTATTTCAAGTCTATTTTTGAAGTGATAACTTCTTATGGGACGGGAAAACCGCTTCGTTACGTAACGAGTTACGGCCCCAGTCTGCCTGGCTAACGTTTCTCTCACACATGGGGCAGCGGTAGGCAGGCTCCTCCTCTCTCACTCTAACCCACGCGCTATATAAATAAAATTTAAGTAATAACCTAAATACTTAGGTTTTTCTAAGTTTTTATGAGAAAACTCTCAAGTTAAACAGTTTCAATATTAAATAGTTGAACTTAGATTGGTTTAAGTTATCACTTCTGTCGGGCGTCCCGAGACGCGCACGTTTTTCGTTTTTAGAGCATTCAAATAAAAAAATGATTTTAAAAAGAATTATAAATGATAAAATTATTTTCGCTGGACATTTTTTATATTACTTTTTTGATACAAGAGTTAAAAAAAAATTTATTTTTCGTGTCATAAGGAATGAAAAAGCATGCAAGATTATGAAGTCGTAAGTCTGAAGGTTCTAATTTAGCTTGCCAGATTTGACCTTCACAAAGTAACTAACAAATATTGCAAGTTATAAAAAGCCACATGCTGACGAAGGAATACACCGTAATGAAACTTGTACATTTAAATAATACATATCAATCAATTAGGCCAGCAAAATGCGGTACCAGAAATGTTTTTCGTACCAATCTGTGCCAGGTTGCACGTTTTTCCGTTTTCCAAGTAGTTTACAACCGGATGTGCGTGATGGAAAACTGACTTACCCCTCGGGAACTTCACAGTCTTAGGGACGTTGTGTGGGGAAGGAATGGGTTTTTAACGTTACTAAAAGATAATATCACAATTCCAATTTGCATACGCGATATCATATCAAATGTAGATCTTCTTTACATAGTATAAAACAGTCGCTTTTCTTGTCTGTCTTTTTAACCGTAACTCCGTCTAAACCACGAAACGAATTTTGAAGCGAATTCACCATCAGTTTCATATTTTTTTACTAACGATTTATATATGTATAATAATAATAATATTTTTTTTTATTTTAAGGCATGTGTTGTCGAAAACATATACACAGATAAACAGACAATAATGTGTATGTTTATGTTTATGTCATGAAGCCCTGCCCGGGACTTCGTCCGCGTGGTTATTTTTCCGCGGAACCCTAATAATAAAAAGGAAATATGTAGCCTAAGTTATTCTTTATAGCATAATAAACATTTAGCTCGAATTATGTAAATGAAATAATAATTTTGTGAAAAGTAATTTATAAGTATAAAATGATGAATTTTTGACAGCAGGAAGTATCGCTTCCCAGGGTCAAAAAGTGCTGTTTTCATCCCTATGATTAGACAACTCAAGTGTATTTTTAGAATATGAGAAATTAAATAGTATATTCTGTTAGTTTGGCGTTTTTTCAATTACATGTGCATTCATTTTTAATATGGATTAACGGCCTATGTGGTTAAGTCGGCCGAACTTGCTGGAACGCAGAGGGCTCCGGGTTTGATTCGTGGCATGGTAAACGAACTTATTGTTATTTACTATGTTGGGTGTATTGGATCGGCCCCAGAGTGGCCCGCTATATCGCCCGGAACACAAGCGTAACTTGCTTAGTTTAGGGATATGCAAAACGTGTGTTTGTCTGCCGATTATTATTAAAAATAATATAAAATTAATAATAACTTTATTTCTAAATCTGTTATATATACAATGTCTAATAAATATTCATTTTTCGGAATCTTACGTTATGCGCGTACCGAGGTCTTATCCCATTCGTTACTGAGCAATTGAAAGAAAATTCTTCCATACTTGAGGGAGATTTTAAGGACTAAAGGTGTGTGCATGTTATATGTCACGGCTGAGGGATGTGGCTTACAATGTATCTGGACACTTCTGGCGAAAACCTCAAACGGCTCAAATATGCAACCCTTGGAACGTTTTACATATTTGAGCCGTTTGGGGTGGAGACTTTGGGCCCATGGAGGCCAAGTGCCCACAAATTATTTCAAAAAATTAAAAAACGCCTGGTCGACTCAGCAGGAGACCGGAAGGCTGGAGCTTACCTCGCTCAAAGGATTAGGATTTGTATCCAGCGAGGTAATGCTGCCAGCCTTCTAGGTACAATGCCCAGCGACAGTGATCTGGTGGTGCTCGGCGGGCTTTAATATAGGTTTTATTTTAGTTTTTTACTATTGTATATATATTTTTAAGTTAGTTTTATTTATAGGATATTTTAATTTTTAATATATCGATAAATATTTTAATTATTACAGGTATATATACGTTTGTAGTAGTATTGTTACAATAAATAAACAAATTGTAACTATTGTTCGAAAAAAAAACGCATCTGGATAAGGTAAGTCCATTGAAGTATGCATGTCGTGGATAGATCTTAGAATTGATCACTTCATGATGTGGCCGACCATTTCATCAAATGGTTGCACTTCACGATACGGCCAGCTACAACTGACCATATCGTTTAAACGTCAACGTTTGATGATTTGTCAGTCATATCATCTATGTAGGATCTTTATTTATTTATTATTATTATTTATTTATTATTTGAGATATAAAGCGAATTTTGGGTGGTTATAAAAAAAGCCGCGGTTGATGGACGCGTCCCGTAATGTGTGGCCTTAAAGAGGCCCTTATAAAATTACTTTAGTTGATAATAGTTGTTCTACATAAGCATATTATATCGACGGTCGTTTGTCAAAGCGAAAGATAGGCCACGTTTACGAGTGCCATACATCGCTCTTACTGTAACTGTTATCGCCTTCCGGCCGTAAAGGGTCGTTAAGTATGCACCACTTATATCGGTATGCGGCTTCTTGGAATCAACATTTTTAAAAAAACTTTATTTCCAGTAAAAAAACAGCTAGGTAACACAACAAACTAGATTTAGTACAGAGTAAAAATATTAGTGACTAAAACCGAAACTAAGAAAAATCTTGTATCTTTGTCCTCAGCAAAAAAGACAAATCTATAAATATAAAATCAATGCCACTTTTCGTTGTAATTTTATAACTTGAGAACGACTTTACCGATTTTGATGAAATTTTGTGTGTGTGTTTGAGTGGGTCCCGGGATGGTTTAAATCCACAATTGGAACCGGTAGGTGGCGCTGAGATCAGGTTCTACAATTCTCCTTATCACCTGGAGCGATTTTGGTGATTTTGTTTTTGTGTGTTTGAGTGGGGTTTAGATTCGCAAAAAGAACCGGTAGGTGGCGCTGAGATCGGGTTCTAGAATCCTCCTAATCACCGGGAGCGGTTTTGGTGATTTTGTTTTTGTGACATGAAACAGTCTTTTAGGAATTCGGAAAATATGGCGGTACGAAGTTCGCCGGGTCAGCTAGTAATTAATATTTGCATGTTCACTAGTTAAATATGTGTGTAGTTAGTTAATTCACCAATAACTCCTTATTGTCGTTTGAGCAGACAATATACATAAGTACTTAATTGACAATATATAAATTAAGTATAAAACTTCTGTCAGACTTTGACAATGACTAACTCGCTAGTTTCATAAGTTCATTAACTAATATAAATTAGGCTTTACGTATAGATTAAAGACCCACATTGTTTTTGAGAATATTTTACCTACACGTTTGAATAAAAATATTAGTTATAACTGATAACACTAATTAGTTCTTAAATAAAATGCCTACCAGTTCAACAGTTTATAATCCCAAGTTTACTAACTAATTAACTAAAAGCAAATAATACTTTCCCAATCAATATTGACATCTTTATTGTGCACCTAAATTGTAATTTACATACATTATCGTCGTAAATAGATAAACGAGTAATGTCCACTAATTACTAGGTCGGCGTGCGTTGCTGCGCGTGCCTTGGCGCTGATGTAACCACTGGCGCCCTAATGTCAATTTCGTGTTGACAGGTAAAAGGACGTTTTGTTTTTTTTACAAGCTTTTATTTAATTTTTATCTATGTATGTACCTATGTATGTATGTAAGTTCGGGTGGAATCTTGCAAGTAAAATTTGACAAACTTCCCGGTTTCCGATTGAGCTGAAATTTTGCATGTATATGTATAACGATCGCGTGACAATGCAATAATATGGTACCATGGAGCTGATCTGATGATGGAGTCGGAAGCGGCCCATAGGAACTCCTGTACTAAATAAGTCCAAACCCGTCGTGTTTGGACTCGTTTTACTTGTTCTGGCTAGCACTCTGCTGCTATATGATATCCAGGTTCTCAAAAGCTTGTATTAAAAACCCCTTTTTAAAAAAGCTTACTTAAATTATTTTTGCCTTATTACCTTTTATAATTTCGCTCATCGATTTTTTTGTAATAAAATGTGGGATATTTTTATTCACGGGAGTCCCGCGGGAATTTTTCCGGGGGCGGTTTTTAGTTTTTCGGGTGAGTAAAAATTATGTTATTCTGACACGTATTCACGTAGTAATAAATAATAATAATATTCTTCTTCGATGATTTTATTAAGTAAAAACTTAATTAAACAAAATAATTGACGAAGATCTTTTTATCAATCATGGTCGTTTTATTGATGAGTATCAGCGAAAAAACAAGGGGATCGAGTATCTATTAACTGCACTTTAGTAACTCAACACTTAAATTCTTTCCACTTCTTTATGATTCTTCAAAATCAGAGTAAAGATACACGACTGTATTATACTCTGAGTAAAAAAATCTATAACCCTAAACAACCATTAAAAACAAATGTGAATCGACTAACATGAACGTTTTGACTTAAACTTCAATGTCGTTCCTAAATAAAGACGCAAAAAAGACATTCGCACACCTATACAGCGATAATGAAAAATCTCGTTTAGTTTGCAATCTCGCGACTAGCAGCCCGCAGACGCATCAAACGAAATACTGTATCGGTGCCAAGGCCAAGGCTAAATCGTAAACAAGTTCACATCATTACATATCCAATCTTTTTCCTCTGTATTTAGTTATAGAAACTGGTCTCAGTGTGACCTGAGGAAACAACAATCCTCTTGCTGACTTTCATTGATCAGGGGCCATTCACATATTACCTCACCTCCTGTTTTGATTGAACAATTTCTTGATGTAAAATTACAAAATATGTGATGTCATACTAGGGAGGGTGGAGTTTTACGAATGTGACCAGCTGTGATAAGGACGGGTCAATAAATCATAAAATTCGTGTGACGTAAGTTGTGGGCGGCCCCTCATATACTAACAACATCAGGGCTAAGCGTACTTCATTTCGAGAGTTAGAACTTCTTAACTTTACAATAATAAAATATAAAACATTTAATAAACTTAATATTACACAATCACTAGACAGACATGAAAGGACAAAAAAAAAGATAAGAAATAGTGGCGCCGAAAAAAATTACTTGATATCTGAGGTACCACTGCCTAGTTACATGACCTCATTCTAACAGCACAAAATCAAATTATAGGCTCGTAAAAAATAATGAAAGTAGTAGATAGTCGAAAGGAGATGAAACGAAAGTTGTGCGTCAAGACCATATAGATTGAAAATCTATCATATCTACATAATCCCATGCGAAACATGGGATTTTTTTGTTCTTGTCACGCATATAGCCTCAGCCGGAACACGACATACTGCGGAGTAAATACTTAGCCTAACTATTATAAATCGAGCATTACCATCAGCATCATAGAAAGGGCCAACCGAATTTGCAATAGAGTATTTCGCCGTGACGGCTACCATCAACGAGACCTACAAGTCACCAAGTGGAGCACCTTCCAATATATTCGCCATATCGTTTAGTTGAAGGAGTAAAAATATTTGTAGAAGTTCGAATTCGAACTTTGACTCTTGTTGAAGCCTTACAGCCAGCGTCGACAGATCCGGCTTAGCGACGATCCCGAACTTACAGATGGATTTCTGGACTCTCTCGTATATAGAAGAGAATTGCCTCTCTAAGTGTGTTTTACCGTTTGAACAATGAGGAGTCTTTTGATGAATCGATTGAGACGGCGCCATACTCGTATAAGCGAACCACTCTCCAATAGCTGGTACTTCATCTCCATCACGTTCTAAACACTTTTTTGCGTATTTGTGCAAACCGTAGAAAGGACTTCTTCCCGCGGTTTTCCCTAAGCACTACAATATGACACAGCCAAGACACAAGAACGTACCATCAAGTTTTAGACCTAATAGAAATAGTGTTCATTTGCCTAAAACAAATATAAAAAATAGCAAGACGTAAAAAATACACTGCGCTTTATTTGCCTTTATTTTTTAATCCACCCAGGTATAACGAAAACTGAACTAACAAAATAAAAAGATATATTTGGGTAAGCATTCTCCATCCTAAACCGCATCATCCCTGAACATTGGGTGAGACATAGTTCCTATACAACTTATAAAAACAGGAACTACACAAACGTCAAAGAAACGCAGATGAACCTAAGGGAAACAAGTAATTTTGAATAGAATCAAGATTAGTAATTTAGCAATTTTTTTCAATTTATTATACGGCTTGTCTTCCTCGTATCGTAATAACATCCATCCAGTGTCACCACTTGAAACATCCGCCCTCATTTTCCCTATAGCACTGTATAAATCAAATAAAAAAAATATATTTTATACAAACAATCTCAACCGCAAGAAGGTGCGATGATCTCACGCCAACCTTGGCACGTATATTGTGTGCGACAAACGCTGCTAATGCACGCTAATGTAATACATATTTTTACGGTACGAGTAAAAAAATCACTTCGAGCTCTTCTAGAGATAGACATTAGTTTAGCATGAGATGATAGGAAAGCTTACAAGGTCAGGTCTGGTCTGTGTGTTATGAGGTTGTACAAAGATAAAAACTATGTAGTATCTTTTAATAAACCGAATTCGATGCGAACCCTCGCTTTCAGACTGTTATAGATATTTTTAAAGCTGGGGGGGGGGGGATGCAAAGGCTAGGAGGCTAGAAGGGGAGGCAGTGTAAGACTCGGACAATTTCCGGATATCCACTAAAACCAATCTAGTACTCCTTCCATATGAAGTCAGTGTCGTGTAAATGCCCAAACCCCTCAGTTCTTACGATTTTTATTGCTTCTTAGAGATAATATTATTATTAAATACATTATTATAAAGTGAATTTTAGGAATAAGGCGCATATTCTATTCGGCTTCTCTGTGCATCAAACATTACGCATGCATGTGGCACCAAATCTATATGTATATACCCACTATTATCGTTTAATAACATTTCAGAATACATGATAATTTCCAGATAACAACCCTTTCGATTCACTCTGAGCTTATTGAGCGTGAAACTTTTAGTTTTAAATTAATCGTGTTTCCCTTCTCCTATCCCTATCCCTATCTTCCACGCCCTATATCGTATTTTAAAGCCTGGAAACGCCTTGTCTACACCTATGATGTTCCAAACGTCTATAAGAAAAGAAAAATCGCTTTAAATTGAAGTTATATAATTATTTAAACTAACACTGAATTTATTATACTAATAATGCCTCACTTGGGTGGTTGAGCAAAATGACCTAATTTAAGTGTCATATGGATCTCAAGAAATCAAGATCAATTTTCAACACAGAGCCATCAACTCAAACAATACACCATTACTTCCTTATCGTGCTGGTTACCTTTCGATTTTAACCACAACCTTCAGTGTAGTCAAAACATAATTTGAGTAGAATAGTTTCGGTGGATTACTTTTTTGTATTATGTGACCTTGGACCGAATTGGGCCTCAGACCTTGTGGGTCGTTGACCTATTGTATTTAGAGGTCATATGGCGTTAAGGCAATTAAGAATACACGTACGTTGTTGACGAGAATCTTGCTCTCGGTTTCATTATATCTGAATTTATCAACTCGTTTGATAGAAGTCAAATCAAAGGGCTCACCTATATTTATGACAACGAATCAGCGTTACTATACAGCAGAACGCAGCCAGCATTTTGAGAACGTTCCCGACTGTCAAATCTGATCGATGTAGACCAAGTAATTTAAAAAAATGAATCTGATATACATGGCACTTTCAGATACTTCGCAGGTTATTGATCCTATTAGGAACCTAAAAAGTAGATAAATTAACAACGCTGACTGATGAAAAATTATAATAAAATAGAAAGAAAGATAAACCTGTATTTGAACACATTGCGAGAAACATATTAGGAACAAAAAAGGTAATGGAATAAATACGTAATAAACAATATTTCGCGATGGTATCAAATGTGTGCAATTCAGCAAATGCCAGACACAAGTGTCTGACGCTGGTTTTCAAAATCGCCCGGCGCGGACGTATGTCACACTGTTATAATTATATTAGTAACTAGCTTCTGCCCGCGACTACGTCCGCGTGGAGAGTTTAAGTATCCCACGGGAACTCTTTAATTTTTCGGGATCAAAAGTATCCTATATGTTGACGAGGGATATAAGCTACCACCATACAAAATTTCGTTTAAATCGGTCCAGTAGTTTCGGAGATTAGCCGGTACAGACAGACAGACAAACAGAGATATAAGAAAATTGAAAAAAATCTAAATTGGTTCTACTTCACTTCTTACATCCCCCTGACTCGATTTTTAGCATTCTTTTTCATTGTATAAAATTTTGACCTCTGCAATTTTATTATATGTATAGATAATAACAGCCAATAAATGTCCCATTGCTGGACGAGCTCACAGACATTGGATTAAAACTTAAAAGATGACCTATGTATTTAATTTTAAAAAACCTTCGGTTGAAATCAGACGTAACCAAAAGAAGACTGGCAAGCCATCATACGACAACTTGTTTAAGACAAAGCAAGTAGATTCACGATGCGGAACCGATCGCCTTGTTCAACAGGTTGGCCATTGTTCTTCATGTCATAAAATCTTGCAAGTAGGTATTTAATCTTATAAGACTAAGAACGATAATATTGTTACATGCCGACAAAGTGAATGCACGCCTGGTTTATTACCTTCCCGCTTTGGACTTCTTTTGTTTACTTTGTGTTTAAAATTTGCAATTAGACCTATTGTTATTGTACTTGTTTATGGCCGCAGGTGTGGAGATTACGGTTTCTCGGAAACGTCAGTCCACGCGGTCGATTGTTGTATTGTACAGTTTAGTATAAAACGATGCCCGAGGGGGGGGGGGGGTGAGGCAGTCAAGGGACGATTACGATACGAGCAAGACGTGTGTAGTACATTCGATAAGCGATATAGTGACGGAATTTGCGCGTGTTATTGGATCGTGCAGTTTGTACTGGTTGTGTCCAGTTATATTTGTACC
Organism: Dendrolimus pini; assembly: GCA_949752895.1. NCBI lineage: Eukaryota > Metazoa > Arthropoda > Insecta > Lepidoptera > Lasiocampidae > Dendrolimus > Dendrolimus pini. The sequence goes on from OX457137.1 coordinate 2,229,509, forward strand.
TGTGTTATACGTGTTTGTATAGTTCTAATAAATTCTATAGTAATTCCAACGGCATTTTAATTCGAGTCTTGTAGCTCGTAACAATATCTTATGCCACTAAAGTGATACAGAACAAAAACGTCTTCACTCAGCTGGGATGAGAATGTTGAGATGGGTTTGTGGTGTAACTAAAATGAACAAGGCCAGAAATTAGTACGTAAAAGGATCTTTGAAAAATGCACCCGTGACTGAAAAATTGAGAAGAAGTATGGGTAAGTTATGAGAAGGGATCAAAATCGCGTGACAAAGAGAATGTGAAATCGGAAGATCGACGGGTACAAAATTAGAGGTAGACCATAAAGGGATGGATGTTTGTGTGAAGGATGCCATGATAATTTGTGGTGTGACAAAAAGACATGTCAGAATACAGGAGTATGGAAAGAGAAGACACATTCTGTGAAAATGATTCGGAGAAAGTGTAGTGGAACACTTACAAATCAATAGATGGGGCTGTACAATAATTGAGGTCGCAAAAGATTCTCGAAACATACAAAGAATATATACGAATTTCCAACAATAATAGGGGCATTCTCTTCAAACGGAAAATGTATATACTATGCTATGCTATTATAGCCACATTTTTTAAAATACTGGAGCACGATATAGTCGAAATGCTGGTGGCCCACCTGGTGGAGATTAGTTACCGATGCCTATAGACATTCGCAATACCCAAGAATCTGTGCTACCGGACTCGAAGGGAGGACTGGAACTTCTCCACTAAAGCCGATACACAATACAGGGTTGTTATGGCGGCATCCTATAGAGCAGGGGTGGTTAACAAGGATTCTTTTTAATATTATAAAAGCAAAAGTAACTGTCTGTTACGCTTTCACGGAAAAACCACGGTCACTATATTGCTGAAATATGGTTTACATGTAGTCACCATACCGAGGATGGAAATATGATATTTTTTATGCCGGAATATGGAATAGTTTTGACCAGACGGATCAGAATATTTCGAGGGTGAATAGTGCTTAAGCCGAAATTAAACGACTTCACATCTATCTTTCAAGTTCGTTTGAAATAAGACAAAAAAATTGATCAATAAATGAACTTTATTTAAGAATATTTATCATGAGTGAGGTTTGAAAAACTTCTTATTTGAGTCATTCATATTAGAGTATGAGAGTCATAGAAACCATTATATTTAAGCTATTAAAAAAGCCACTTAAGAAAGATATAGTAACTGTTATGTTGGTTTATTTTTTAGGGTTTCTTTGTCCTGTATCTATCAAAATTAAAAGACAAAAATGAATCATCGAATTTCGGGTATAAATAAAAATAGAAATAACGCCTAGAAGATAAAAATGTAATGCAATATTACTTGTGTGATTGCTTCACTTCATTCAAAATGTTATCCGTGCAGGAACGGAGAAAGAATACAATTTCCTGCGGCCGAGCGGCCTGTCGTAAAAGGCGATAAAACAACTCACAGCCAGGTGGTAGGGCATTTGCCCGACTGGATGGCTACCACCCCTGGTCTAGAGTGCTAAAATTAAATGCTGAAAATCTTACCCATAAACTCCTCTTAAGGAGAAGAGGTGGTGGTAAAGTAACTCATAAATAACTGTCAAAAATAACCAACATCGAGAGGTATTTTAAGTGACTGCTAAGACTCTCAACATGGCAAGTTTTATTTGAAACAGCCACTGATTAGGGGCTTAAGAGTATCTTATTTAAGAGACGGCTAATCCTTTTTTAACGAGATTATTATAAGTAAGGGCCATATTGCATATGTCTACTTAATAATCCTAACTGATTCTTAGGCTCACCTTTACCTAACTGTGAACATTTACATTAATATAGAACCATATTATTACAACTGCTTACCAGATATAAACAAAAGATAAGAGAGCTTTACGACTCTATAAATAAACCTTTGTGTAATTACTTATTTGTTGACTCGGGGCCTTCTGAGTTGACCCGGTCGCAATATCTGCAAGGGATTTCTTGGAACATGTTACAAATTACATATATACTATTTTCAAGTAATTTGCTTCTAAAAGAATACTTTTTCTTAATGAAACAAACTCTACGGACTCTTGTTCCGTATATTTTTTAACTCTTATTTAATTTAGAAATATTGGAAATCATACGCTTTTAATTTTAATTGTATTATTTATTATGTGTGACATCTAATTTAAGATTTGTTAATATGTTAAGGTTTGTCCTATGCTGACCCATGCCCACTTCGTGGGGCATCAGAAAGTAAACTTATTATTAATCACAATCAAATATATCCTATGTCACTCAGGAATAATATATAGCTTTGTGTAATATATTATAGATTTAGTTTATATATATATATATATATATATATATATATATATATATAAACTAAATCATATATATATAATAATTTTATTGGAACGAAGTTCCTGATCGCGCGTTGCGAAAGGGGGCTAGACGGAAAAAATTAAGACCAAAAGTTGTAACGACACTTTTTGCTATAGTTGTATGCAGTGAGGCGTGCGCTTGTTTCTCTGTCTGTCTCTCTCTCTCATAGAAAGCAAACCAGTTATTACTGTATACTAAATTGAGCCTACTGATTAAGTTTATATTACATTATATTTGTTATTATATTATTAAAAAAATATTATTATAACTTAAAAAAAAATACAATTCCTTCACTAATTTTATGTATACCACCATCGCCACTCCTAATCAGAATATTTAATATTATTTATATTTTTAGCGATAAGACCGCCCTTTGTACCCAATTTAAATAATAGTGGTTCGTAAGTTTTCTGTGTTGGTGTACATTAAAGTGCTATCTATCTATCTTTGTGGTGAAGAAATTGCAAGTGTGGCGTCGCTTATACGTAGTGGTATATGCCCCTCCACTCCGGACTTTCCCATGTTGGGCAGATGGTGCTTCATTAGGGTGTGTTTTTTGGAGGATACTTTAAATTCATATGACTTAATTGTTAGTTGCTATAACTAAAAATTCGTTACAAATGAAATTCATACTTACTTAACTCAAACACAAAACCTAACAAAAACAAACAGGCCTCACATTAAAAATAAAAGTTGACCTCCACGTTATAAAAGCATGACATCACCGCCGACCGTCAATCTTCCAATCGAGAAATATTTATATGATGTTTATCATAAAACGTTTTTCTTTCGTAATATTTATTCAAAGCTCACTCCGCAGCTACTTCAAGTACCGCGACATAAACACCACGTCTAGAGTGATGAGAGCAATTAAACATAACAACCATCTACAGTCGCTTGTTATTATTGAAATATTTAGGTAAGTAGGAAATGTTTAGCGGTCCCGAAAGATGTTGTCCTGCCCTTAAAAAATTAAACCCAATTCTAGTGATTCCAATTATGAATCTAAACCATCCGAGGACTCACTCAAAGACACAAAAATTTTCATCAAAATCGGTAAAAGCATTCTCAAGTTATGCGCGGACAGCTCTACGATTCATTTTTATTTATATATACTAGATTAAATATAAAAAGACCATAAAGATTATGCTTTATTAATATCGATATTTCTATAAATTAACGTTATTTTTTAACAAATAAAAGTTTAAATTATTATACGCATTATAAGCGCTCGGTGCGAAACATCACGTCACTACAAGGAGCAAATCGACACTACGGAAACATTTGACAAATATGTTTGAACGTGTAAGCTATTGTTTGATCAAAACATGAAGTTTGACAAAAAAAATGAGTTTACCGTCGCTTCCAGGGGTGTCGCCATGGCGTTGCTGACCTCTAAGAAATTTTATAACGCCGTTCTTAAAAAACCCCATTTCATAGCGCTAATGGAAAACCGTGTCGGGAAGTTCCAGTCAGATCATTGTTGTATGCGGAATGAATGCCCTAGAGAACCGTTGCGTAGTTGAACGTGAGAGCTCAAGAAAATATGCGGTTGACCGCACCTGATTCCCCCTACACCATTCCATCTTCTACGCCTACGTCATCGTCTACGCCTACATCATCGTCTATGCCTACGTCATCGTCTACGCCTACATCATCGTCTATGCCTACGTCATCGTCTACGCCATCGTTTCACAGTGGAAACACCAGAGCGAACGAAGCATTTCGCCTCCATGTTCCTTCTGCGTACGATACAGATGCGGACTGCGCTACTACAGTCTATATCGACGGGTGCAAAGTAAAAAGAGATATCTGCAAAATAGCTACTTTACAGGAGAGCGAAAGAAGCGTATTAATTTTTTTACGTACGAAAATTTATTGAAATAATGTGATATATGCAAAACAAATAATGTCATATTGTAAAGAATTGTTTTATTAAAACGAATGTACAATAAACTAAAAATCATCATTGTGTAGATAACTTTATTTACTTTGCACCCGTAGATATTTCCCTAAAAGTACAATCCGGGAGTCTTCAAATCTCGTGTGAATAGGTAGCTTCTTGGTAAACGTGCTCCATCTTCGACCGCATCATCGTCTATTTATCATAAAAAAATAAAAATGGGGATGAACATCCCGTCGCTATTCCAACCACCCAAGCCAGGGTCATAAGACATTAGCCGACCTAACGAACCTTGACCGCTCTATACTAATATGTATAACACCACGTTTACTCTACGATATGTGAAAACAAATTTTACAAAGGATAAGTAGATTACGACTCGCTAACCCAAATAATTAGGTTAATATATGACACGTTACTATAAGGTTTCGAGAGCCTTGCAGGTAATTGCTATAATACTTTAATTAATTACTAGGTACATACTTGTACTAAATAGTTTAAATTACTTTTAATTAATAATAATAATAATCGGCAGACACAGACAAATTGTATATCCCCAAATTAAGCAAGTTACGCTTGTGTTATGGGTAATATAAACCTTAGGTTCTCAGTAGCGTCTCATGTTCTTTGAATATCTGGGTGCTTGTGAACCTCGCCTTGTGACACCTGGGCTGGTTCCAGGTAGGAAAGGTAACTAAGAATAAGAGTTACTTAACTTAAATTTACATGGCTGATTTTTATATATGTTGCCTAGAATATTATTGTAAAATAGTATCATAAGCGTCAAACACTTTCCATGGACCAAAACTTTTGTCAGACGCTTTAAAGCTCCAAAAAAAAGAAATGAACTTTACTTATTTTCACATGTCTGATTTTTAAATATGTTATTAAGGTAACTATTACAAAGTTATTTTTCATTAGTCAGACAAATCGTAGTGACTAAACATCCAAAAAATATTCATGCTAGCAGTTTACCACCATGCAAATCTTATTTCAAACATTTTTGCGAGCTAATTACATTACTAGCATATGGAACAATGCAAATCAAAAGCGACCAAGCATTTAAGAATAATGTTAACTCCTGCAAATAATGGGTGGACTATAGAAGAAAACCAGTATTATTAGGTTCTCAGGTTTCATCTATGTGAAAATAGTTATGTCTGATCGCTCGGGGATCTCAATCTACATTGCTTTGCTGCCGCGTCCGGGGTCGGCCTTAACACGGGCGCAGCGTCTTTGAAAGCGCTGGCGCCGTGAGCGACTGATGCTTTTTGCCCCCTAAGATAACGTGACCATACGTGACCCGATTTGGGCGGGACAGTCCCGCTTTCAGGCAGTCAGTCCCGCTGTCCCCAGCGAGGCCGACATAGTCTCGGTTTTGCTAACAGACCAAATGATAAATTTATTTCAAATTCCACTTATTTTTAGCTGCTTAACAAACTTGAAACAATAGTTTTCAAAAACGAGCATAATAACTGTTTCTACTCTGGGTGAGGCGTTTCAAGTTTAGTAAACAGCATAATAAAAATTGGTGAAATTAAACCCTGCATTTTTCTCCGTGTACTATTTTGTGTTTAGTGCGTTGATTATTTTGTGTTATTCTATCTTATATAATAAAATACTTATAAGACACAAAAAAATTATTTTTTTCATTATATAATGCCGCAGATGTCCCGCTTTGACAAAAATTATAAATGGTCACGTTACCCTAAGACCACACTCTGCACTATAAGTAAAGCGGACACTGCTCAGATGTGTATTCTACTTTGCTGGTTATAAATTGACTAAAGAACTAATAAAGACTTATAAGGAGATACGTTATGGCTGGACGTAAAAAAACAAAATTAGATGGGTTCATTTCCGTCTTTCAATTTGCTTAGAATAGAGACACAAAATATGAAAAAAAAATGATCTGGAAGTAAAGTTTCATCAGTGTCTTTTTTAACTAATTTTCTTGTTTTTTTTAAATTTATTGTAAAAAGTTCCATTTTTTTAAATCTATATTTCTGTTAGTTTTTATTAACCGACTTAGAAAATAGGAGGAGGTTCTCAATTCGTCGGGATCTTTTTTTTTTTGCTTTTTTTTATGTATGTTCGCCGATTACTCCGTCATTTATGATCAGATTTACGTGATTCTTTTTTTGTTCGACGCGGAAAGCTTCCAATTGGTCCCCTAAAAATTTTACATAGTTTGGCCCAGTAGTTTTCATTTTATGAACATTTTTCATGGAAATAATTTTCACTCCGTTCCATATGTTCGCCGATTACTCCGTCATTTATGATCCGATTTACGTGATTCTTTTTTTGTTCGACGCAGAATAGCTGCCATGTGGTCCCCTAAAAATTTGACATAGTTTGGCCCAGTAGTTTTCATTTTACGAACATTTTTTTGTTCCCGGTTCTTGGGACCTATATTTTTTAAGAAGCGCGGCACCATTCGTAGGTCCACCCATACATAGCTAGACACTAAAAAGTAACAAATAAAATTTAAAAACTTCGTTTAAAAATACCGACTACAAAAACTAAAAAACTAAAATGTATAAAATAACTTATTTCTAAAGCTATTATTATTAATATATATTATCTAACACATCTTGAAGTCGGTGCAAAGCAAAACATAAAAATTACTATATTTTGAAAATTACTAAGCACCGACTTTAAGATGTTTTAGATAATATATATTAATAATAATAGCTTTAGAAATAAGTTATTTTATACATTTTAGTTTTTTAGTTTTTGAAGTCGGTTTTTTTAAACGAAGTTTTTAAATTTTATTTTATTAAATCACATTTTATACTTACTTTACAACACAACATGTGCTTGAAAATACTCTATAGTTCTATAGATTAAACTCATTTCAATTAAATATGAGAAACTGAAATGTAGCGTCTATTTTCGGCATAATATATAATATAAATTACTTAAATATTATATTTATTTTATTAATTCATGACCAAAAGAATTCTTATTTACGAATACAAAAGGAAGTTAATCTAGTCCAATTACGTAAGATTTAAAATATCAATTCCCTACCAAAATATTTCATGACGAACTACCAGAACATGCCAACATTAAAATTTCACAGCGTAAATATGCTATCACAGTGAGAGTTACTTGTTTATGCAGTTTGCTGTTGAGGCTATTGGCCTCTGGGTCCCTAGGGCCATGAGCAGAGGCCTACGTGGGCCATGGTCTACGGCCTCGCACTTCAAATACAGGACGAGTAAAATTTCATGTCGCCTAATTTTATTCTTCGCCAAACAATAATCCAAACTCATTCGCGGTAACAATTACGAAGAACCACCAAACGCATACATATCGAGGGGCTTCATAACAAATGGGCGTGTACGTAAAAATGCCATTTCTTGTTGTTTACTAAAATCTATGCATGTTACAATTTAGCAAGTCTTACCGGTATGCAAGTGTAGATAAATAGAAGGCTATACCAAATATTAGCCTTATACAATTAACTAGTTTTGTTTTATTTACTAATTTCTCCCTTGTGTAAAACTGTGCACTTTTGTCTGTACGCCCATTTGTTATGAAGCCCAGGATATAATATATCCAGGGATATATATATATATATATATATATATTATATATATTTAGAGAGAGAGAGAAAGATATATATATATATGTATATATATATATATATATATATATATATTTTAAATGTATTTGTATGTATTTAACTTATAAAATATGTGGTTTAAGTATGTTTATTTATTATATATTTGTACCACATACATCGCCAGATTAGGTTAAACTATTCCTTTAAGTTAGGTTGCCTGGAAAACATTGCTTTAAGCCTTAAGCGATAAGACCGCCTATTGTTTCTACCATGACAATATTGTAATCGTGTATTTTTCAAATTGTATATTTGGTGAGCAATAAAGTGATATTTATCTATCTATCTAACTTGCTTAGCTTGGAGATATTAGATATGCAATGTGTTTATGTATGTGCCGATTGTTATCACTATTAGTAAGTACGTGAATAAAAACGTAATTTTAAACATAAAATAAAAATCATTAAATCTTGCATAACATCATCTATTGCGCATTGTTATGTAAAACTCGCCATATTTATGTTACAATTCAAGTTTTCTGACATAATAATGTCTTTTATTTTTGTACAAATATATTTTAAGTGTTTGAGTAACGTCTCAAAATACGCTTATATTAAGATTTTATTAATTTTATTATAATAGTAAAGTCTGCGTGAAACAGAGCGTTAATTATAATCGTAAGATGAACGCACATGTTGTGTAACACTTATAGTATGTGAAATGACTATTGTATTTTTTTCTTTTTTTAATTGCACGAATTAGCAGACAGGCAGATGGCCCTTCTATTTGCAACACCAAAAGTGTTACAAATAGAGTGACTGTAAGAATGATCCGTGCAGGAACGGAGAAAGAATACAATTTCCTGCGGCCAGGCGGCCTGTCGTTAGAGGCGACCAATCAACCCACAGCCAGGTGGTAGGGCATTTGCCCGACTGGATAGCTACCACCCCTGGTCTGAAGCATGTCGCCATAACAACCTTGAGTTGTGTTCCGGCATTAGTGACCAGGTTCCAGTCTCCATTAAGGGATACAGCAGCGCATTTGTAGCACTTTTGGTGTCCCAAATGTCCATAGGCGATAGTAACCGTTTTCCATCAAGTGGGCCGTCTGCCTGTGCCTGCAATAAACAAAAGCCGGGTTCCTTTTGGAGGAAATTGTATTCTTTCTCCGTTCCTGCACTGATAAAAGATGAGTATTTAAAAAAATAAATTAATTAAACGACATTACAATTAAATTAACTAACTAACTACCGTCCGCCTGTAACATTCTCTCTTGCGATGGTAGCCAATATGTCAATATACGATCAGCCTTAGAGATAAAATTCCACTGTCGACGTATAGAGTTCATTTAAGTTTCTAGTTAGAACTTTTCATCGATTTCAATGCTGGTTAAACCCCGATATTTCGATACCAGTTATGTTTAAATTAGATTAGATCATACATCAATATTTATTTGTTGGATAATTATTAGAATATTAATTGTCCTTCTAATACGCTAATAACAGTATAAATAACAGCGAAAAATAGTAATTACTATTATTAGTGTATTAGCAGGACAATTAATATTCTAATAATTTATAGTTAATTTGCAATACTAAAATTAATTATTTTTAGTTATGAATACTCATGAAATTACATAAGGCCTGTTACATACGTATATACTGTTACATGCCGACAAAGCAAATGCACACCTGATTTATTAACTTTCCCCGCATTTTGACTTCTTTTGTTTACTTTGTGTTTAAAATTTGTGATTAAGAAAAACATTCTATTGTTATTGTACTTGTTTTATGGCAGTCATTAGGCAGGTGTGTCGAACTGATTCTAAGAAATCCGATCTATGCGTGCTAGCAGCCATATTGTATCGGTGCAGCAATGGCCCCATGGAGAAATCGGCAGTCAAGCGAGGATTGCGATACGAGCAAGACGTACATTCGATAAGCTATACAATTGACGGACTTGGCGCGTCTTATTAAATTGTGCAGTTCTAATAAATTCTATAGTAATTCCAACGGCATTTTAATTCGAGTCCCACACTCTTAACAATACATATATCGTAGGGATTTGTCTATACATTTCGGTTTGCGAAACAGGTATTTCATTAGAACTGTTACTAATTATTGTTACAATTACCACGTGCTAACAACGGTGAAGGAAAACATCGTGATGCAACCTGCACATCGAGATAACCGATGTGTCAAACCTGCCAAGCCGCCTTGGACAAGCGTGACGGGTATACTGTCCGTTGCCCCTATAATGGGAGGTCCGATCCCAGCAGTGGGTCATTTATGGGCTGATATTTTTTATTTATTGATTGTTAGTAAATTACCAGCCAGTTGTTATTCTTATTAATGTTACATATATTATTATTACTAGAATTTACCCCGCGGCTGCGCCTTGGGTCAACCTCTAGTGCGTGCCTCTCTCTTGTTTAAAGAGGTTACAACACAAATTAACATTTTATTAAATTTTTATGTTAGTGCTATTTGCCCGGAAGATTCACTTCATTTTATATCGCAAACTATCCCATCTTCCGCATGAAAAGTATCTATGGCCATTTTCGGTATTAAAACTACATAGGTACACCAAAATGACTAAAACGACCAAATCGACCGAATCGGCCAAATCGACCAAATCGACCATACCGACCAAATCGACCTCCAAAAAATGGAAATTCACAAAAAAACCTATCCTACTTTTTGGGGTAACGTTTACATAAATCTATCCCTAAACTTTTCCCATTATCCGGGATGAAAAGTATCTTTTGTCCACCCTCGGTCTTAAAATTACATATAGCCAAATCGGTCCAGTAGTGTTTCCGTAAAACATAACAACCAGAGAGACAAATATATTTTTATCTCGGAAACTATCCCATTTTTCGGGATAAAAAGTATCCTATATTCTACATTCTCAGCATCGAAAATATACATATATATATATACTGAGTTTCAGCTAAATCGGTCCAGTAGTTTTCCGTGAAAACGGAACAGACAGACAGACTCTGTGGGTAATACATGCGAATTCTTGGAAACCATTAAGCTGACCATTTAACGATTCCAATAACCAAGGGGCGGCATGTTGCTTGGAGGCCATGTCTAATTTACAAATGGATGAGGATCGGTCAGTCGGGAAATACGCCAGTCGTGTTCTGACTGCGAACGAGGCGTTTCCTAGTGCATTTTCGGAGCGAGTGTCTTATAATGACGAACTTTGCGCGATTTATGCGATAACAATTTTCTACCTTACGGTTCGGTTTTGTTGAATTCGTCTATACTTGTAAGAACTGTAAATTACGCGTATGTACTTCTACAAATCCCCTGTAAATTTGTAACCTCCTGTCTCATCTTCTCTATCTTATCCTCCTATTCCATTCCCATATCTCATCACTCAATCCCATTCGTTCTGTTTCATCCCTTTATCCCACTTTTCTATCCCGTCCTTTTTATCCCATCTTTTTTATTCCATAGTAAAGGAAGGCAACTCGTTTTTTTTAATGATATATTCGTACCTAATGAAAAAACCACGATCTCGTCTAATGTCGGAAGATGATGCGGTCGAATATGAACCCTATTCTTACGCTTTACAAGACAAAAACCACCATGGGGGTTGTCTGTCACTCAGTAGCATTAGCGCTAAACGAATAGAATGAAAATGCACGAGAATGACTTAACCTAGCATAGCACCTACCGCGGGAGGATAACCTTGGGCAATTTGTAGATAGCTTGTTTGAATTATGGATGTAAATGAAATAAAGATCAAACACAAAATTTAAAAGATATTTTAAATAATATTATTGAACCAAAACAAACATAAAAATATACTTTATATACAAATTAAATTCGTATCGGACGTAACACAAGAATATAATTTAAAACGACCATACAAAATCTATTTGAAACGCATTGCGTGTAAGCGAATATAATACAGCATCCATACATACGACGCACGGGATAACAAGCTTTAATGCAAGTACATATAGATTCATTTTTGTATGGAAACTATATCTCTATGACAAATGTCTGAGGTCACCCTGACACTGGACGGTTTAATTCAATAATTTACATTAAATAAGTTTGGCACGACATTTGTATAGTTCAGCTTATAGTGTAGATATTTATCAATATGAATGATTTTGTTATAGATTGGATACTGTAATTTTAGGGTACAGTACTCATTTAGAAACGGAATCCTTATGACATCGTCATGAGTGGCTGTCCGTATGTCTTTATATGTCACTAGCAGTCGCGGCAGACGTTGCCTTGCCCTGAAAAACTAAAATTCTAGGATCCGATTATAGTGCCGGCTACCGGTTTCAATTATAAATCTAAACTATCCGGGGACCCACTTAAACACACACAAAAAAATTCCTGAAAATCGGTAAAATCGTTTTCAAGTTTTGCGCGTACGTAATAGTTGGATATATGGCATCGCGAAGTTTTTTTGTAGATATTGATATGATATTTACACATTTGACTACACAGTTCACATTTCCCACAAAACACACAATTACTACTCTAAAACTATCAATATCCTGCAACTATTGTTCATTTTAGAGTGATTTTACACATTTTTAGAAAATTAAACTGCACAGCACAACATCTGTCAGTTCCCGCCAAAAACTCGAACATAGATCCAATTTCTTTGGTAGAGCGCGTGCGGCCCAGGACATGTAAGGGCATCACAGTAGAGAGCGAATCGAACGTTTGGATACCTTGACAAGTATAAATCCCAATCTTCAGGTCACGTCACTAATATTTCAGAAAAAGAACTGTTGACCATGGCTTAAAGGCCTAGTTGCCAAGCCATAAATACTTTAAAAAAAACCTGTTGACCAACATAACGTTGTCATGTGTTACTTTTCTATAGAAATATAATATGGTGTTTTAATTTGGTATAAATTATTTTGATACTGTTACAAAGTTAGTTCGTGAGTATTGATATGAAACTTCAAGGCTTTTTAGAACGGCTCAACCATTGTACTTGGTCCGATACACACACTTGGGTGACCTGTCATACAGATTTGCACAAATCTACAATAGGCACCAGTCTCACACAACAGGTCTTATAGCACTTGTAAATTGTTGTGAGAGAAAATAAAATAAAGTGTGAGCAAATAAAATAAAGTGTGAGAAAATAAAATAAAGTTTCTTTCTTTCACACTTGGGCGATTAAATTCGATGTTTGTCTCCTTAGTTTCTTGCAGTTACAAGATTTCTACTTAGAATTAAACCTATGCAGTTTACATACCGGAAACATAACAAATCTAATAAATGGAATAAATTTTCACCTTCAAACACGCAAAAAAGTCGTTAACTAAAATATGTAAAATATTGCCGACACATTTTTTTTTTTTTTTTTTTTTTTTTTTTTTTTTTTTTTTTTTTTTTTTTTGAGGCGAGGGAAAATGCTAACCGATTTACGCACTCTCTGGGCCGTCACTAGGAAACGGCACGCATCCATCGGGGGCGATAACGCTAGCAATAGTATGCTTTATTTGCGCTCCGCCCGCGATGGATTACACAGAGGAGTGTGGCGACTCCGAGCGATGTTACACGAGCGAACAACCTCAATACCCACTAAAAAAACCTCTCCTCCCGTCGACCCTGCGCTTTGTTGTGAAGGAAAGACTGAGATATAGAACATAGTTACGCAACAGTCGATCCAGCGCAATAAAGTGCCTGGAGTGTGCCCTGGGAGAACACACCCCACTTCGAAACGGGGGCTGAATCCCTTGCGTTGCCTAGTAGCAAGGGGCCCCTCGTACCGGAACCTAACTCAGGGAGGGAAGTAACGCGCGTACCTGCCTCGTCGAGTGCCAGCTGAAGGCCGGCGGCCTCGGGTGACATTAGCGGCACGCGCTGAAGGGCTTCGCTCCCTATCCCTTTCTGCGGCCTCTTTTAGAGACATAACCGCCTCACAGAAAGAGACCGCAGACTCCCAGCGGTCGTCGCTGTGCAACATGGCCGTTACCAAGTCGCCAAGCGATCGGACGGCTCCTACGTGTGTCTCGAGCTCGAAACGCTGAGGCGTCCATGCAGCGCACTCAACAAGCGTGTGTAACGCCGTATCGGGTGCGCCGCATTGGCGGCAGTCCGGGGAAGGCAAGCAGCCCACAATGCGAAACAGATACTGGTCGAAACAACCGTGTCCGGTCAGTATCTGAGTCGTCCTGAAGGTCAGGGTTCCGCTGGTGCGGGTCACCCATCTCTCCAGCTGCGGCCTGATTGCATCCACCGTATAGCCGCCGGCCACAGGGTGTTCGAGGTCACGAGACCAGGCGACGAGGCAGGAATGAGTTTCCCGCTTCCTGACCGTCTCTAATTCGACTTGACAGAAGGTCAGTCCTCTAGCTAGGGCATCCTGCCGGGCGCGACGAACCCTGGACAGGACGTCTGCCTGGAGAGGCCAGGGCAGCTCGCCTGCCAAGAGAGTCGCCGCCAACCACGACACTGTGCGGTACCCCCGTATGGTCCTCACGGCCAGAACCCGCTGCGCGCGGTGCAGCAGGGTTCGGTTGTGGCGGTGAAGCGAATCGGACCAGACGGGCGCACCGTAGAGTGCCATACTCCTCAGGATGCCGGAATAAAGCTTCCGCGTCGCACCCCCCGGCCCCCCCACGTTAGGAAGAAGCCTGGAGAGTGCGCCCGCGGAATTCACAAGTTTGGGAACTAGCTGCTCAAAGTGCGCTTTGAACAGCCATTTCCCGTCTAAAACTAGCCCAAGATATTTCATCGTGGGCCCTACTCTGATCGCCACCCCCTGAACTGTAACGGACAAGTCCGGGGGAGGATTCCGGAATTTCCTATGGAACATGACGGCCTCCGTTTTCGCGGGGGAGACCCTCAAGCCCAGCCTAGCTATTCGATCTACGACGATCGCCAACCCGTCGTTGGCAACGTCCACGGATTCCGCAAAAGACGCGGCGCGTGCCGTGAGTAGGGTGTCGTCCGCAAAGCAGATCAGCCCTACTCCGGGCCGGACCGTCACCCGAAGGATCCAGTCATAGCCTACGTTCCAAAGGATAGGCCCGAGGACCGATCCCTGTGGAACGCCGCACGCGACACGTCGCCGACCTAGCACGTGGTTGGCGGACTCACCGCCCTCCCAAAGGATGTGCCGATCTCGCAGGTACTCGCCCAACAGCCTCGTGAGGTACGGGGGGACTCCGTGCGCGCGGAGCCCCTCCCTGATCGTCTCATGAGGGAGGCTGTTAAAGGCGTTCGCTATGTCTAGCGACACTGCAAGAACGACGTCCTTCGCTTGGACGGCTTCGTCCGTCAACGTTCGCAGCGTCTCGAAGGCGTCCATCGTGGAGCGCCTCCGCCGAAACCCGAACTGCGTATCTGATAGCCCCGGCTCCACAGTGTCTAGATGCTTCACAAGCCGCTCCGCCAAGATCTTCTCGAAGACCTTGGCGACCTCGTTCAGCAGCACTATGGGCCTGTAGGCGGACGGGTCGTTGGGAGGCCGACCTCCCTTTGGAAGTAGGCACAAACGACCCTCTTTCCATTGCGACGGGAACCTACCTGCGCGAATACAGGCTTCGAAGAGGTCCCGCAGCTGGCTGCGTAGGTGTTTTGCAGCCAGGAAGAGGAGTCGACCTGGAACCCCGTCGGGTCCCGGCGCCGTCTTCCTGCCCCGGAGCCGGTCCAGGGCGACGTCTAGCTCCCCCTCGGAGATGGAGTGAGGCTAGATTATTTAAATATACCTATTTTCATATAAAAATATACGAGCATTTATATTTTTTACTACGATATGCTCGTGACTTCGTCCACGCTTGACTTGAAAGTCCCGCGGGATTCCCGAGACACAAAGTACCGTAGTATTTAAAAAATAATTTAAGCTATAATTTTACATTTAAACTGTGTCGGAAGGAAACAACTACAAACCGCTCCCGAGAAAATTACCGCGGGATTCCCAGGATAAAAACTATCACAAATTTTATTGCATTAAATTTGCTATCGATCGGAGAAAAGATCACATTGGAATTCTGAACTGTTTTTAATCAAGCCCTTTTGCATAATTCTCAGAAAATTTCCCGCCGTATAAACGGGATAAACAGTAGCGCAGATTTTAAGTCTAAGAATTTGCTGTCCATCAGTGAAAATAGCATTAAAATCAGGCCAGTAGTTTTTACGTGAATCCCCAACAAACAATCCAGAAAGCTAAAGCAAATTGAATCGTGTTCTCTATATAGCACGTAGCACTACATTCACTACATTCCAGATGTTTTTTTTATTAAATATCTTCAATGTTCAACTCTGTACGTTGAACATTAACACGGCATGTTAAGAATATTATAATATTATATATATGCTTTTATTTACCTTGCAATGATTTTAGTTTGTTTCTTTAGTGGCCGGTTCCTATATCATATCGACCGTTCATTTGCCTCAATATCGGTTAAAATTTAACATAAGCTCCAGACGAATCATAATAATATATAAAGCTGAAGAGTTTGTTTGTTTGCTTGAACGCGCTAATCTCAGGAACTACTGGTCTGATTTGAAAAATTCTTTCAGTGTTAGATATCCCATTTATCGAGGAAGGCTATAAGCTATATATCATCACGCTAAGACCAATATGAGCAGAGCACCAATGAAGAAGAGAAAATCGGAGGGATTTGTAACTTAATTTTTTTTTAACTATTCCGTGCGGACGTAGTCGCGGACAGAAGCTGTCTAAGACGGCTTGGCAGGTTTGACGCATCGGTTATCTCAATGTGCAGGTTTCATCACAATATTGATGTTGTCCTTGACCGTTATAAGCACGTGGTATTGTAACAATATGCACATTAGCTCTGAAAACTGTCTATGTGGTGGATGCGTTCCAGCCAGGATCGAACCTGCGCCCTTTGAGTATGCGACGCGTGTGCTACCCATTACGCTACCACGACTTGTGGTATAAGATATAAGTGCTAAATAACAACAAACACTGTTTATAATCATATAGAGTCGTTTCATAAGATAATAATTATATAAAGTCTTTACTATAAATTTCCAGCATTTATCTAGCCTATAAACTGAGCTTAGAGCCATAAATAGAACACTGCAAGTTTACAAAAAGCATACTAAGTAAATTCCACTTTTACCTCTTGCATTCTTTAGGTTAGAAGCGATTTTAGACTTTATTCAAGATGCAGCAACGCATATTATAATAAAAAGAAAATGTTCATACATCCCAAGATCAAGGAGTAGCGATTCTAAACCCTATGTATATTAAGTATAAGACATATTATTATCTCCTCAATTCTAAATATTATTTTCTATTTAGATCTTGCTATACGTGTGGGATATTGAAATTAGGTATCGGTTTATATATTAATATAATATTACTATCTAAGAAATTATACAAATATTGTAGTATTAAATTCTAAAGTACAGTTTACGAAAGGATAGAGATAAGGTCAGTTAGAACTTGGCGCCTTTTAGCTCGGAGCCATCGTTCACACTGCGACCGACGTTAATAAAATGAACCTGGTTTAGTATAAGCAAACCAACGAAATATAACTTTAAAAAATTTTGGACACCTGGTTGGAACAAAGTTTTGAAGGTCATCGAAGGCCATTCGAGGCCACCGGAGGCCGTCGGAGGTCATCGGAGACAATCGAAGAAACTGTATAGTAATAAGAGCAAAGCATGCAATATAACAAGACCTTCTTTCAAAAATCATCTTATTCCATTATATTGAAGTTCAAATTTGTGTAATAGTACAGTAATATGAAGTGGTCAGCACTTTTTCTTTCGCTAACATTTTTTTCGTCAAGCCCTTCCGTCGAGAACCGTGCGATAAGGAACATCGTTCCAATTATTCAAAAACATAATGTGAAAAAGCGGGGAGCGCTAAGAACACCTGTGGATACATTTTTTCTGGTAATTTTTTAGAAAACTTAAAGACTGACATGAGAATTTTGAATTTATTTCGAAATTTTTAACTACATACCTATATTTTGTGAAATGATTCTTTTTTCTGCTGTACTCAGGCAATAACAAAAGAAACGAATACTTGACACTAGCTATCTATACATAAATCGTACAGAGATATATTTAAAAATAAATTGAAGAAGAGTGCTGACGAAAGAGGCAAAAACAAGTAAACATAATTACGATCTTTAATTCTGAAATTCAAGGACATAATTCCATTACAAATCTAGACAACCTAAATAATAATTACAAATCCCTTTGAATACCAAGTGAGGACAAACACCACAATGTCATTGTATTATCAAAATAAAAAAGTTGCGAAACCGATGCCGCTTGCATATAGGGTTGTCAAACCTCCATTCTTACAGTGGATTTTTATAAACGACTAGCCCGCGACTTCCTCCGCGTAGAATAGTTAAGAAAAGTAATTTAAAATACCCCCTGATTTTGAAACATTCTTCATTGGTGCTCCTCTCCTATTGGCCTTAGCGTGATGATATATAGCCTATAGTCCATTATTCTATTGTGATAAAAACAAAGCGAAACTTGCATAATGAGGACCAGTATTCACATTTAGATTCTCTGCGCAAAAAATTAAAAAATTTGAAGGGCCATTGTAGATTTAATTTTAAAACAACAGAAATTTCATAATAACATAGTACTAATTATCAATAACTAATCCGAGGCATCGTCCAAGTGCTTGTTGCACACGTCAAGTGTTCCGTAGATGAACATCGACAACATTAAAAAAAACATTTTATCAAAAACACTTCATACCTTATAAACTACTCAACGGACATTGTTCAAACTGATTTTGGTTAAATATGTTTTTAAACTTCTACAACCTCAATCATATTCAGAATTCTCTAAATCACAGTTTAAAAATTAGAAGGAGGGGCTTTTTCACGTGGCAACCCTACAGGCAATGAGCAAGCGCCAGTCTGATGAGGTCACTAATGTAGCCGGAGAAGGACAGAAACATGCGGGAATGAAAAGGAAAGTGTTTTGACACGGCGACGATTTGGGCAGGGCCTTGAAAAGTTAATAGGGTAACCGGTCAGCGAGTATCGATGTGTTTTGGTCAAAAATATTTTTAGGTCTAACACTTTGTATGTAAGTAATGTAACATGGCTAATTAGAGACAAGTAACTGGTGTGACATGTGATAAACTAATAATACCTCTCAAACTAAAAGGAGTTATACAGCCGGGTATCCACTAGAGGTAAACTGGGGTCGAGCAGCCTCAAACTGAGGCTGTTTGCTCTGAGGCAAAGGCTCGAGACTCAAGGCACGTTGTGGATCAGCTTCAGGCGCGTCACCTCAGCTTGATCCGGCAGTTTAAAGCCAAAAAGCGATGGCACCAGACGCATGTCAAGCTGCTGCTTTAATAACAATTAAAATAATTAAAAAAAAAAACTACTTCAAAAACTAACAAGTATAAAATAACTTATTTCTAAAGCTATGAATTATTATTAATATATATTATCTAAAACATCTTAAAGTCGGTGTTTAGTAATTTTCAAAATATAGTATTTTTTATGTTGTATTATTTGCACTTCAAGATGTTTTAGATAATAAATATTAATAATAATACATAGCTTTAGAAATAAGTTATTTTATACTTTTTAGTTTTTGAAGTTGGTTTTTTTAAACGAAGTTTTTTTTATTTTATTTGTTACTTTTTAGTGTCTAGCTATGGGTATGGGTAGACTTACGAAAGGTGCCGCGCTCCTTAAAAAATATAGGTCCCAAGAAACGGGAACAAAAAAATGTTTGTAAAATGAAAACTACTGGGCTAAACTATGTAAAATTTTTAGAGGACCAAATGGCAACTATTCCGCATCAAACTAAACAAGAATCACGTAAATCGGATCATATATCTCAGCGTAATCGGTGTACATATGGAACGGAATGGAAAATTTTTCATAAAATGAAAACTACTGGGCCAAAACTGTATCAAATTTTTAAGGGAGCAAGTGGAAGATATTCCGCGTCGAACTAAAAAAGAATCACGTAAATCGGATCATAAATAAATCGGTGAACATACATTTTAAAAAAAGATCCCGATGAATTGAGAACATCCTCCTTTTGTTGAAGTCGGTTAAAAAGAGGAAGCAACCAAAATCTATACAAAAGAAGAAGCATCGATGGTGGATAGAAGAATTATACCGCAATAGAACTCGACATGGATGTGAGCACTTGGTATTGGACATGACATATTTGAAGGTGGCGATACCTTTCAAAATTGTATCGTCTCCATCAAATGCACGACTCGGACTGAGGCTCCTTTGAGTACGGCAAAAAAACCAACAAAATATGGTTCGGCTCGCGGCAACGAATTTGACTCGTGTCGCGGCGTGTCTCAGGTTGAGGCAGCGTCTCCACCTGTGCGGCCTCGGAGCGAGTCAGTCGCTAGACCCGAGGCTGCCTCTAGTGGATATCTGGCTTACGGGTCTGAACGTTAGACCACAAAAGTCACACTTAACACGTCTCCACTTGTGCGGCCTCGGAGCGAGTCAGTCGCTAGACCCGAGGCTGCCTCTAGTGGATATCTGGCTTACGGGTCTGAATGTTAGACCACAAACGTCAGACTTAACACGTCTCCACTTGTGCGGCCTCGGAGCGAGTCAGTCGCTAGACCCGAGGCTGCCTCTAGTGGATATCTGGCTTACGGGTCTGAATGTTAGACCACAAACGCCAGACTTAACACGTCTCCACTTGTGCGGCCTCGGAGCGAGTCAGTCGCTAGACCCGAGGCTGCCTCTAGTGGATATCTGGCTTACGGGTCTGAATGTTAGACCACAAACGTCAGACTTAACACGTCTCCACTTGTGCGGCCTCGGAGCGAGTCAGTCGCTAGACCCGAGGCTGCCTCTAGTGGATATCTGGCTTACGGGTCTGAATGTTAGACCACAAACGTCAGACTTAACAAGTCTCCACTTGTGCGGCCTCGGAGCGAGTCAGTCGCTAGACCCGAGGCTGCCTCTAGTGGATATCTGGCTTACAGGTCTGAATGTTAGACCACAAACGTCAGACTTAACACATCTTCACTTGTGCGGCCTCGGAGTGAGTCAGTCGCTAGACCCGAGGCTGCCTCTAGTGGATATCTGGCTTACGGGTCTGAATGTTAGACCACAAACGTCAGACTTAACACGTCTCCTCTAAGCTGAGACGAGAATGACAAATTCTCGTCCATCCATTACAAAATGGATATGCAGTGTTGGTAGATTGCATAAGGTCAGAAGTGAGTGGACATATAGGGTTCTTTGAGAGGTGCACCCGTAACTGAAATACAGAGAGGAAGAAGATTAAGGTGGTATGGGCATAATGTGGATGAAAGTCACGTAACAAAATTTGAACGTCGACGAAATTAGAGATGGATTTGTGGTGTGACAGAGTGTGGAAGGAAAAGACATATTGTGCCGACACCAAATAATTGGAAGAAGCTTAAAGAAAAGAGAGCGAAATTCATTATTAAATGTCACAATACAGAAGTAGATTATAAAACAATAATAATGTATTATTTCAGAACATTCAAACAATAATAATTATATCAAAAAAGAAAAAGATAAGACATTTTTACTGGGTGATAATCTCCCACGCAAACCTAACTAACTACTATACGAAAAACATCTCAACCCTACATTTCTATACTGTATGAAGTATCCGTGGCGTCTTCACCTTCAAACTAATCATCAAATGAATAATGCCTATGTACAATTCACCAAATTTCATGGCAATAAGCTCATCTCCAACGCCGTGAAAAACCATTAAAAAAAGTTTACTGATAAATTCAAAGAGTTCGAAATTTAAATGAATAAATGCGGGCCAAGATTTTGTTCTATATTTTACTTACCAACAACAAAATACAGATCCTAAGAGCTTTTAGTCAAAACCTGAATACCTATTATCTAGTAAAACGAGTTTTGTCCAAATCAGACTGTCTATTAATAGCTGCAAAGCTACATAGTATATTATTATGGCTGAATATTTAGAAGGTTGCGCCGTAATACTTTGTGGCGTCCAAAACAACTTTTTTGCGAAACACAAGAACACTATTTGACAAAAGTATTTCGGTCGTATAGAGCCTAAAAACTTGGAAATTCTAACTTATTATAAACTAGGATATGCCCGTGATTTCGTCCACGCTTGACTTCCCGCGACTTTCCCGGGACACAAAGTACCGAAGTATTTAAAAATAATGTAAGCTATCGTTTTAGTGAAAACTGTGTAGCATTAAGCTAATTTTATTACACCCGAAAAACTAAAAATCGCTTTCGGGAATATTCCGGCGAGAATCTCGGAATAAAAAGTAGTGCAGATTTGAAGCCTAAGAATTTGCTGTCGATCAGAGGAAACCGCATCGCAATCGGCCCAGTAATTTTTACGTGAATCCCGTAAAAACAGACAAGAAAAAAAGAAAAAAATGCATCGTGTTTATCATCTTTTATATAGTCTATTTCAGTTGTTTTTTCTTAAATAGCTTCAATGTTCAACGGACACAGCATTTTTATAATATTATAGTTGAAAACATGACCGTGTTTGTTACAATTTCACGCCTTAACTACGCAACAAATCGTTGCGTTTTATTAGCGCCACCGTTGCAATTGACTAACGAATACACCGTCATGGCACCGAGAATGACAACGCAATTTTAATCTGTTGCTCTCATGGTTGGTCCTACATTTGCTAGATGGCGTTACGTTAGATATTCTTGACATGTTTACAGGCTGCAACGAGATGCATTAATATTGACTATTTTCACTAAGTACTTAAAACATATTTTTTTATTGCATGAGTTCAGCAGACAGGCATATGGGCCACCTTATAGAAAGCGGTTACCATCGCCTACAGATATTTGTTACACCGAAGGTGCTACCAATGTGCTGCCGATCTCCAAAGAGAGACTGGAGCCAGGTCACTAATGCCGGAACACAGCTCAAGGTTGTTATGGCGGCATATTTTAAAACAGGGATGGTAGCCATTCAGACGGGCAAAGATCCTACCTGCTATGGGTTGTTTTATCGCCTCTTACAGACTCACTTCATTCACTTTTTTTTAAAGTACAAGAAATGTTGAAGCAGGAAAGCATTGTTGCATATTTCCATTGCCGCAAAATTTACCCAAAAACTAGACGATGGAAGGTCACCCACTCGTTGGCCAATGCTAGAGGCTGTTTACGTTTCAAATGGCTATTACTAAACCGGAATACGTGTGTTATCTCGCGTGTAGCTAAATAGGGCGAGTGATTTGGTATGGGCATTAACAAGCTGATCACGAACAGACGGATTCTTATAAATAAAACTATTTATATATTTTACATGGGTGATGGGTGGATTCAAGCGACATTTACAGAAGGTCTACATGGTGTAATTTTAACAATAATTGAATGGAGCTTATGTCAAATTTAAACCGATAGTTAGGCAAATGAACGGATGACAGTCCTATATCTTCTGCTCGACCTACATCGCCAGATTAGTTAAGAATTTCTTTTAAGCTAGCTTGTCTGGAAGAGATCGCTTTTTAAGGCCGCCTGATGTTTTGCCAACAAGTATTGTAATTCTGCATTTTGAAAGAAAGAAAGTAAGAAAATTTTATTTGAAGAAATAGTGACGTAATTACATTCCTAATACTTTATACACAGAGCATATTTTGAGAATTTTTACGCCGCATTTTCAGCAAAGAAGATTTTCACTCAGCATATTGCTGTGCCGGAATTATATCCGGCACAACACTGATTTTCAGTGCAAACCTTCCTTTTGGCGTGAGACCAAAACGAACCAATTTTGTTAACTAAATAATGATAAAACTAATTAAACTTATGTAATATTTAATTAATAAAACAATTAACAAATTTTAATAAAACCAAAAATAAATACGTTACTTCAAAATTAAAATAAATACTCGTGTTACAACTTTGTTGTCGTGTAACAATTTTGTTTTTGTATTTGTTTATTTTGGTGACTTTATTGCTCACAAAAATAAACACCAAGTTACCATGCAATATAATGCAAGAAAATAATATTAATATGTTTAAACAAAAAATATTCCAGTGGTTGACAAAAAAATCCTATTATAGCGTACAAGAATATTTGAATGACAGATAACTATGAATATTTTTTTACATTGTATTTACATAACTCATTTAATAACTCTGCACTCGACATATAATCTATGATCACTGTATAATATTAGAAAAAGAAGTAAAATTAATGTCTGTAGATTGAGTGGACTACACTATGTTTTTGTTAATTAGTTGATTTTCAACTTAATTACTATTTGCATGCCTGAAAAGGCAAAAACATGTGAAACATTACACAATATATTGTCATCTAATATTTATATAATACTAACCATGTTTTTAAGCAAATAAATGATTTGATTTGATTTTATTTGACCTACCGAACCTAATCTAATCCAATGAACGGTCCATGAGATATAAGAATAGAACATTAGAACAGTAACCTAAATTCTTACAAACCAATACATAGTTAACTGGATCAATTTGTACTTTAAAATTGAAAGTTCCAATTTGACCCAATTGGTTGGAATATTTGAAGTTTATCGATTTAAACGTTATTAAGGGCACATTAGAAAGGTCGAATCGAACTAGTATCGATTAAACGTGAAAAGTTAAGTGCCGTTTCGGTTTCATGCCAGTTTAATTGCTATCAGAAATAAGGAGAAAAAACATTCTGAACATTATTAACGATTTACAACATATTTTTAGATCAACAAGACAATATATATATAATAATAATTAATAATGCTGCTATTAGACAGATCAACCAAAATCAATTAATTAAACTTAAAGTCACGGAACTAAAACAATACAATGTATTTAATGGCATCGAACGAGTCTAGTAAATATCTATATAAATCAAATTGTTTAATTAATTCAAGTTCAAACACAAAAATGTACTGCATAATATTAATATCGACTTGAGCTAAGTGTCCACATTGCCAGGGCTGCGCAGAGGCTAGGTCATATACCCGTAGCCCTGGCATAAGGCGAGGGACGGAACACCCAGGGGTTTTAGTGGGTATCCCTAACCAGGGAGTGGAAATAGTATGGCACCAGTTCTGACTGGGCATGTCACCCCCGATCTGACGAATCCTACACTCGGTCGCGAATTATCCCCCCAAGGTTCTGCCCTTGTCGCGGCTTAGTCCTCAATCGGATTTCCCCTAGTCAAAAAAAACGTGGTCATATGTCCGCATCGTAATGGATTATAGAAGTAGGCAGCGATCTGAATTGTCGACGCAACCACCAGCAATCGGATTGCCGATGCCTCTCCATTCGGATTTTCGTGATGAGCGTACATACGGAATGTGTTTGTGAGATAATGGAGGAAAGCGAAGAAGAGCAATTTGTCGTAATTGCTTGTTTATAATCAGAATAAGAAGAAATAATAAAAATTACGAATGTCATCGGCACGCATCGCAATAGTTGCCCCTCGGAGTACAAGCGTCGGCATTGCCGATGAGCAGATTCGTGCGCTCCGTACGATACGGCTCAGTGCGCGCACTTTCTATACAAAGAATAATACGATCTGTTTGATACGATGTGTCCGAAGCTTACGATGCGGCCATTTGTGCATTTTCTCTAAAGAATTAGTAATCGCTGAATCCTGGAGGTCAAGTGGATAACATAGGCTTCACATTCACATGTTTTTTCCCCTTCCACCGGACAAACTTGATTTGTCCGGTCTTTTATATCTTTTATATTTGGGTACTATTTTTGGTTTTATCTTTTTTTGTATATTTTGTCCTTTTTTATTTATATATTTTTTCTTCTTGCTTTGATCTTTAAAAAAAACTTACATTAGTTCCTTATGTCTATTACAATTCTCTCATATTCATGTATTCTTATATATCTTTGTTTCTATATATGGTTCTCTTTATTATTTTTATACAAAAATCAATAAACTTTTCAACAATGATTTTGCTCATCAGTTCTGAAGTATTCTGGTATTCTAGATCAATTCTCAAAAATTCAGATGTTACCAATAATTTCTAGTGCTACAATCTTGAGAATATGGTGGAAACAAATGGACAACAATAAAAAACACCTTTATTATCATGAGGTCGAGTTCTTGACCCTTACGATATGGATAGTAGATCAATTACGGAGCATGGACAAATGACATCATTGTAATAATAAAAAATCTTAATGTAATAAAACTGTCAAACATACCTATTTTAAGTGTCAAGAAGGTTAAAGCAGCAAATTTTGCAGTCACTAACTTTAAAGACATCATGCAAAATTTTCTTATTAGCATAGAAAAATATTTCCTCCATAAGGCGCAACACAAGATATATTTTTTGTATACGATAAAATGGCTAAATCTTAAATTCTTCTATTTTATTAATGATTTCATTTAGGCTGGGTCCTATATCTTACTAACTTTTCATATAGGTTGCGAGCGTTTTAAATTTGACATGCGATCCATATAAGTAATGTTATTACTTATATTAATTCTCAAATGGTCAGGCAAAGGATGGGCATTTAGTATTATATATCTTACTAGCTGATACAGGCCCGCTTCGAGTGCCGTATAATCCGTTCTTAGCTGACGTCTACTTGGCAAAAGGAAGGTCTGTGCCAAATTTCAAGTCTATAGGTATTACAGTTCCTGAGATATCGTGATGAGTTACTATATACGTGGATTTCAATTATAAGAGTATATATAGATTACTCATTCAATAGAATTCACTAAAATTCAACCAATGGCCTCACCATGACATTACCTGTAAAATTGTAACTCATAGTAAGATACAGCAACGGTCCATGAATGAGTAGTAAGATATAAGAACTGGACATAAATCATTTCTGAACTTTACTGAGAACTATTTTAAATTATGAATTAATAAACTTTATTTTCTATTTTATTTAATTGTCATTTGAGCTCTCTGAGCGCGGCAGTAGTTAACAGAAATACGATTTCTGAGTACTTTGTAAGAATTCCTTCTAGTTTTATCTGGGTAAATACTAGTAACTACATAATTATTATAAATTAGCAACCCGTGCGAGTAATGGATACTGTTAATGACTACAATTTGCTATAAACGACTATGTTCACCAATTATCACAACAACAACAACAACACTCTTTATTGTACACCAACTTAAAACAGTGACACATTAACATATCTGAAAATTAGTAGGTAGTAGTACAATGGGCGGCCTTATTGCTTAAAGCAATCTCTTCCAGGCAACCTTTGGATGGACAAGGATCTCAATTAAAATAAATTGTTGGCGTGTAGCTTAAGACTAAACTAAAGATAATATAATATCACAATATCACTCAAGTTATTACTAAATAAATACAATGTTTATATTCTTTCATTTGTTTCTTCTTGAAAATATTGATTTATACATACTGATGTTCCAAGGTCAGAGTTAAATGTGATATAAATTAGTAATTAATTACTTTAGCAGACTTTGTTCGGGTTACTATCACGCGCTTCACTATCAGTTGTACAATAATTGCCGTAAAGTACCGTGCTACGAAGGTCTGGCCTACTCTTACTTTATTATCATTGTCTTATTGCTAAATGGCGGTTATTATCAGGTCGGCCACTTCCCCATTTTTTCTTCTCCAGTTCGCATAATTTTTGGCATCTCTTATAGTGTGATCATCATTATCAACAATCTAACTAAGTCTAAGCCTTCTATCATTCCCATGTAATCTTTTTGAATTTTGGAACATGATTGATTGGTAAGTTGCTTTTAAGCATTCAGAATTTCTCTTTCTAGTATTCCTATACCTATAGAATCTGTAACAATTCGGGATCGGCAGTGGTCGAAGTGGTGAACTATGAAATATATAAAGGCATTTAATAAGTTTAATGGTACACGATTGACGACAGACATGACGGGAGAAAAGAATACATGAGAAAACGTAGTGTCAAAAATATTCAAATATAACTTGACTTCTGAGGTGCCAGTGCCAAGTTACAGACCTCATTTTAACAGAATCACATGCTGCTTAGCTGTTTTCAGTTGCTTTTTCTTCCTATTCTTTTTATTCCTATTATGAGATATCAAGCCAGCTTTTCTTAGGCCTACCACTTCTACCAGGCAAATGCATATCATATCTTTAATTATTTATATTAAAAGACAGGGCGCTACATTTGCTTCATATTTTCATAATGCCGTCATTGGAAAGGCATACGTGACCAGTCCAATGTACTTGCCTACTTATACGTGTGTTTCTTAGTACTTGTTTCACATTACACCGCTTCTCAATAATCGATATGAATGGTCATAAAATCAGTATGCTATGTCTGCAATAACATGGGCAAGCGCAGTTCAGGTGCACGCAAATGGCAGATTTTACGACTGGTGTGCATTAAATATTCAAATTGGCTGGAAACTTGAAACTATTTAAAACAATTTGTTTAGGAGCAAATATTTACTAATCCACTCTTCTACTAAGTAACTTTCCTATTTTCTAGTAACCAGCATCTCACGTTATCTATAGTAAATAAAATATATGTACCTATAATATGATTATTTTAATTTGAATCTAAACCGCCCCGGGACCCACTTGTTATGTGATCACATAACAAGTGGGTCCTGAGGCGGTTTAGATTCTTTAAACCAGATAGAAGTGGCTGCAATCAGGTTCCAGGATTTAGGTAAATAATTTTTGTGTGTGTTCAAGTGGGTCCCAGGATGATTTAGATTCAAATTTGAACCAGGTAGTTGTATTAAAACTACATTGTCCCAATGTGTATGATGTCTTTATTCTCGTGTTTAACAAAATGATACTACATTTATGCTACGTGTGCAAATACTTAATTATTGTGCGCTGGCCCCCCTTACAATAAACAATACGAATGCTAACTACAATATAAAGCTGAAGAGTTTGCTTGCTTGAACGCGTTAATCTCAGGAACTACTTACCGGCCTTATTTGAAAAATTCTTTCAGTGTTAGATAGCCCTTTTATCGAAGAAAGCTATATATAGGCTATATATCATCACGCTAAGACCAAACTTTTTTAACTATATTTCACGCGGATAAAGTCGCTGACAGAAGCTAGTAAAACATATTATGATTTATTTAATATAATGAATAAATTGACTGCGGTGCCAACATTGGTATAGATTACTCTATTTACATACCTATGTTTAACTTTTCTGCACTCTACGGACCTAACGGTTCAATTTCAATAGGGAACAAATGTAACCAGCTCTTATTTAGGTTTCATGTTTGCTCTTCCTAAAGACTTCAGTTCAGATAAGGCAGAGCTGCCAGCCCCTCTATGGAAGATGTGACGTAAGTGTCGAAATAAATACATACATAATTAACTACTAAATATCATATTAAACATGTGCATCAACTATATTATTCTGTACTTAAAACTATATATTAATAAGTGAAGCAAAAACTTTGTCCCTCTTTTTACGAAAATTGCGCGGACGGAGGAGTATGAAATTTCGCACACTCATAGTTTATATAGAGAAGAAGCGACTAATTTATATATTTTATTATAATGCGTAAAAAATACATTAATTCAAATTTAAAAAAAACATTAAACTACCATGTACTTGACCACACATGCATATATACTCTTTTGTTTATTGTTGCCTTGGCGAAATCTGTGAGTATAGCAGTATAGTCTTTGACAACAAATTATCATGTTCGAATTTCGACCACGGGCGACCAGTGTAAATAAAGAGGTATGATTATAAATATTATTTACGAACTTTGGAAGATAAAGCATATGCAATTAAACTCAAAGGAGATAAATTTATACAGTTTGTCTTTAAAATATTTGTTAAGTCGAGTGTAGTATTTATTATGCAATAGTTATAAATATACTCATTAATATTTGTATGTACAAATGATAAAACTATATAATATAGTCAAACTTTGATTCATCTTCTATTGATGTTATGATTTTATAGATGACTATATATTTTCTCCGCATCGTCACCCCGGTCAAACCCTATTATGTAACCCTTTTTTATTTAGCCAACCTTTCAGACAGGTTAGGTTAGTTACATTGAGAGGGGCCCACGCCTGTCAGGTCTGCGTAGAGGCTAGGTCACATACCCATAGCCTTGGCATAAGGCAAAGGACGAAACACCCAGGGGTTTTAGAGGGTATCCCTCACCGGGGGTGGCAACAGCATGGCACCAGTTCTGACTGAGCATGCTGGTGCTATCCCCGATCTGACAAATCCCACACACGGGTCGTGAATTATCCCCCCAAGGTTCTGCCCTTGTCGCGGCTTATGGACCTCAAACGGATTTCCCCTGACTAAAACAAAAAAAGGTTAGTTACATTCTATTAAAAAAATTTAGGTGCTAGTCGCTTAAGGAAGATTTACTTAATTATATACATAAACAGTAAAGTAAAAATTTAAAATTATAAAAAAGTACCAAAAAGTACTGGAAAGTATCGAAAAGTACAAAAGGCTTTAAAACCCCAAAAGGTTCAAAAAGCCCAAAAGGTCCAAATGTCCAGAAGGCCCAGAAGGTCCCAAAAGCCTAAAAAATCCAAAAATTAGGATTCATTAAGTAGTAATTAGAACTTAGTAGTTGGAATGATTGGCGCTATCCGGAACCTATCCCATTTTCCGCCATGAAATAAATATCATATGTCCATTCTCGGTATTAAAACTACACATGCCGAGAGTATTCTTTCAGAATGTACTAAATAATGCTTTACACCTTTTACCTTAATGAAATTATCTGAAAAGCCACGAAGAATACCCTTAAGCATTGTCGTAGATCCGTCTTATTACGCTAGACTAAGTTTTGGAGTGTCCAATCAGCAGTTACGAGAATTGGGGCACTATCTAAGCCCTCTATTTGGGGTAAAAGTTGAAACTTCGTTAAAGTAAATTGAAATTGTAATCTTCAAGGATCGTTCAGTTAAAAGAGTTTTACGTTTAATAGTATTAAATGAAAGAATGACAAATTGTAATATACAGATAGGAAACCAAAAGTTAGATCAAGTCAGAAAATTTGATTACGTGCAGTCTAAATGTTAACTAGAGACAGAAAGCATGAAAGAGATATTGAAAGGAGAGTTATAGTAAGTAATAAGGGGAATGAAGTGCTAAACTCTTTTATGAACAACCAGAAAGTGTCTGTAAAGGCACGCTTGGCTGTCCTTTAATAATCCACGCGGACAAAGACGCAGGCACAGCTAGTTTGATATAAATTTGAAATGTCATCCAAGGATATAGGATACTTATGGGATAGTTCGCAGACGAATCATAATTTTCCGGACGACAAATCCGTGGGAAGAATCTTTGTACTCTACAAATCTTTAAACAGTCCAAACCAATTAATAAGACACTGGCGCCTGAATTAGGTTGAAAATAAATTTTAACTACAAGTTATTAATGGTCAGCTCCTATAACTTGCTATTCATCCGATTGCCTTACCATTGGTAGAAATTCAACATTCTATTCGTGCAGGAACGGAGAAAGAATACAATTTGCGGCCGGGAGGCCTATCGAAGGCCTAAGAAACGACAAAACAACCCGCAGCCAGGTGGTAGGGCGTTTGCCCGTCTAGATGGCTACCACCCCTGGTCTAGAGTATGCCGCCATAACAATCTTGTGTGGTGATCCGGCATTAGTAGCCAGGCTCCAGTCTCGCTTTATAGAGCAGCAGGCATCAGCACCTTTAATGCTGCAAATATCCATAGGCGATGGTACCCGCTTTCCAACAGTGATGCAATAAAAACTGATGCAATAAAAATGATGTATTCAACTTGTAAGACCACACTAAAGACAAAATGACAAAATAGTAGGTAGGTAAGTGTTAAACAATCCATGTTGAAATTAGCTTTATCGGTTAAAACTTACAAATACTACAACAACAAAATAACCCAATGACGAATACATTCATCACGTGCTGTTTATTATTATGATGTGTTGTTACTAATACTAGTAATGACTATGTCATTTTATCATTATAGTCCTGTATAGTTAATAGAATGAACAAACTTTTAATACCTCACTCAGAGAACTTTTAATGCCCATCAACTTAAAAGCGATTAAAATTTAATCCATAAAAGTCTTATGTTTTTATATTGTATAGGTTCGCGTTTGGCGGACACTGTGCCTGTGTCAGGTGGAATTGTAGGCTAAGGAGCACGCATACCTAGAAGATACTTATCTGCGGAAGACTTGCAGACACCTAAATTGTATGTTTCAGGAGAAACAGACGACCATTAAGAGTTCACTTCTTTTTTTGTCAGGCCCCTGGAGGAGGCCACCAAGGGGTATGCGGGACTCCCGGTTGCCGGTGTTGCACAGAAGCTTTATATAAGAGCTTGGAAGCACCAACCGCCAGACTACCCACCAAAGCTTCCAGCGCCCCTCCGCATCATGTTGAGGCACCACGGGATCGTAACCGACAAGCCGACAAGGTGGGGTGTTCCTAGGACTAGAAAACCCCATGACACTGGGTGTGGCTCGCCGGGAGGGTCTCCCGACCTCAGACCCAGTAAATTATCGGGAAGAGATGAGCAAAGCGCCAATTGCGAACTCGCGAATTCGCTTGCTCATCCTCTTCCCCTATCCTTTCGGCAACCTCCTTCTGGAACATAACGTCCTAACAGAAGGAGGCCATTGCAACTCTTAAGCGGTTTGTATAATATAATCTTTGATAGTTGCACCCGTGACTCAAAAAGATAACTAAGGTGGTATGGTATGTTGTAATGAGGAGGGATGGAAGTTATGTGACAAAAGATAAAAAGTAGGTATTTTAAACTAGAAGATCTATGGATACAAATAATAATAGATCAAAAAAAGAGATGGATGATCTGTGTGAAGGATGACATGATGATTTGTAGTGTCACACATACGCCAGGTTAGTTGAGTAAAGAAGAAAAAAAGACATACTGTGCTGCCTCCAAATGATTGGGAGAAGGTGAAAGGAAAGAGTCTCCCGCAAACGAAATGGTGTGTGTAAACTAATATATAAATAAATCCTCAACCACACCGTAATCTTGTCACCTTTATAAATAGCTCACCTTCCATTATCCGATGTTATTTATAGAGATAATACAAACCGACATATCGGTGTGAATATTGAATTTTCCGTACATTCTGTAACCTCTATGTTCATTCATGACGTCATAGTACGTGTTATTGTAATTGAGGTGATGTCATACACAATTTTGTGTACTAAATTAACATGAACGGAACTGTATGTAAGAATTGTTGTTGATTTGGTTTGTTGGACGTAATTTGGCCTTATGGTCACATTTAACTTTGTTAAATAATTAAAATGTATAAGATCATTAAAATAATTATAATAGGCGGCCGATAAACACACAAATCCCCAAGCTAAGCAAGATATGCTTGTGTTAAAGATCAGTGTTTTTCAATTTGTGGGTCGCGACCCCTACGGGGGTCACAGAGTCTTGATCGGGGGGTCGCCGGCAAAAGACAAAAGGCACTTTAAATTTCTACCTCGTACTTCGGTTCTTTCAAAGATTAGCAGTTTTTTGTAGAGTATAAGGCACTAATAAAGAATAAAACAAACAAAATAGAAACAAAACATAAACGTAGTCTTTTGAATTACTAACTTTTTGTCTGTCTATGACCCTAGGGGTCGCCAAAATGTTTCAATTTGTAAGGGGGTCGTGTATTCAGAAAGATTGAAAAGCACTCTTATAGATATTATATAAACTTCGAGGGCAGTTTCCAGACACCCAGACCATAGAAGTAAATGACGGAAAATCTATTTGTGAATTTTTATATACAAACTGTCACATCTAGTTTTCATATGGATAGGCATTATTATTATCTCTGCAATCTTGCTACGATCCTGTCATACATTTTTCGCTTCATCTATTTTCATTAGCCTCTGTACGTCGATTTGACGTACATTATACCAACAATATTTAATACTAACCGCGGCCTCAGGTTGAGAAACGATGACCTAGAATCTAGATCATCGTTTCTCAACCTCAGATATCTAGATTCTAGATAACCGCACAGAACGGAAATAATGTGATCACTAACAAGCTCTATCACTGATTATTCATACAATTTACTTTGTTAAACCTTTAATACAAGGTTCAAAATATATACAAACAGGACCACGATTGCATATACCATTAAATATTAATACGTGAAGCAAAACTTTGTACCTCTTTTTACGAAAATTGCGCGGACGGAGGAGTATGAAATTTCCCACACTTCTACTTTATATAGAGAAGTAGTGCAGAATTCTAAATTATGCATAAAAACCACATTAAATCAATAAAAAAACATTACTCACACTACCCTACCATGTATGTGACACACACACGCATATATACTCTTTAATTTATTGTTAAAGTCAAATTAACAGTGTAGCCTTGGCGAAATCTATGATTATAGAAGTAGTCTTTAACAACAGAACCTTAATAATGTTCAAACTTATAATTTAAAATAATTATTAGCATTAGTACACAACAATTATGAATATATGTTTCTGGAGAGTTTGTTATACTGCTATTTTTTCTTCAACAGTAACAAAAACTGCATTGGAAACAGTGGTAGACTTCCAATAAGTAGTCGGTAAGATTCCATTTTTAAATTAATTAATAAATAATTATATTGCACATAGTTATATATTTATTATTAAAATGTAAGTAATCGTACAATAATTATGTATACCATCGCCATTCCTAATCAGCAATATTCTTGCCACGGGTCGTCTGGAAGTGATCGCTTTTTAGCGATAAGACCGCCCTTTGTACATAATTAGAATAATACTAGTGTACAAACTCTTTGCATGTTTCTATGGTCGTTTGACTTTATGTAGAAAAAACATCTTGAAATGTAATGTCAATTGAAGAAAATATATTCGGTCATATAAATAAATTTATTTGCAGTTTTCTTATTAAACATATCGAAATTCGATATAACCGTCGTCCCTACGTCCATAACTAGTTCGAAGTTTTCTGTAATGGTGTACAATAAAGTGGTATCTATCTATAAGTTTATAAATGCAAGAAATTAAACACCACGCAATACATACCAAATATTCAGATTACATCAAATTGGTTCAAATTCACATCCTTTAACTGAAGCATATCAAGGTTTATTTACAGGATACCTAAATACCTGAATCGATAAAAACCTTGCGCCACAACCAGTTTCTGGGAAGTCGGTTTATAGTCATTTATATTTTTTAACAGAATTTGCATTTCATTTTGGTCGTTTGTATAATATTCAGAACGAGTTCTTTGGTATTTGATTGTTGTTTCTGGCTGGATCGAGAAAAATAGCTTTTGTTTTTAAAGGAATTTTTAGAATTTTTTGTTGTTTTACAACAAAAAAATAACAGCCCATAACTGACCCACTACTGGGCTCGGGCCTCCTGCTATAGGGGGAACGGACAATATACCCACCACGCTTGTCCAAGGCGGCTTGGCAGGTTTGACACATCGGTTATCTCATGCAGGCTGCATCACGATAATTTCCTTCACCGTTGTTAGCACGTGGTAATTATAACAATATGTACATTAGGTCAGAAAACTGCCAATTGGTGCATGCATTCCGGTCAGTATAGCCCTTTGAGATTGGGACGCGTGCGCTAGCCATTATGCTACCAAGACTTGTACGTCATATTATTTAACATAAACAAGGTATAAACACCTGCTAAAAAACGACCTTTACAGACGACCAATTAGACGTCAAGTGCAATTATTATCAAAAAGTAAATATTTGTACAACACGATAAAAGATAAGAGGAATGTTTTAAATTCTTCAACACACATTAAAATCTTGTTAGGGAAACATCAACTCTAAGTGTATATAAATTAAAGTAGAATATCATATAAATACTTTCCGAATTATTATAAAATATTAAATAAGTAAAATTAACTCTTAGTACTAATAGTTCATGGTACAATTTTCTACAAAACATTTCTGTTTGTCGCCTAAATAGTTAAATAAGTTTTTTGAGTTATAGATGGTTATGCAGTTTTTGTTTTCAAGTCTTTTAGATAGTGATGTTCCTACTTAACGAGCATCTTTGCTGGAAACATTTTTAATTGGTTACCACAGTAATGAGCTTATTGTTGTTTATATGCAGGCATTGAGATAAGAATGTGAGAGGCAATAACATTTTTTATCTTCTTTCAAAGTTACTTCCACAATCTTTCTAGCCGTCCTGAAATTGCTAGTTTTAGAAGTTGCCAATGTTTTCTGCATTTGCTTTTGTGGTTTAGTTGTCTAAGCTTTGTTACTCAATTTGACTGAAATGCAGGGATTCGATTACTGGTAGGGTAAATTTCGTAAACGAGTTTTTAGTTATTCATATTGGTTTGAGTGCGTAGCAATTGCCATCAATGTTTTTCGT
Source organism: Dendrolimus pini (assembly GCA_949752895.1). NCBI lineage: Eukaryota > Metazoa > Arthropoda > Insecta > Lepidoptera > Lasiocampidae > Dendrolimus > Dendrolimus pini. The sequence continues at coordinate 2,265,609 of OX457137.1, forward strand.
TGTACTCGTATATTGAATTATTCAAATAACACAAGTATAGCCTATTTAATTTGTAAGTATATCACTAGAGTTTACCCCTAGCCTACGCCGCAGGTCATACCCTAGCAAGTTGCTCTATATTACTTACAAAAAAACATAATATGGTTTTTTATATATCGAGGGTTTTATAACATATAGGCGTATACGCAAAAATGCTATTTTTTTGTTATTTACCATCTAAAAAAAAACTAAAAAACTATGCATGTTACAATTTAGAAAGTTTTACCATATGCAAGTTGTACCTAAGTAGAAGGGTAATCAAAATTTCAGCCTTATACAATCAACTAGTTTTGTTTTATTCCCAATTTTGTCCCTTGTGTAAAACTGATTTTTTGTCTGTACGCCCATTTTGTTATAAAGCCCTCAATATATATAAGCCTGGAGTAAAAAAAAAGTAACGTTTTTTTAATTTTTATTGCAGGAGTTCAGCAGACAGGAAGACGGCCTACTTGATGGAAAACGGTTACCGTCGCCTATGGACATTTGCAACACCAAACGACTACAAATGCGAAGCTGCTCTCTTAAGGGAGACTGGAACCTGGTCACTAATGCCGGAACAGAACTCAAGTTTGCTATGGCGACATACTCTAGACCAGGGGTGGTAGCCATCCAGTCGGGCAAATGCCCTACCACCTGGCTGTGGGTTGTTTTGTCGCCTCTTACGATAAGCCGCCCGGCCGCAGGAAAATTTATTCTTTCTCTGTTCCTGTACGGATAGGACTAGCTGTTGAAAAAACTGCTTAAAATTCGTTATCTGGTTTAGGAGGAGTTTTTTTTATGTTTGAATAACTTAAAGCGGCATTATTTTAAGTTATTCAAACATAAAACAGATAAAGATAAAAATACATGTGTCTGTCGGTTTATTTTAAAAATAATATTCAATATAAAACCTCAACTTAAGGCTGCAAAGCCATTCATGTCATACAGTAATGTATGTACTATTCAAACCAACATCGTATTTATCATGACTTAATAAAATAGTTAAGTACTTACTATAAAGATCTCAAGGCTATCAACGTAACCATAAGTAATATCGCAATTATAAAATAAGGATCTATAAACTTGCAACAAGTCACACCATTTCTGTAAGAGACCTTGAAAGCTCTTAGAAATAAGATTTATGTCTAATGTGTTTGCTTATAAACGAGGTCTTATTATAGATAACTAGAGTTTAGCCCGCGTCTGCGCCGCGGGTCAACCTCTAGTGCGTGCCTCTAGTGCGTGCCTCTTGTTTAAAGAGGTTACAACACAAGTTACATTGTATTTAATTTTTATGTTACTGCTATTTGCCCCGGAAGATTCACTTCTTTTTATATTGCAGACGGGATAGTCTCCCGGATTAAAAATATCTATGCCAATTTTCGGTATTAAAAGTACATCATCGACCACGCCGACAACATCGACAGACAGAGTTACTTTCACATTTATAATATTAATAAGGGTTTCAGGCGGATGTCTATTACATTAATATGGCTACTTGCATTAGGAGCACTAATAGAACAAAAACTATATATAGACTCACACAGTCAACCCTCCATTAAAATTAAGGAGCAGAGATTTAATAAACATAAGTATTTTTCAATTGTGCTTATTCGGCCAAAGCCGAAACTTTAATAAATAATAATAAAAAATCCCAAAGGAGATTCATTACATTTTTGGGAAACAAATTCCTCTTGTCAAGTACCTAGCAATTTTTTTAACTTTGAAAAAATAACACTGTTATTACATAAACCAAAAGTATGATTTTATAAGAATGAAGTTCTGCAAAGAGATGACATAATTATTATAGAGATAATACACGATGAGATACGGCGTACAAATTTCAAAATATTCCATGTATATAATGATAATATTATGTAAGATTACGTCGATATTTCTTCCAATAATTATTTGAAGAATTAGAAAAAAAGAAAGTTAAAATCGAAATGTGTGGTGGGACACATAGTAGAAGTCAAACTTCATAGGACAAGTGGAAAAACGAATCGCAACGGACAAGAGACAAAACGAATCGCAACAAAATTTTAACTTGAAGTTTTACGGCCAGGATTTCAAATTGGACAAGTACATTAACAATCTGCCCGTATAATAATAATACATACATACATAATGAAAAAATTAGGAATGTTTCACAATAAAATCAATTTGAAGTAGACAATAACCGACTATTCGACGAGAGTCTTCAGAGCCTAAATCATCGACATAAAGTCGCTGGTTTGTCCGTATTCGATAGGATACACTTCGAGGAGTGTGCCCGGGAGTTACATGAATTGATTCCTCTTTTTCACCATTTTACTACTGGACAAGCAAACGTAAGCGCTAACGCCACCGATATATAGTGGAAATACCAACAAAACGGACGAAACACTATGCTTCCACTTTTATCATACGCACCGCTGAAGAGTGGAACTCTTTACCGTCGTCTGTTTTTCCTGAAGAATACAATGTAGGTGTCTTTAAATCTCGCGTGAACAGGTATCTTCTAGGTACCGTGCTCCACCTTAGACTCCATTTCCGCCTGACATCAGGCACAATGTCAGTCAAACGCGATCCTATTCGTTGTAAAAAAAAATCAGACAAGATTTCATACATAAAAAAAGTTTGTTTCCACAATAATTATTTTATATAGAATTGTATCATAATAATAACGTAATTATCTTGTGAAACATTCATGTTTTTTTTAATTAAGTTATTAGTATTAGTTATTAGTAGTTAGTTGTGTAATACGAATTTATAACAAAATAAACAACAGCCCATAACTGTCCCACTGCTGGGCTCAGGCCTCCCACACGAAATTGGTCGTATGTTAATTATACGAATTTATATCTTAAAAAATGTGGTAATGCGTGAGCGATATAGCGAATTCCATTTAGGTAGGCCTTAACTACGAATGCCTAACGACAGCAAAGGATTATCAATAGCCATTCGCATCTACGACGAACGATGGGTGAAATAATAGTCTATAAAATGTCGATACCATTTACTAAATAAATTTGACGATACCAATGTGCCGAATTCAATTAACGCTTATGCAAATTACACGGTATCGGAAAGAGGATCAAATTAGTTTCAATAAAGGCAATGTGTCAGCATTACGTAACGTACACGTATTCCAGTGAACTGTAATATATACAGAAACAATTGGAGTTAAATAATAATGATAATATAGGTGGTGATTTGGTGATTTTTTTCTGTGTTTGAGTGGGTCCCCGATGGTTTGAATCCACTATTGGAACCGGTAGGTGGCGCTGGGATCAGGACCTAGATTTTAATTTTTTCAGAGTAGAACAGCGTCTGCCGTCTAGTTCTTATTATTATGTAATATAGCACTATTAATATTAAGAGAAAATATCAAGCGTTATCATGCTATCCTACACGCCACTCCATCAAGGGGGCCAAATCTGTTACATCAAATATCTTGGCGTTGCGAAGATATTCAAAGTACGATTCGATTGCGAAAGTGTCAACAATTCGTATTCTACTAAATCCACAATATCGTCTATATCGTCGCGCCAGAATAATAGTACAAAAAATTGGTATTAACATTATTAGAAATGAATATTGAAAAGCCATCAACATTTTTAAACATTTATTTTCCGAACTTTTGTTTATAAATATTCCATAATCCTTGAGTAGTGTGCCACCGGTACGACATTGGGATTAAAAGAATACCAAAATCAGACAAACCTACGCTTGAGACGATAGCATCTAGCGATTTTGACGAGATAGTAATAGCAGACTTGGGATCAAGTTGTTTTTCGTCGTTAGGTTAGAAATGACAAACCTTTTTTTGTTGGAAATTATTTTTAAAGGATGGTGTCGATGGTTACTTAATATCATTTATTTATAACATTTCAATAATTAATCTATTTTCACTACTATAATGAAATTTATGCCAATTGATTTGGCGTCACACCATTGTCATGCAAATACTACTGATGATAATTATGCTGAGACTGAAAATACCTCGAAGTGTTTTCATAATTTATTAACTGAATTAAGAGACTTATTTATATGAGACAGTCGCTGTCTGTGCCCTTTGCATCCACCAACTAAAGGCAAATTTCTTTCTTTCTCCGCAGCGCCTCACAATTTAAGGATCTAGCACTAAAATTGAACATTGATATCTTTGTAACTAAACCTTTAGAAATAAAATTAACAAATAATTTTTCAAAGAAAACTAGTTTTTTCCAAACTACTTAATATGTATTCAACTTCAAATTCTAACTCTCTTTTCAATTTTTTAATTTCACTTTTTCATTTATAATTTTTCAATCTCCATCATCAACCACACACACTGACACACACACACACACACATCTTCATAAATTAACCTGAACAAGCCTATAGGCTTGCAATTAGCAATACTTTTATTTATGTTGTTAATTTATATCGTTATTTGACTGGAAGTCTTACTAAAATAAATAAATTTAATTACGTTTAAATTTAGCTGTATACCCAGTTTCTATAAGTTGTTATCTAGAACATAATTTGTTTGAGCTTATATAACGTTGAACCAGTCTGAACGAATGAATATCAAGAGAACACGACCTTGGCAATCATGTATAAACAGACTCTCAATTTGGAATTCAAATTTTGTCAAACTGATTTTGTTCTGCGTAAACTGTATGAAATTGGGATGACATCATATTCCGCTTCGGACGCTTTTGAACGGGTGATGTGTGGAAAATGCGATGCGACAAAAATTTCCATACATTTTGATGTAAACACTGTACGTAAATGTTGCTATGACAGAAATATCTCCAACTCTTTTGTTAGAAAGGACTTTCACGGATTTTAATTTTATCAGTGTTAGAAATTAAACAAATAGGCCTGTATTCAATAATTTCACAGGACTTGATTTCTTAAATAAAAACGCGAAAGCTGTATTCAACGGTCTCACATTAAGTATACTAAAGAATTAAGAAATAGAATAATATAATTAACACAAAATGATTCCCGTTTAGGGATTTACATTTGAGATACTCAATCAATGTGTTTGACTCTATTTAGTATTATTTACTGAAAAAACTGAAATATTTCCTACGAGCATTTTCAAGTTTCGTATATCCGATTCCCAAAAAGGAAGAAAATTAATGCTGTTTTTAAGCATTCACATTTTTCCAAAAAATTACCTATAGCCTAATTTACTTCTCAGAGAGTTAGAAATAGACATTTCTGTACTTATATATTGCCAAAACTCTCTCTTTCACCATATCCCAATTAATTGTGGTCGAAACAATATGTCTTTTCCTTCCACACTCCTCTATTCTGATATACATCTTCTGTCACACCACAAATCATCATAGCATCCTTCACACAATCCATTTATCCCTTTTTTGGTCTACCTTTACATTTGTACCCATCCGTCTTGTAGTTTAACTTTCTTTTTGTCACGTGTCTTTCATCCCATATATTGCCAAAACTAGCAACATTAAATATAGGAATTAGGCAAAATCAAATTTCATTCGTTATTTCACGGCCTTCATGACTATTTTTTCAGCAAAAATGTTTTCATTGCCAGATTTCGATTAGATTATACATAGTGAATTGTTTTGATCAGGCAGGTTCAAAACTTCCCGTGTAATATTATGAAATCCTTATTAAATGCAAGCATACACACACCTGCACTATCAATAATATAAATAACCCTCTAAACCACAAGTGAGGCTGAGTCATGTGTCATGGCTCATGGAGCGTGTAAGTACTTGGTATTACGTAAATCCGATCCAAAGCTGGCATCGAATATGCATATCTATGCTAATATCAGCAGCGACGTCGGGGCTGATATTCTTGGCGTATAAAGCACTGACTTTATAGCTGCTAACAATACCATGCCTGTATAACGTTAGTTTAGTATTTTAGTTATCATTATTATTCCTCCGTGCAGGAACGGAGAAAGAATACAAATTCCTGCGGCCGGGCGGCCTGTAGTAAAAGGCGAAAAACTACCCACAGCCAGGTGTTAGGGCATTTGCCCAACTGGATGGCTACCACATCTGGTCTAAAGTATGCTGCCATTACAACTTTGAGTTGTGTTCCGACATCAGTGGCCTGATTCCAGTTTGTCCTTCAAGGCCGGCAGCATATTGGCACCACCTTTGGTATTGCAAATGTCTATAGGCGGTGGTAACCAGTTTTCATTACAGTTGGGCCGTAAGCCTGTCTGCTGTGCTTCAGCAATAAAAAAAAGTTACTTTCATAGTATCACATCCTATGGTATTTTACTTTAGGGCAACGTTGTTGGCTTAGAGACTGTATTTGTTTTACAAAAGAGAGCCATAAGGTCCATTTGCAACCTCGGCCCTTGTGAGTCTCTCAGAGAACGCTTTATGGAAATTGGAATTATGACTATCGCCTGCCAATAAATCTTTAATAATACAACTTACATTCATAATAATATGAGTGCGTACAAACAATATAAGGACGTCCACAATGTCAACACCAGGCATAATAAAAGACTGATACTGTCGCCTTTCAGATTACGAAAGTACTGTCTTCTTCCTTGGTACACGCTTCTTCGATAAAATTCCGAATGAAGTGTTAGATCTGCCCTTCAGTAAATTTCAAGCTATATTCAAAAGTACCTTGCTTAGAACGGCATACTACACTATTGAAGAATATTTAAATAACAAAACTGCATTTACATAACATGTTGGATGGAAAATTCATCAAGGTCAGAACCATTGGTAACTTAACTAACCTGACAGACCTTGTCCTATCTGAATTGCAATATTTTTTTTTAATACTGAAGTTAGACGGACAGACCAGATTGAATCATTTTGATTGAAAACTACTAAACTGAAAGTATACAACGGTATATACAAGTTTTTGTTTATAGGGATTACTATGGTTAATTCATCCTAATTAAAAGAAAGGAACCGTTTAATATTGGTCTAATTATATTTTTTTTATGTATGTACAAACAAATTAAAAATAGTTCGCAAAATTCCTTGCAGATAAACGCAGAAACTTACGATCGCGAAGATTTAAAAAAAATCGTGTTTGCCAAAATCGCTCCGGAACCCAACAAAGAATCACAACATCCATCGTTCGAATCATGAATTGGTATATACATCATAGTTATGGTTTTTCATAAAACAACATTATAGAAAAAGCACATTAACATTTTTGCAACATCACTATAGATCTACCAAATCTAGTTATGTCGCAGGTTAGGGCTGTTTGAAAGATCTCTCGGGGGGCTCAAATTCTGATCCGCTCGGCCGTTGCTCGATATTACTTTGGTTGGTTATGTTACTTTGATTGTTAATAATTATATTAATATAAATTAACTACCTATTATACTAAACTATCTGTTAAGAATAAAATCTTATTCACCCAAAGATTACTTGGCTAGAAGAGATCGCTTTTAGTAAAATAGTCACCCTATGCTCTACTAGATTTATAGTTAAAAACGCTTTTATCTCTTTATTAACGATAAAAATATTTTTATTTGCATTTCTAAATTTTCACGTTTAAGCTTTATTTACTCACGTCTCTTATTTCAACCAGCAACCTTTTTGGAAAAATTATCTTCCATTCTATGCTCTATTATACTTATACATCACTGCAGTTTTAATCCTTGACATGAAAAATGTTCATATTTATAGTACAATAATTTTTAAAGTGTATATATAATGTGATACAATCTTTGCGAAAGATCATCCGAAAATCCGTTGCAGCCATCTAGACTTTAGTATAGGTATTTTAAACCGGTTACAGACAGCAAGAAACTTACCGCGTATTTCTGCGATGTGAGAGTCATATTCCGATTTGCTTCTTAGGTAATCCTTCCTAGGAGCAGTTTGTAGTGTCTGTGTCTTGTATTCAGAGTACCACTCGTGTTGTGGTGACTCTGCCCTCTCCTCACTCCTGGTCTCCGTAAACGTCCTCTTAACAGTAGTCACCCGTTCGAATTTGACGAAACGAGCACCTGCAGCCAGGTCGCCCTCTTCAACCTGCTGCACATGCTTTTCGGCCTCCTCGGGCTCTACATGTCTCAATTTAAAATTAGGAAAGGACGTTTCATATGATTTGGTAGGCGACTCTGTGTCCCTAGTGTGTTTAAGCTTAACGTCGATCTTCGGCGACTCCGGTCGCCGTTTGCGCTGCTCGAGACGACGTTCAATTTCATCCACATTCGCAGCAGAAGCGTCTACTGTCTCGCTGCTGGAATGGCCGCTCCATACTTTCTCGAAGAAGTTGACGCGGTCACGCAGACCGCCTTGCGACGGGGAGTCGCGGCCGTCCGACATTGCGACATGACCTGACTGTGCGGAGGATCGCTCAATACTGCCGGTGCCGGTTAAGCTAAGCCAAAGTTACACACTTCCACGGACGCAATTGCAGGCTAGACGCACGCGCTGTGCCGGTACACGTGTGTCACTGCCGATACCGGCATGCCGGCATGTAGACACCGCCTAGACAAGCCTTGGTGGGGTGCGTACAGCCCTACAAAGTACAAAGCCTTTCTTTCCTAGTTTCGGCTACGCTCGCCTTTTCCCGGACACGTAAACATTGCTTGGGTTTCCAATTGTCTGAAGTTAACCATAAATCAACTTCAAGGCATTGAAATATAAACAGGAAAATATTCTCAACATTAATTAAACAGTCACAACAAAAACATTATATTTATTTCCACAAAATGCCCTGTACATTAGACAGGTAGAATATCAGCGACTAATTATTATATGAAAGTTCTTAATAATGAATTTATCACATTATTATCATGTTATCTGTTCCTGTAGCATGATTAGAGATTAGATTCAACGTATATTGTTGGTAGTTTTCTAGATAAATTTATTGGAAAAGGTCAGTAGTACACTTTACAATGTAATTGATAATAAAATATCCACTTAGTACGTCTCCTAAAATAATGAACGATTCTGTAGAGAATGTGAACCTTGTATGTTTGTCTTATTAACTCCTGAGACAGTCAGCGAGACCAGACAGACATGGGATTGAGATCGTAAAGCTTTCGTTTTATCTTTTGGTATCAGAACGTTAAAATCGTGATTATTTTTAGTTCAAAGTTCGGATAGTAGAACTCTAGAACAATTGGATTGGATTGATAACTCAACAGTGAAGTAACGTAAATTGTCGTGTTTACCTTTAAAGATAATTTAATTTGTTCTTGCATGAGATAATAAACATTTTTCAACAAAAACCTCGACTTTGGAATACCTTTGAAACAAACGATCAACACACGACACTTTCGTTTTATATGTAATTATGATGGAAGTGATGGATTACATGTGTACTAATAGTCTCAAAATAATGGGTTTCTGAAGATAATGCATAGCAGAAAAGACTTCGAAGCGAATGTTTCGAAAGCAACTGGAGTCTAACGCTCAGATGATGATGGTGAAGAACATTAAATGGTATTTCAAAAGTGTAGCAGCCGCTTATATATACTGCTCACTTCCACGGCAGCAAGCAAAGTGGTGGCGAAAAGTAGCACGGGTATAAAAACTAATCATTATATTGAACACGGCATACTCATGTTGCTCCATTCGCTCACCTTTTTCCTACTAACTGCCGTGGTAGTGGATGCAAAGTAACGAGTGACCTCAACTGCTGACAGTTTTTCATACAATAAGATATTTTTTATTTACTTATGCTGGAGCGCACCTGTATTAGTGTTATAGATTATCACTGTATGTCTTTCAAGACCACGGTCCATAAAAATGGCCCGGACTTTTGGAGGGCTTGCGTGGGGCCATGGGGAGGCCAACACGTAGAGGCCCCTTGACAAATTTAATGTAAATATGTGGCGTGACACTGACCGGCGATTATCCCTGTCTACACCATACAACAATGCACCCAAGGACAAGCCCCGGCCAGTGAAGGACTATTGTGGTAAATGAAGACAAAAAGTACCGGGCTATTGGGGTGAACTGTTAGTGGTACTAGCGGTCTGGGAATATGGGGACTATGGCGTCTGCCCGTCGCAATGTTCGGGGAACATGGAAAAATGGGCAGACGGTGACTCGCCACTCCCTGCATGGGCCCCAAAAAATGCCATAAAAGGCAGGGGCAACATGGGTATGAGTGGCTAAGGGGTGTAGAGAGGTGGGCTGCAGGTTCACCGAAGCTACTTCCGACATTAGGCCATTTATCACTTCCACCCCTGGAGCTTGAGTCTTAGCTCTAGCGATCTCCACTCCGTGCCGGCTGGTTAAGGCAAGCACGGAGGCGGGGGCCTTGTCTTGGCCCCCGGAGTCAGGTACGAGGTGTCGCCACTCACCTAAGGCTTCGCCACAAAGCCCCCTGCGGGATTATATTATAGATTTATTATTAGTCTTAATAATAATGAGTGAGAGTAAGGTTTTTTTTTAAACCTGTATCTGTAACACTGTCGCCGATGAAGCCACACCACCGCAAAAAACAGAGTTAGAGAAAGTTTAAGTGGGAAAGACAGGAGCCCAAACTAGGTTAAACCGTGATAGTACACTACTGGTCTATATAATTTCATATAATCAAGTTACGTCAAGTGTCGCGGTCGCCTGTATCATGTCTCGGTAGCTTGTCTCAGTGGCATACTTCAAAGTCTACCCTTAGATTAAAAGTGCATTGAACCGCTTACAAAAACCAGTTCAGCGGTAAGCGATCGCGGAAGTGTTTGCATCCGATACAGTACCGTTGTTATTTAAACTTTAATTTAAACTTTCGAATGCCATATTTAAGAAAACCTCATACGCAAAGTTCAGTCGCTAATCCGTCAAAATTAGAAAGTGTTTTTGAATGTACAAAATACAACACGGCCGCGTATCATTTAATTTTTACAAATCTAACTGATAGACACTTTTCAGGAGATACAGGATAAAAGCAAAAACTTCTCAGTATAAGGAATAAAAACTGTAATTTTTTTTAAATCCCGACGAAATTAGAACCTCCTCCTTTTTTTGAAGTTGGTTAAAAACATTCAAGCTGGGAACGTACAAAGTAGATACTTTCAGTGAAAACTAGTTTGAGCGACACTTAAATAATTTTTCAGATATGGGATATTTTCATTTAATAAATATTTTTTAAAGATTCCGTAATCAAACAATAAAACACAAACTATTGTCTTATTCATCACTATAGACAGTTTTTCATGCATAAAACATATTGCCATAACTAAGTTTAAACTTGTTTACACATTATCGTAAGTAGAGCCTTACAACAAACAATTTCACCATAAAACTCTTTATAAACATTAAAATGTAAATAAGATTTAGAAACTGTAACATACGAGTATTTTATTCATACGTTTCATAATATTATAATATAATCTTAATCAAAACTAAGATATAGCCGCGACTTCTTAGTTCGTCAACCTACGACAAACATTTGACTAATGTTTTCTATTTTTTGAAAAAACTATAAAATCTATAATATTTTCTTAAGTTTTCGCGACTTGTATACATAATAAAACTACGTTTTAACGGTTTTAAGCGCGGTAATTTATTTGATTTTGGTTTATCCGACGTTGCGGCCGCTTTTCAGTGGCCGTGGTCACGGACGACAAAGATGACATTTGTCTAACGTGTATTGTTAAACTTTTATTTAGCCTATCGCCAACTTGTTCATTGAATTATTTAGTTTTAATTTTGTTTATGGATATTATTTACTCTATGGGAGCCTAATCTAATTTACCATCGCTTCACAACATGTTGTGGCTTGAAGAGAAGAAGCGGCGCAAGAAACACTTCAGCAAACATGCCTAGTTCTAAATTTTTTATATAATATTAAAATGGGTGGAAGGATAACATTTTTTTTTCCGTGTTAGGTATACGTGTTTGTATAGTTCTAATAAATTCTATAGTAGTTCCAACGGCATTTTCATTCGAGTCCTGTAACTCGTAACAATATAAATCCAGTAATTTTTCAGATAAGGGATACTTTCGATTAGATGCTTTTCTTCAATTCTGTAGTCAAACTACAACAGATGTTTCTACCATGAGACCTTTGTGCGTGGACTGTGAAGTATTTCCTAATTTATTTGCAATTACGAAAAATAAGTTACAAACATACTTTATGCGTGTAATAAATAATACTAGGCTCTCTTAGGCAAATTTCGCATTTTCCAGAATATAAATATATGCCTCTTGTTTGTAAAGTACTCATATCTTACCAAAGAAAATTCGACATAAATTCTGTATTCTCAAAATTCAAACGATGGTAAGGCAAATTAATTAATAGTAACATACAGGAACCGGCCACGAATAGGTTAAACAAAGTTCAAAGAAATAAACAGACAAACAATCACTTTATAATATTAATATATATTACAGATTATAATACTTTTTGAACATAACTCCACTTCTACGCAAGGTCAACGACCCCGGCCTATCTATCGCTATATACAAATGAAGAACGGTTTGTTGTCCGCCCACAGAGACATAAAGCCACCTTTGGCATTAACGTCGTGACTGGTGAAATAGGCACCGGGGTAGGCCAGACAAGTGGGTCGGTGAATGTACAATTGTGCACTCTGAGTTTCGACTTATCTTAATTCGATCACATATGTAATGATATTACAAAAATATTCTGTACTAGCTGTTACACGCGTCTTGTTCTGTATTGAATGAAGTGTTAGACCTGCCTTTAAAAAAAGTATTTTGCTTAAAAAAGGATACTACACTCAGGACCGCCCTGGGGCACAGTGAAAAATACCGCCCTATAATCTATGCACTGTAACTAGACTTCAAAACGTAAATATAACAATGAGAACTCGATTTTTAAGATTTGCCATCAAACGAAGTTGTTTAATGGCAATCAATTTTTGAAAATCATTCATTTTTATAGCAGAACCTTGAATTTTTTTTTGCTGACACTCCAAATTTGGTCGCCCTCCAAAATTTCGGCGCCCTGGGCACTAGCCCCTAGTGCCCCTAGGGGCGTAAATACATCACTGACTACACTAGTGAAGAATAATTAAATGACAAAACTGCATTTACAAAGCTGCTCGCTCGCTGCCTCTTATACTATTTATTTATGTCATTTGTTTTTAATTTTATTATTTCATGACTTATTTTGATTTATTATGCGTACAATATTCCGATATTATAGTGACGTAAGACAGACGGACATACGCTTTTACTAAGGATCCGTTTTTGCTCACAAAAACTAGGGAACCCTGAAAATGTCTACTTTAATATATTATTAACTTACAATACACATGTTACCAAACACAATACGATAATCAAAACCCTCAAATACATGTCACACTTGACTTCCCCATTCCCATAGTCAAGGGCATAAGGGCCAAGCCCTTAGACAAGGACAGAATATAATGTAAATCTATATAGTAGAAAGAGAGCCATGACCAATAATTTTCGTAGTAAATAGAACGTGACGACTGGGAATTTGTATTTGACTGTTTTGTAGGAGAAATTAATTTGCCTGTTTTATACCCAGACGAACGAATAAAGACCTAAAAGATAAAGATAGAGTAATTAAGACCCAGAAAAAACCAATTGCCAGATCTGAAGACACTGTAAGCTCTTCCTTCGTGGACCGTAATACCGATAAATGAATCGTAGAGATGTATGTACGCGCATAACTTGAGAACGACTTTACCGATTTTGATTAAATGTTTTATGTGTGTTTGAGTGAGTCCCCGGATTTAGATTCAAAATTGGAACCGCTAGATGGCGCCGGAATTGGATCCTAGCTTTTTATTTTTTCTGCGTCTGCCAGAACCTCTATTATCTAGAAACTTCGCGATAATAAAAATCGGATAAAATACCGCGCTTCAAATGTAGTTTTATTAAATAACAAATAAACAACAAATAAAACAATAGAGTTATTTGCAACACCAAAGGTGCCACCGCTCTCTAAAGGCCCAACTGGAAGCTAGTAATCACTGATGCTGGTGGTAACCACACAACTGAAGGTTGTTATGGCGGCATACTCTAAACGAAGGGTGGTAGCCATCCCGGCGGGCAAATACCCTACCAGCTGGCTATAGGATGTTTTGTCACCTCTTACGACGCGACATATTGTAAATTTAATTATGTGCACGTATCTAGATGTGAACTAAATTTTGTAATATGATGGTAGAATAAAGGCTTATTCTCGGTGGTCTCATTCTTCTTGGCCATTTAAGGCAGCGTGGAGGGCCTCGAGGAAAACCTCTTTGCCCCGGCTTCTACTCTACTCGCAACTACCCGTCAGTGGTGGGGTTTTGAGTCCTAACTGTGGACTCGCAATGTCTCTCGTTGGCCAGTCAGCGGCATCCGATGGCCTTCGCCGGCTTTGCATTGGCTTCGTCTGCGGCTAGGTTGGCCATTCGTTGGCGTTCGGTGGCCATCTGTGGCTTCGGGTGGCCTGATAGCGGCAAGCTTTTTTTTAATCACTTTACATACCTACATGAAATTAAGCAGGAGGAAGCCTGATCGCGCATCAAATAAGTCTATATTCAAATTTTCTTTAACCCAGGCTTTTAACGTTATCGGTTGTTTAACCGACGTTTTTCTATTAAGTAGCTTTCCAGCAAGCAAAAGCAACATCTATAAATGTAAACTTCAACTCAATATGTAGAATATGGTATGTATAGATAGACTCTTAACGATAGAAAGCAGCGCAGGCGCAGCGCCTTGACCGAGCCCATAGCCGTTCGAAGCACTGATCGCAGTATATAAATACAATGTTGCAGCTACAAAACGAGGTTGAGCTTTTAAAACGGCGAAACTTTTTTTGTGGAAACTTGATTGATATATTTTATGTATTATTTTGTGTTTTATATTTAAGAATATTAATTATTGTATGTTGCCCAAGAAAATAAAAATAAAAAATCCCTTCTCAAGTCCGGTAGACCTACGATCTACGTAAGATCGCCGGCAAGGATTGGATTAAAAAGACGGGAGAACGGGGATGCGTAGCGCAACTCGGAGAGGTATACGTCAGTAATGAAAGCTTCATTAACTGAATTGACTGAGATTGACTGAAGAAGTAAAATTAAATAAGAATATAATAAATAAAAGAACAAGATACGGGAATTTCATTAGTCTACAGATGAAATACAACAACAGAAAATTGTGTAGTGTAATAGTCTAGAAATAAAAGACGTAACACCATAGACACATTGCATTTGCAAAATCTATTTAAAAAAACTTAACAATGACACAGATCTGTCACAGCGTGCAGCTGTCAAAATAAACAATTCCCGCCCAGCTTTCACGTCGGTCAGTTAGTTTTTCAAGGCCTTTGTTTTCTATGAATATAACAGGACAGTAATTAATGTAAATTTCTTTGATGTTGCTTCTTAATGTTATTTTTTGTTACACTTTATTTGCAAAATAGGTCTTAGAGTTAAAATTAATCTTATATATTAATTTCAATCTTTATCTGCCGGATAGTTTAAATTAATATTCCAATGGTTATTACACAGTAACACGTCAAGTAACATTAACAACATTATATGGCTGGCTGTCCACCACTTGTGACGGCAATCACCTAAGTTAATAACCACTCTAATAATGCTAACATTGGCCTTGCCATTTCTGTCAATATAAAAAAGCTAGGAATTATTGTTATAATACTATACTATTTTCAAGTATGTATTTTATTTTTGACAGTTCGATGACGGATCGATGAGTAATATCCTAATGCGTTACCGACTCCATTTTTATTATAAAAATTGACTTCATTTCTAAATAAGTTTTAATCAATTATTTTTCTTTATAGCATTACGCAATTATTTACATATTACATACAAGGCGTTCCATTAGTTGCTCATAACGCTCAAAATGCTCAGTTAGCCGAACACAAGGCGAACGCGGTCGTTGTGGTTGTGGTGAAAACGTCACTTATGACGTCATCATTTTCGACCACACAACGCTCAAAACGACCCATGTCAAGAGGTAGGTCGAATAGCCGTTCCACATGAGTTAACGATTGTAACGCCGGCCAGCAAGTGGAACAGGAAAAGTCGCGGTCTTGAACGTGGTCGCTGTGAGTAAGGACTCAATTGAATATAGCTATAGTATGGACGGTTTAATAGTCTGTGCGTTACATGACTCATAGCACATCACTTTTATGTCACCCACAACAATAAAGTACGACAATTATGTCATTTGTTTCATGTCGGCTTCACTGTCAAGAAATATGTAACTTGATAGACGTGCAAACGTCACAATTAAAATATAAGCGCTTGGAAAGAGTACAAATATTAATACTAGTGTGAAAGCTCGTTTAAACAAATCTGAAAAATGCTGTAATTATCAATTTAGTTAAGAAACAAAGTCATAATAAGATAATAGGTATTTTACAGGTCCGTATACAATAAAATTGTCATAGAAAAAATAACATAACATAATTCTTTATTTCCTCTTTAAGTACACAGTGAAACTTAAATCTAGTAACAACATTAACTAAGAGGCTGGTGCCTGAATTAGGTTAAAAGAAACCTGTGGTACAGGTCACCAGGATCAACCCGTTGGCTATAATTTGAGAGAAAAAAGAAAATATACTAGTATAACTATTCTAAGTAAACGTGTTAGAGTGAGCCCTTCAAGAGCAAAGGTGTGATGTAGTGTGTGTGTGTGTGTGTGTGTGTGTGTGTGATAGAGATTTGTCGCCATGTCTGCCTGTCAAAGAGCCCCGCCTCCGCGTCACTCGGCGCGGTTTTCAAGGCCCGACAGCAGCTTTTGTTTCTATGAATAGAACCGAAACATCGCACTAAGAAACTTTCACCAAGCTCCGCTTTAGTTTATAGTAATTAGTATCGTGAAAGTATTTATGGGCTAACTTTTGACGGCGAACAAGACTTCGGGTTTTCTATAATAGATTTGTTTGGAAATGGTCTTATGACCTTGGCATGGTTTTGCTTTTTATGTGATTAATATTATAGAATAGACTATTCTTTATTACACACAAGAAAACAGTACACATGAGTTAATATTCATTTAACTAGTATAATCTATAGTTATTATACTAGTATAACTAGTATAATAACCTTCTGGAGATAATTTCACATTTCTAATAGTGCGTATAGTTGTATGTAGATATATCTAATTTATAATATCATCGTATATCTAATTATATATGTTTATGTAAGTATACAGAATAGTTTATTTACATTTGATTTTATTTTTAATAGTATCTGATCGTGAATTTATTACTTGTATTTTAGTTTAGTACACCATCAAAAATCAATTTTCTTTAAAATCTCCTTAGACACTGGGTTCCCTAGAAGAGATTGCTATAAGCGGTAAGACCGCCCATTATTCTAATGCAAATACAGAAATACATCTATATTAATTGCAGCGTAGGAAGTCTTCAATGATGCACCTTTTGCTCGAGAAATGCATGTTCAAAAGTGTTCGTGTAAAATTTGATCTTCTATCTTGTCTGAGGAGATTGTTTAGAGATGTAAAACCTTTTAATATTTATGATAAGCATAATGATTATATCCTCTTCGTTTCTTATTGTTCATCTCAGCGTCTATCATAGCCAACATTCCAAATTTCTTTACATGTTCCTATCTATACATACAAATAAATAAAATAAAGTATCTGTTTGTAACGTCAGAATAACAGCTTCTTACTAAATTTAAAAAAATCTTTTTTTTGTCTGTCTGGATGTTTCGGCTAATATCTGAATTTTGCGATTTTACAATAAAACTTGTTACGCATAAGTAGTTCGTTTTGCGTTCTGAAGTTAATTTCGAAAGTTGGCGGTTGTCTGTAGACAATGAACGTTCGTCATATTAAATTTATTCATATGCGCGTACACACCGGCGCGAGCGTAATGTTTCAGCCCGCCTGGACTAGTGTGTACTACCCTTGATTAATCCGGCCTCGACACTAATCTTATGAAGTGGAAAGATTATTATTTTCGGATGTTTGTAATAAATAAACTCAAAAACTACTGGACCGATTGCAAAAAAAAAATCAATTCACCATTCATACGTTACATTATCCTTGATTGATATAGGCTATATAAAAATTAGGGATCCCTACTGACACCTCAATAATGTAACCCATCAATCTGAACAAACTACTTGGCACTGGAATTGGGTTCTAGGATTTTATGAAGCTTTATGTCTGTTGAGTGGGTTTCGGGATGGTTTCGATTCACAATTAGACCCAGCAGGTGGCACTGGAATCAGTTTCTAGATTTTTAATTTTTCAGGGCAGGACAACATCTGCCGAGATCGCTAGGTAAGTTATAAACAGACACAGTTTAAGAAATGTACCGTTTAAAACCGTTAAAACGTACTTTTAGAATGTATACTAGTCGCGAAAACATAAGAAAATACCACACAATCCGGCCAAGTTCCGGTCTCTCTTTAGAGAGCAACTTTCGTGTTACAAATGTCCATAGGCGATGTTAACCGCTTTCCATCAGGTGGGCCGTCTGCCTGTTAGCTGAACGCTCAGGCAATAAAAAAGAACAGGTCAACCGAGGTGCAATCTCAAAACCTCAAGGTTCCCGCCACATGCACACGTAAACAGACACCCAAGTGCATCCCATTGTAGTGCAGAATCCGGTCAGACCGGTTCGGCACTAGCCAAGACATAGGAGATGTCGCATTGTTTGCATTGCATTGTTAACAATGTACTTTGGTATGAATATTTATTATTTTGTAAGAAGCCAACCTTAAACAAAATGTATATCTATCTATCTATATATATATATATATATATATATATATATATTGATTATATATATAATCAATTGCTGTTTGTTAGTCTCGCTAAAACTCGAGAACGGCTGGACTCATTCGGCTAATTGTGGTGAATTATTTGTGGAAGTCCAGGGAAGATTTAAAAGGTGAGTAAATGTGAAAATAATGCTTGGAATATAGCAAAAACAACAATTTCGCTTTCCATTAGAAATGATTCCTACCTGTCAAACAAGCGTGATATTGGTATACGCTGGCTACGTACCTCTATGTAGCGCATGTTTGGTTGGCACAATATTTTGCCACGCTTGCACGGCCTATAAGTGGCGCTGTCCCATCGAAGTAAACATTGGCCGCGCGGGGCTAATTATGTGAAACAGCGATTTGAATTAGGAGTATACATAACGTGACCATTCGTCCCGATTTGGGCGGGACAGTCCCGCTTTCAGGCAGTCTGTCCCGCTGTCCCCAGCGAGGCCGCCATAGTCCCGCTGTGCCCAGCGAGGCCGATATAGTCTCGGTTTTGCAAACAGACCAAATGATAAATTTATTTCAAATTCCACTTATTTTTAGCTGCTTAACAAACTTGAAAGAATAGTTTTTAAAACGAGCATAATACCTGTTTCTACTCAGGGTGAGGCGTTTCAAGTTTAGTAAAGAGCATAATAAAAATAGGTGAAATTTAAGCCTGCATTTTTCTCCGTGTACTATTTTGTGTTTAGTGCGCTGATTATTTTGTGTTATTCTATCTTATATAATAAAATACTTATAAGACACTTAAACTTTTTTTTATTATATAATGCCGCAGATGTCCCGCTTTGACAAAAATTATAAATGGTCACGTTAAGTATACACCCTCTTAATATTTACTTTTAACCCTATCTATGTATTATGTAGAGCGGGAAAATAAAATGTATTAAACATATCATATTTCTACAGTAAAATAACAAATTAAATATTTTATAGGTTATGAAGTAAAATGTCACCTGTTGCCTCATGTCAATGACGTGGCACAATTATTATTTTTTAAACGGAGGAATTGCCTTTCGCACAATACCGGGTCCTTTGCTAGGGATTAGACCAAAGTCGATTATGGAGGCAATTCCTTTGGGGCTGCCAAACACTAATCGACCGGCTTGTGTCGAGACTCGAATACTCAATACTCCACTAAATCCACCCTCCTCCCATGTGCCCCGCGTTTATGGTAGGAAGAGTGTGAGACTTAGAACGTAGTTACAGCCACGCTGATCCTAGCGCAACAGTGTTTGAGAATGCCCCGGGAATCAGAGCAAACTCAGTTCGTCAACAGGGGTGAAGACTCCTCTGCTCCCTAGATGCTAAAGGGGTGGCACACAGAATGTGGTAATACTCGGCAGCACTCTAGCGAATTGTATTCGAATAAATGATTCGATACAAGTTGTTACACTAGTTTTAATTTTAATTTTGAAGAAACGTATTTATTTTTGGTTTTATTAAGATTTATTTATTTCTATTACAAAAGTAGAATTATTTGTATTAGTTATTATTATTATTTCATTAACGAAATTGGTTCGTTTTGGTCTTACGCCAAAAGGAATGTTTCCACTGATAATCAGCGTTGTGTCGGATATAATTCCGGCACAGCAATATGCTGAGCGCAAACCTTGTTTGCTGAAAATGCGGCGTACAAATTCTCAAAATATGCTCTGTGTGTAAAATTGTATAAGGAATGTAATTACGTCGAATGTGATACTTCTGCAAATAAAGTGATTCTTCTTTTTTTTTTTATTGCAGGAGTTCAGCAGACAGGCAGACGGCCCACTTGAAAGACTCAATGGAAAGCGGTTACCATCGCCTATGGACATTTGCAACACCAAAGGTGCTACAAATGCGCTGCTGCTCTCTTAAAGGAGACCGAAACCTGGAACCGGAACACTAATGCCGGAAGACGACTCAAGGTTGTTATGGCGACATACTTTAGACCAGGGGTGGTAGCCATCCAGTCGGGCAAATGTCCTACCACCTGGCTGTGGGTTGTTTTGTCGCCTCTTACGATAGGCCGCCCGGCCGCAGGAAATTGTATTCTTTCTCCGTTCTTGCACGGATAGCTTAATACGCTGTTTGATTTTGTAAAGATATGACATCATAACTTGATACGTTCGAAATCTACGAGACTGCGACATGTTGTAATATTATTAAAAGTGTCTCAGTTGATGCCCGTATCGGGTCCCCTACTGCAGCCGACAGGGCTGCATCGGAATGTAAATTTATGAAAGCTTACGGCGTAGTTATTTTTATACCCAATACAAGCAAAGACGCTAAACGCCCACTCTATGTGGTTGTAAGTGACTTACTTGACTTGTATACCATTAATGCCTGTACATAGGTAAGCTTGTGGCCCGTTCCTATATCTTACTCTTCATTCGCTTGCCTTATCATTATCAATTGAAATTTGAATATTATACAATACTTGCTGCCCGCGGTTTCACCCGCGTGGTGATGAATAATCGTTATATTTTGGATAATTCACACTATATCATTATAAATTATAGCCTATGTGTTATTCGGATGTGTAAGCTATATTACTGTAAAGTTTCATCAAAATCCATTCAGTAGTTTTTGCGTGAAAGAGTAGCAAACATCACAACGAATACATCCATTCTAACAAACTTTCTCGTTTATAATATTTATATAGGATATAGGATTTATAACCATCGTATTTACAATAATTACCTTAAAAAACGGCAATTCATACCTGAAACAAAGTAAAAAAAAACCCTTTAGAATGTTATTGCAAATCCAAAGTTTAAATTAATTATTACAACAAAACATAAGATAATCGAGTTTTGAAGTGATAACTTCTTATTGGAGAACAAACCGCAATGTTACGTAACGCGTTACGGCGCCAGTCTGTTTGTTCCTTTCTCTCACGCAAGTTATCACTTCTGTCGGGCGTCCCAAGACGCACACGTTGTTTTTAGATTTTTTTTAAAGCACTACCTTTTTCCTTATTTTTGAAGTGAAACTTCTATATAGACAGGGTCTTACGATTTTACGCTCACGAAAAAGCGTCTCGGCCGCGTGTTCTAATTCTTACATTTTTAAACTCGTGATATCTTTCGAATGGGATGTCCGAATTGAATAATTCAAAAAGTTATATAAAGGTATTGAAGCAGTCTTGAATATGAAGTGATTTATTTTGATAAGGATTAATACCAAGATACAAATAAAGAGCCTTTTCTAGCGGCGGCATTTTAATTAAAAAATTTAAATAAAAGAACACTTATTGTGGCATAACTATAATAGTTAGATATATAGTGTCGCGAAACTCTTTGTAAATAATGATGTATTCTGCAAAGTCGTAGTACACTATTTTATTCTATCATTAATAGCTTTCGCAGCGCACGCGATTTTAGGTGTTTTTTTTACACCTTGGGTTACATTATTGGAGTTTTAGTAAGGACCCCTAATTTATTTGTAAATATAATATACCCTATGTCACCCGGGAATAGTGTAGCTTGCCAACAGTGAAAGAATTTTTCAAATCGGTTAAGTAGTTTCGGTGCCTCTTCAACAAACATGAGCAAACGAAATTTTATTGAGTTATTGTTTTGGAAATATTTTTCTGTTAACAAATTTGATGTCCGAATGAAGTTGATGACGAAAGATGCGCATTTGTTAATGTTTCGTTGTATGTGTATAATTTTAGAGTAGACTATGAATGTTTTTTTGGTTTCGGAACGAATTCAGTTTCTTTTGATAAAATAAAATATGTTTAAATTAAAGCTGCATTCATTAAAATGTGCCTAACCCAACCAAATCATAATTTGCAGTAAACCTGCGAAAAATCGAAATGTGTGCTGGGACACATATTAGAAGTGAAACTTCAACGGACAAGCGGAAAAACGAATCGCAACGGACAAGTGGAAGAACTTCAATTGACAAGTGACAAAATGAATCGCAACAAAATGTTAACTTGAAGTTTTACGGGTAATCTACCCGTAAAACTTCAAGTTAAATTGTCCACTTGTTCGTTGCGATTAATTTGTCCACTTATCCGTTGCCATTCGTTTTTCCACTTGTCCGTTGCGATTCGTTTTTCCTCTTGTCCGTTGAAGTTTCACTTCTAATATGTGTCCCAGCACACATTTCGATTTTTTTGTTTACTGGATCGTCAACTCGTTTGCATGAGTTCAACAGACAGGCAGCCGGCCCACCTGACGGACAGCAGTTACCATCGCCTATGGACATTTGTAACAACAAAGGTACTACCAATGTGCTGCGACATTATTCTTAATTGTTAATGACGTTAGATATTAACAGATAAAGTATGTTCACTAACATAGCTATTCTTTAGCGACATTATTTTTAACTTGTTTGGCCACACTCCACAACTATGGCATTAGATGGAGCCCGAGCATTATGGAATATTTAAAGTGTAGAAATCAGAGCACCATTATGGATACAGCCTAACCAGCAACCGGTTGGACCAGGCTAGAAATCTGATCGACTATTGTGTGTCTGGGACTAGATACGTGTGCCTATATGCTATATCTAGACATAGGTCTTGGGCTCCGACCTCCAGTAAACTTGTTTGCAAAGTCGTAAAAGTTGATATTGAGAATTTATTTAAAAATGTTGCTATGAGTGAAGCTGCAATTCCACTCTGCACTTTCAAAACCAAGTAAGTGCAGTCACAAAAGAATATAATAAATATACCATTTAATACTACATATTTATGGTTCTTATGGGGAGTAATACACTATTTTGATAGTTTCTACCTACATGTTTTGAGAGAGAGAGAGAGAGAGAGAGAGAGAAATAACACTTTATTGCTCACCAAAATATAATACAATTACAAAAACAAACCACATTTACAATATTTTCAGAGATTACCCCCTAAAACGTAACAAACCTTACCTCTTTATAATATTAGTATAGATTACTTATATTTTGTTTATTTCCTTATATAATAATTCGTTTGTATTTATTTTTACTATTGCTGGCTGTACGGGTGGTACATATAAACACAGTTTTAAATGTTTACAATATTTAATTATACTGAATTAATATAAATTACAAATAGTTTTAATATAAATTATATAAAATAGCGCGACTTGGCTTATGGCGTGTGTAGGTGTTGATTGTACAACGTAGAAATTTGGAATGATTCAATAATGAGGTGGCGTGCCCACGCCGTCTTGGGATGGCGGCCGATCCCTCTCCGCTCTTCTATTGTCTTAAAAGAGAAATCGGCCATAACGGGAACCTATGTTGCCAACATCTGTGGCATGGCGTGAACACTGGCAATGTTCTATTATTTTAAAAATAATAATAAGAATGTGAACAAAAAGCACGACAATGTAATAAGCGATGAAAATACAGTATATTATTACAAATCAATTCTTTTCTATATTACATATACATATATATGTAATTGCGGTTGCGAACACTGTATACGAGCCTTAATATCGTATGGCATCTATAAAGTTTTAATATCAACTACTAAGGCGTGCCATATCAAATATTATGCAAACACTTCCTTCGGTTCGAGCTAGTTCGTGATCTCATCGCTGTTAGTAGGCACGTTTCTAGCCAGAAGGTACTTCGAACAGTACAGGACAATTCCAGCAACTCAAGTTGTTTAGGTCAAACACTTAGAAAGTTGTAGAGCTGTTCCAATTTGTTAAAAATAATACTAAACAAGATAATGGAACAAGAATTCTACTATTGAAAATTCCAGTAAGTACTTTTTCTGCAATAGGCAACACAAACCGTTACGCGGGTAGGGCGTCAGAAGCGTATGGGACTCACCGTGTTGGGGTAGCATCAGCTACCGCGAAGTCCTATTGCCCCCCCCCCGAATTAGGAATACCCACTAAAACCCCTCAGTGTTCTTTCCTGCGCCTTATGCCAAGGCTATGGGAAAAGAAGAAGGTAGAGGTTAAATGATACTTCAAATAGCAGAGAGTATAATAGTATAGTATGCAGCTCTCATAAGCTCAATCATCATCACCTAAGCGGCCCTTTCTAGTAGAGATGTCAGAAATACTCACCACTTTTAACTTTTCGATATTCGACCGTTTTATCATATTTAATTACATAATTAATTTTATATAATATAATGTATATTATTACGTATATAAACATAATATTTTAAAAATATATGGCCATTCAATTATAATTTTATCCTAAAACTATTGTTCAAACATGAACCTATTCAATATGAAAATAATTACATAGACTAAACATCTAAACCTAATAACATGTTATACATCAAATAAAATATAAAGGCAATAAGTGATGGATACCAAAAATCGTTTTCCAATATTTTAAGACATGACAACCATTGTTTTAGCGAAAGCTATTTTAGACCACCTATAGCACAGGTTAATGTACTGGCTTATGTTAGCGCTATACTAGACGTGTTGTCTGGCAAGATGAATTTCTAATATAATGCTATTTTCTAGAACAATACACATTCGAGATTAGACCCTTGAGATCAATGGCGTAACTAATCCCTATTCCCATAGATGGTGGCCCACGAAGTGGTCACCGCTGTCATTTTTACATTTATAACTCTTTTGTACGCGTGTATGTCACTGAACCCCTGAACCCCTATACCAATTTTGGTGAATTTTATGCGTTTATTTGAGTGGGTCCTGAGATGGTGTAGATTTACAATTGGATCGGGTAAATGGCGCTGCAGTCCGGTTGTTATTTTTTCAGGGCATATTTGCAACACCAGGTGCTATACCAAAGCATTGCTGACTTCGAAGAATTCTTATGACGCTATTGTTGTTGTAAATGAAATAAGCTTTAGAGAATCGTTGTGCAATTAAGCATCGTAAGTAAAGAAACAGCATCCTAAGTTAAATTAAGTAATGAACTCTCAGAGTAAAACTTCTCGTTTTGCCATTTCACCAACACAAAATTTTGCATTACCTAATATGAACGTATAAACATACTAGAATATACCCGCGACTTCGTCACCGCTTGACTTGGAATTCCCGCGAGATTCCCGGGACACAAAGTACTACAGCATTTAAAAAAGATTGTAAGCTATCGTCTTAGTGAAAACTGTTTGAATAAGCTAATTTTTATGCACTCGAACAACTACAAACCGCTCCCGGGATAAAAATATCACACTTTTTATTACATCAAATTTGCTATCGATCAATAAAAAAATCGCAACGGAATTCGTTTTTTTTTTCAATTTGGCCATTTTAAATCATTTCCAGAAAAATTCTCGCCATATTCCCGGGACAAAAATTCGCGCAGAAAAGCGCAGAGTTCAAGTCTAAGAATTTACTGTCAGTGAAAACGAGATCGAAATTGGCCAAGTAGTTTTTATCTGAATCCCGAGAAAGCATCTCAACATTCTATCTGTGCAGGAACGGAGAGAGAATCCAATTTCCTGCGGCCGGGCGGCCTGTCGTAAGAGGCGACAAAACAAGCCACAGCCAGGTGGTAGGGCATTTGCCCGACTGGATAACGACCACCCCTGGTCTAGAGTATGCCGCCATAACAACCTTGAATTGTGTTCCGGCATTAGTGACCAGGTTCCAGTCTCCCTTAAGCGAGCAGCAGCGCATTTGTAGCATCTTTGGTGTTGCAAATGTCCATAGGCGATGGTAACCGCTTTCTATCAAGTGGGCTGTCTGCCTGTCTGCTGAACTCCTGCAATAAAAAAACTTGCAGTGTTCTCCATCATTTATGTACCTACTCTGTTCCATTTGCTTTTTAATAGCTTCAACGTACAGACACGGCATCTTTAGAAATTTATAATAACATTATTCCGTTAATAAATACACTTTAATTAATATGTTTAGATTTATTTCTTATAAGACAAAAAAGTGAATAGCGAATAAAATACATAAAACAGAGCATAAACAAGTCTAGAGTAGTAGTATCATAGATCTCTCGCTGTTAAAACAATTATTCTTTAAATGCCTTCTAACACTGGTCATATCTATCAAGTGAATTGGTATTCTTCATAAAATAATATCTAGAGGCAATTTTTAATGGAGTACTACTTATAATTACATAAAATTACGACAATATTGTTTTTTTTTTATCAATAACCTAATAAAATTCAATAGCTCTTTAAGTATATTATTGTTTCTGTCTGGCAGTCACAGCATGTGACTCATTCAATCATACTTAATATGTCTTGAAAAGCATACCTAATTACATAATAATAATACCTGTATAAAGTTTTCAATATACTAGAATGAAAATTATTCTGCTGCGACTAAGCGAATAATGCTATGTTTAGTTACATTATTTTGTAATCGACCGATGTTTTTAACATTCAAATAAATATATTTCATAAATATGCTATTTATAATACTATTTATATAAATGCCACTTGCCTTGTAATACTATTTGCGTTTAGGTATTATAATTACAACGCCTGCGTTAGTTTATCTGCAAATTGGGCTAACATAGATAACAACTTTTAGACAGGCGCTAAGATACGCAATTGTTATCAAACTTAGTAAGTTTTAAAAGTTGAACCGACAGTGGATTGACGGCCTTTGTGGAGCCTTTGCCGGCCTACCTCACTGCAACGCAGAGGCTCCCGGGTTCGATTCCTGGTATAGTACATTTCGGAAACGTATTTTCTCCGTTAATTACTATGGTCTGGGTATCTGGGATCGGCCCTAGAGTAGAGTAGTAAGATGTATATTACCCATAACACAAGCGTGACTTGCATAATTTGGGGATATACAATATGTGTGTTTGTCTGCCGATTATCTCATATATAAAATTCTCGTGTCACAATGTTCGTTCCCATACTCCTCCGAAACGGCTTGACCGATTCTCATGAAATTTTGTGTGCATATTGGGTAGGTCTGAGAATCGGACAACATCAATTTTCATCCCCCTAAATGTTAAGGGTAGTCCACCCCTAAATATTTTTTTAATTTTTTGTTTTTTTTTTATTTTAATTTTTTTGTGATACAGCATTAAAAAATACATACAACCCTAAATTTTCAACTCTCTACGATCAACCTCTATTTTTTAATAGCGATATTAGTATTTTTATAATTTTCTACTGGGATGATTTAGATTTTAATTTGAACCAGGTAGATGGCGCTGCAATCGGGTACCAGAATTTAGGTGTTCTTTTGGTTGTTGTATGTGTTAAAGTTTGTCCCGGAATGGTTTAAATATACGATTGGACCCAGTAGGTGGCGCCGCGATACTCCTCCTAAACGCTGGGCCTGATTTGAGAATAGTTGAGATTAACATTTGGTCCCGGTAGATGACGCTGGAATCGGGTTCTAGATTTTTATTTTTAAAGGTAGGACAACGTCTGCCGGGTACAGCTAGTTATTATTATAAAAATGGATCGGTCACGTCTGTTGTATGACCGATGGTCGATGGAAATTTAAAATGAAGGTAGATAGAGATAGATAGATTACACTTTATTGCACACCAAAATATAGAATTACAGAACAGACCATATTTACAATATTTTCTAGGCAATACAATAGGCGGCCTCATCGCTCAAAGCGATCTCTTCCAGGCAACCTAAATGAGAAAAATTTGAATCAGGCGAAATAGGTGGTGCAGAACGATGGCAATAGATATATAACTATTCATAACTAATATAATACACACACACACACACACACACACACACACACAGACACACACATATATCTTATATATAAAATTCTCGTGTCACAGTGTTAGTTAAGAAAAACCCCTCCAAAACGGCTTAACCGATTCTCATGAAATTTTGTATGCATATTGGGTAGGTCTGAGAATCGGCCAACATCTATTTTTCATCCCCCTAAATGTTAAGGGTAGTCCACCCCTAAATATATTTTTATTAATTTTTTTGATAATATTATCATTTTTTATTTTTTTATGATATAGAATTAAAAAATACATACAAACCTAAATTTTCAACCCTCTACGATCAACCCCTATTTTTTAATAGCGATATTAGTATTTTTACAATTTTCTACTGGGATGATTTAGATTTTAATTTGAACGATTCTTATGAAATTTTGTGTGCATATTGGGTAGGTTTAAGATTCGGACAAAATCTATTTTTCATCCCCCTAAATGTTAAGGGTAGTTCACCTCTAAATATATATTTTTTAATTACTAGATAATTTTTTTATTTTTATTTTTTATGATACAGCATTAAAATACATACAACCCTAAATTTTCAACCTTCTACGATTAACCCCCATTTTTTAATAACGATATTAGTATTTTTATAATTTTCTACTGGGATGATTTAGATTTTAATTTGAACGATTCTTATGAAATTTTGTGTGCATATTGGGTAGGTCTGAGAATCGGACAACATCTATTTTTCGTCCCCCTAAATTTTAAGGGTAGTCCACCCCTAAACATATTATTTTATTTTTTAGATACAAAAAATATGATACAGCATTAAAAAATACATACAACCCTAAATTTTCAACCCTCTACTATCAACCCCTATTTTTTAATAGCGAAATTAGTATTTTTATAATTTCTACTGGGATGATTTAGATTTTAATTTGAACCAGGTAGATGGCGCTGCAACCGGGTACCAGAATTTAGGTGTTGTATGTGTTGAAGTTTGTCCCGAAATGGTATTGAAGTTGAAAGTATGAGCGGGTTCAGGGCACCCGCTCATACTTTCAACTTCAATACTTTCTTTAAAACTCTCAAAGGTCCAACTCGACCTGTAGCCACCGACCAAATGTGTCACAAAAACTCCTCAGTCTACCCAAGTAGATATTACTCAAAGTATAGAGGGCGCTGATCCCGCTCCGCCATTTGCTCTGCTCTGATTGGTCGTTTATTAAATTACAATATTCATAACTTTTATTAGGTTAGAACGATCTTTTAGGTATAGAAACATTTAAGACATCAAACCAAATTAAATTAACAATTTTAGAAGCAATTATAATGTAAACAAATAATATTGTGCGTTATAAATCCAATCAACAATTATTCGATTTATATATTCCCTCCGACATATATATATATATATATATATATATATATATACAATAATACATAAGTTATTATAATAAATGTAAATGAAGGTATTTATTTCAAAACGGAATTTTACAGATTACTCGTACTTATCGAAATTTATGAATCTACCAGCGCTACCAAAGCAATTTTAGTTACTGTTAAAGGAGAAGCGGCGTCGCAAACGCCCCAGCAACATCTTTATGTGTACTTCATTCTTGTAGTTTTCTTAAGCTTCAGTGGGCGTGGCATTTTTCTAGTTAGCCTACGGCGGCAAAATAGGGCCGGCCCTGGTCCTAGGTATCTATGGGTAAGAAGCGCCAACCAAGTGCCATCTCACCCACTCTTCTCCTCTCCTCCCAAAGTAGACAAAAATACAACAAGTTTTAATAACTAACATAAAAGATACAAACTATAGAAAGTGATTTCTTTTAACAGTTGATGTACATTACACGCATTTTTAAAGATATAAATTGACAAAAAAATAATATTTTTATTTATTTTATTTTTATAGCTGAGCAGAGAGGCAGACCATTACCATGGAAATTTGCAAGTTGCAACACCAAAGGTGCTACAAATGCGCTGCTGCTCTCTTAAGGGAGACTGGAACCTGGCCACTAATGCCGGAACACAACTCCAGGTTGTTGTGGCGACATACTTTATACCAGGGGTGGTAGTCATCCATTCGGGCAAATGCCCTACCACCTGGCTGTGGGTTGTTTTGTCGCCTCTTACAACAGGCCGCCCGGCCGCAGGAAATTGTATTCTTTCTTCGTTCCTGCACCGATAAAATAAATAAATTTGTGATACATTCGCAATATTATTATTGTGGTTTGTGTACTAAAGATTTATCGTAAATAAATTCTGTCAATTTACCTATATCTACAAAAATGTGGTAACGTGCGAGCGAGATAGCAACTACGTTTAGGTAGTACCTTAAGTACAGATATATTCTTATCTACAATTACCTACAATTCTCTTTAATCGTGAAGTTTAATGACACGTGACTTTCTACCGAGGTCAATGTCCTCGTTCCCTGTCATTCGGAAATAGATTAGGGAAGAGTAAGCTGATGGACACGAAAACGTGTTAACGATAGCTCCGCGTTATTATATTCGCCATAAAGACAGCTATTAAAGGTTGGAGATTCCACTTCGATTAATAGCTTTAACAATATCTTGAGATGTTACCAGACATTTTTTAATAACAGACATTAAAGATGCGTATTTGACAGTGAAATTAACTGCAATACTTTTTACCATCGTACAAAACGTCATAGCCTCCCTGATTTTGTATGATAATACTTACACAATTATTATTTTAACGAGTCAAATAGGTTACTAATTAATGTTTGAACTATAGTAAAATTTATTTCTATAATGAATTGCGAAAGTAAGATCGTAACAAGATATTTTAAGGCCTGCTTTTTTATATCTGAATACCGTTCTAGTATTTTTTATAATATGTGTCAAATAATTAATTAGTATATAATTAGGATATTATAATACGTATACCACCATCGCCATTATCATCTCAATTCATATCATTATATCATTATAATCTCGGTAAATTTATGTGTTTCAGAATCATGTGAAAAATCCTATACGTTTATCTCCCGTCGCTGCGCATATTGTAAACCTACATTAGAACGTACATGCATCTAATCCCGACATTGGGACTTGATAGTAAGGTCTTGGTCTGGAACTAAATGTGCAGAAGCTTTATGTACCGTCCCTGCACACTGCACATATGTGTGTAAACACAACCCAGTCCATATTTTTACACATGCACCGTGATCTTATGAAGAGTGTAAGGACTCGTATAGAAGCTTTATGTCTCATCACTGCACATAATGTAAGCATGCATTTGAATCTTAGCGGATTTTTACACATGCATCGAGACCTTGTGACGAGTAAGGAACTCAGTCTGGAACTACATGTGAATTGGCTTTATTCCCCATCACTGCATTGTAATCATTTAAATTAAAGCTCAAACAGACTGTGGCCACGCTGGCCTCAACCTTCGGGCATGTAACGCTTGCAAAAATAAACCATCACATGTTCACGAGTTAATCTATAGCAGTATATACCTCAGTTGTGACGTGCCAGCATTTATTTTTAGTAATTGAATGATGTATTTGTTTTAAAGGAACTACGATGATTATGCAAATATAGGCCAAAGATCAAAACCCAAGTATAAAAATCTATATATATAACTAGCTAACCCGGCAAACGTTGTTTTGCCTTTTAAATTGTTTTTGGTAATTTTAAGCAAGTTAAATGATTACAGTACTAATATCGCTATTAAAATATAGGGGTTGATCGTAGATGGTTGAAAATTTAGGGTTGTATGTATTTTTAATGCTGTATCATAAAAAAATTAAATATGTTTTATATCTAAAAATTAAAAAAAATATTTAGGGGTGGACTACCCTTAACATTTAGGAGGATGAAAAATAGATGTTGTCCGATTCTCAGACCTACCCAATATGCACACAAAATTTCATGCGAATCGGTCAAGCCGTTTCGGAGGAGTTTAACTACAAACACCGCGACACGAGAATTTTATATATCAGATTGTAATCCACGTATATAGTGACTCAACACGATATCTCAGGAACTATAATACCTATGGACTTGAAATTTGGCATGGACCTTCCTTTCGCCAAATAGAGGTCAGCTAAGAACGAATTTTACAGCACACAAAGCGGGCGGGTATCAGCTAGAATCTAATATTTCCCTAAGTTTTCGAGACTAGTAAACATAATAAAATTACGTCTTAACGGGATTAAGCGCGGTTATTTATTGGATTTTTATTAGAAATCAGAAATCATTTATTCATAACAAAGTTACACGTCAATTTCTCCATCAATTCACAGATCATTACTAAAGTAAAATTAGGTCACATTATGGGATATAAACTCCTCATAATTATAGGTGTGCTCGACTAACCATTTCGATTGAGCCGTGTTTTAAATAAAAAATCAATTAAAGAAATTGCCTTCAGCTTTAAATGTTACATTGATGGATAAACCTATAGATAGAGTAGACGACGCGCGTAATCTTGGACTACAAATAGACGCACACCTGAGATTTGAAAAACACATATCTGAGTCTGTAAGAAATTGCTTTTATCGCCTTAGGGTCCTGTACAAAATAAGGTCATATCTGGCAGGGGATTTACGTGTACAGCTGACTGAATCACTAGTCTTGTCCAAGTTGAATTACGCTGATACAGTTTACGGACCTCGGCTTTTAAACAAAACTGATCGATTAATCCAGCGCGTTCAAAATGCTTGTGCACGTTTTTGTTTTTCAGTACCTCCAAGGAGCCACGTATCACCGTTTCTAAATAAGCATCATGTACTGAAAATGAACTGCATTTGGCTTGCCTTCTCTTTGGTGTCCTTAAGTACAAAGAGCCTCAGTACTTGTATAATAAGCTCAGCTGGGTAGCCAGAGGAGAGGTAGTCAAAGGTAGACAATGCTCCCGTCAACTAGCGTTCCAATTACATAAATTGACATGCTTTAGAGGTAGCTTCCGTTATGCTGCATCTAAGATATGGTACAATATACCACCACCATTAAGGCAATTAAATCACTCGACTTTTACTTTTCGAAAGAACTTGAAGAATTACCTCTTAGATGAGCAACGGAAGCTAGAAAATGTCAATATTAATCTTTCTTATATAATATAATATTTTCTTCTGCCTCTAACAATACTATTTCTGTTTATAAATATGAAATATATATCATGTGTATCATATATAATGAATATTTATTTTATCGGTATACCCCAAATATTTGTTTGAATTCTATGAGTACTATTGTTTATATTTATTAGTATTATTGTTTATATTAACAGTATGTATATCTATGTATGTAATTTATTATTATTCACACTATATGTATATATACATATAAATAGCAGTGCAACATCCGTTCGTCCTAGGGTGCAGTTGAAAACCAGCGTCAGGCATCCGCTGTTGCCTGGCACATGCTGAACTGCACGTACCATCGCGTGACTTTCTAATTCTTATTACCGTACCGTGTAATTCATTCCATGTCTGTCTCGTTGTGTGTTTACTAAATAAACGTTTTTTTCTCTCTTTCTTTCTTTCTAAACCGACGGATGGTGACTCCGTTATTCTGCTCGGTAGTTTATTGTATATTAGCGGTCCCATGACATGCGTCAATCTCCCCCATTTCTCAAGTTTGTGTTTTATATTACTCATGCCATTCCTATGCCGAGTGAAGTGCGTATGCACTTCACTCTGCTTGGCATAGGTATGAACATGAAGTCGCACATACACCGCGACTTGATATATTAATATACTCGGTAGTGTGAGTATACCCAGTATTTAAAAAGCGGTTTTGTGGACTCGCATCTATGCACCCGCACTATAGCGCGTACGGCCCTTACGGCGCATTATTCCGATATCCGTCATAGAGTGGATAAAACCACCGAAAATATTATTGATTTATTATCGAAACACGGAAACAATAATTCAATTAAGTTTTATGCTTTTAATCGGCGTCGTATCTTCTCTTTAACAGTAAACAAATTAGACCTACCCATTCGGGTCACTGTTTACCACAGTTCAAATAGATCGGTTAGTAGTTTCATCATTCTTTGAATACTTTCAGAGCATCGTAATAAATAATTTCGTAGAATGCCACTAAATGCTGTTGCCCAGTGATAAAATTCAAGGCATTTCATTATAAAATATATAAAAATAACCACATAACCACGTAGGCGTATTGCTGACGAACTGTATCTATAATAAACGGATTTTATTTATAGAGGATATGTTCAGTTACATCCGAAATCACAAGCTTTTATTTAACTTGCAATAATAAAAATAAATGGCAAACAAACACACACACATTAGCTAAGCATGTTACGCTTGTATAGATAATATGCAACGGACCACGCTGAGGTTCATCCCAAACACCCAGACCATAGAAAATAACCTGCACATTCTTTTACATTTTACTCTAAATCGTTCGCTGTGCAGGCTGTCTGCCTTTAGAACTCTTTACCCGTAGATGTCAGAAAAGCTAAATCACTTGCCATATTTAAAAAAACTCTACCAAAAACCATTACCTTAATTTATAATAAAATATATTTTTTTCTTTATTTATTATTATATATATTTATTTACTTAGCTATTTACTATCCACATTGTACTGTTCCTTGTGTGCTTATTGCACAAAGAAAGAATATTATATTCTTTGGCATTAGGATTGATGTCCAGGAAAATTATGTTATGTCTTACAACAAGTATATCTAGATACAGGGCTGTCTTTGGGAGGGTGCAAGGGGTGTCTGCCGCCCGAACGCGGAGACGTAGGGGGCGCAAGGCAATTCCAGTCACCCGGATGGAAAAACCTAGTGATCGCAAACCAATGCTAATCACCTAGCACATTCGTACCAAGAGTAGGTAAACAGACAGTTTTGAAAAATACTTAACATCATGTCAACATCGACTATTGTAATTTAGTGACTGTAGACAGGGATTCCATTTCCAAAAGCGGCCGATTAATGCCCTGTGATCTTTAGCCATAGGATCTCTAAGAAAATTCTGGTGTTGTCTTGGGGAAGTTCTTAGAAAAGTCTTGGTCCCAACAATAAAAGGAGACGGCAACTGGAGAGTCCCAAATAGAAGACCTCATAGCCGAGCCCAACATAATTGAGGAGATAAAATCTCATCGTCTCCGCTAGCTCGGTCATGTAGAACGGATGGAGAGAGGATCAGGGAGTGAATAATGCATACTTAGGGCGATCAGTTGGTCGGCGACCGGTTGGTCGTCTCAAGTATCGTTGGATAGATAGAGAGGAAGCTGAGCTGACTGCACTACAAGCCCACAACTGGCAAGACACAGCGCAAGACAGAGGAAAGTGGCGTGCTCTCGTTTCGGAGGCCCAGACTCACTCTGGAGCGCTGAGCCAACGTAGTTTGTCTTGTTTAAAGTAACGGAGCTTATAAGCGACAATATAAAGCTAACCATCGTTGAGGCTGCAATAAAATCGGTCCTGTATTACGTAGATATAAATTGATAAAAGAAATTCACACGTGTATAGTTATTATTACAATCGGATTTAATAATATCGATTACAAAGTTTGGCTTCATTAAATTTCACTGATTGACGCATGCACTTATTACTTTCTATATCTGTATTTAATTACAACAGTTTCGTAAGTATACTAACAATTACGAAAGTAAGATAATTCTTTGTACATTTTTCCATTATAAATTGAGATAGCTATCAAACGGAAACTTATACCTCTCTCTTTTCTTTCACCATATCTCAATTAAATGAGGTCGGCACAATCATTCTGCATCATCCTGACATCATTTTCTGGCACACCACAAATCATCATATCACAATCCATCCACCTTTTTTTAGTCTACCTTGACATTTGTACCCATCTTCCATCTTGTAGTTTAACATTATTTTTATCACGTGACTTTCATCCCTTCTCAATATACTCGTATGCCCACTACCACAAACGCAAACTTATACCATCTTAAAAAAATATTAAGGAACTAATCATTATCAAATACTCTCTTTCTCTCTCTCTCTCTCTCTCTCTCTCTCTCTGTCTTAAGATGCGCTCTGAAAAACTATTCGATTTGGTGCCTACGTCGCCATTCTATCATCGCATCACCCGCCAGCTATTGGGAGTTCATCCACACTTCCTAGACAATTGGAAGTCCTCCACGGTACGTGGCGGACACTCCTTCATGCCATATGTATTCAAGTTATAGAATGAACTCCCTCCCGCGGTTTTCCCAGAACGCTACAATAGGGCTCTTCAAAAAGAGCGTGAACAGGTACTTAAAGTCTCAACGAAGTAGGTAACGCATCGGGTCCCTTAGTGTTGCCGATGTCCATGGGCGACGGTAACCACCTACCACCAGGTGATCCATTTGCAAGTTTACCTACAAGCAAACATAGAAAACCCACACAAAGTGCATGGTTAGCAAGATGAATAATAGCTCAAATGTATTATTAATCATAGCAATGACCTTGTGAAATCTTTCATCAATAGCATCAGTTGCTATTTTTGGTACCATTTCAAAATTTCCATCAAGGTTATATCACTTATGCAACCTTTGATTTCATGATTCATTTCTGTTTAATGTGTTAGTAATACTATTGAGAATTTTGGCCCAGTTTTAAATGCTTCTCGGATCCACCTTGCTACTTCATCTTGGGTGGCCTTTGGCTATATATAAATAATACTGAAAATGACTAAAAATGACTTCAAAATTATATGCTTAACTAATTATTTAGGGATATTTTAAATTCTTAACTCCATACGACTTTGTTGTACCCAAGGCAATTAGGATTATTCTGTATATCTTCTAAAAACACATATTAACTACATTTAATACCTATATCATACATAATATTTGAATTATTAATCTCGGTGTGAAATCAAGTTAATATGTGAATAATATCATAAAATTGTAAAAGTGTAGTATTTTATTTTATAGATTAATTGTATTTGTGTATTTGTTCGGGATTCACATAAAAATTACTGGGCCGATTTCAATGCGGTTTTCGTTAATCGCTATCAAATTGTCAGGCTTAAAATCTGCGGTACCATTTTTCTCGGGAATCCCTAGGAAATTTCCTGGGAATGGTTTAAAGTGGCCAGAGGGCTAAAAATTCGATTCCAATGTAATTTTTTCCCTATATCTCTGTACATTAGATATATTTAATAGAACAGTCATTATTTATTTATGTCTTTAGTATTCATAACGTATTTTTACGGAAGTTTCCAGAATTAATGTATTTTCATACTAAAAATCTATTGCCCTGCTGGAAATATTTTTTTGACTTTAAATATTGCGAAACAACTGTAATCCATGTTACTTGTCCAACGTGAATAGAGTCGCGGGTGAATCCGGTGACATTTTATAATGGTTCTTTTCACCCAACTGCGGTAGTGTCCATCAGTCGAGGTCCATATCCCGTCAAAACTATCCCATTTTCTGGGTTCAAAGGTCATCTCGTTTATTAAAATTACACACAAAGTGCTTTGGGGAGTTTGGGGTAATTCCGAAAATAGGATTCTCAGAAAATTACGGTTTACTACTAAACTACGCATAAAAAATATATTCTTCAAAAATCTCATTGAATATGGGATTGCCTGGAAGAGGTCGCTATAAGAGCGATAGGACCACCCGTTGTTTTAATACAAATGTATGTAACTACATATGACTAAGTTAAAGTATAAAGAGAATATTAAACAGTTTTTCATTCACTCATATTTTTAGAGAGACCATATTAATTTAGACGCTATTTGACATATCTCTCTAACTATACCTACGCAGGTTAATTGTAATAGATATTTTTATTGTACATAAACCACTTTTTCCCAAATAACTGATTTTTACATTATGAGAAAGAAATGTTATAATTTCGAAATTCAAGTACTGGAAATCAGTTAGCTAGATATATAAAGTATTAGTTTTGCAGTGATGTAAATTATTCGTCAAAGAAATTTCAGTCTTTAGTCCTAAAAATTCGTCACTCCATCTTATTCGGAATTACCCCATGGTAGTTCAGAATTGATCATAATAATAAAAACTGTTATATTTGAAAATGGTTCTGACTACAAAAGATTATCTTGTTAGATGTACGTCCATAATTAAAACTGACCCAAGTTAGCATTAAACTTAAATATATTTTTTTAACAATCAAAACATAAGCATTGCACCAACTCGAAATTACCCCAATGCACCTTAATTTTAAATGATACAAGCCAATCAATGTCCCACAATCCCTTGTCGTACATAAGTCTGGTAGAGCAACGGCGCCGGCGCCCCTCTCCTAGTCTCACCCTATGTGCTGGCTTTGAGCCAGCTAGACGCTTCCTTGATGGCCATTGAGAGCTTACAAAAAAATCTTTTGTGAAACGTTTAATTCGGGATCAAGAAACTCCATTGAAGGACATAAGTCCCGCAGTATGACGACCAAAAACTTAATTTCGATCTTCATCAACGAAGCTCCTACGAACTCCTATTTTACTACTAATGCAATAATTAAAAAGAAATCCAGCGGATGCTCCGGATGTAATCAGGGTATATCGCTACGATGCTATCTTACATTTTTAGTGTACTGATATTAAGCTATTATATTCTCTCTAAGTCTCTAATAAAACAAAGAATTCAGTAAGTGATAAAACAAACTACATAGGTACGCAAGTCGCCGGCTGACGCGATGGTCCAATCAGAATAATAGCAAAGAGTCGAACTTGAGATGTGCACATGTTTTTATTGTATATCACATCATTTATAAAAGACCTACGAGTATATCTACACGTAACAACAATTTCAGCGTTAAAGTTTTAATTAGAAATTACTACAGAAAAAGTCGTGCAGTGTGCACCAAATTGGCGCCCAAAGTCGTCCATATAAGCATTTGACAACATCCCAACGTATATCAGTGACTGGATCATTGGCATCATCGTCGCTTTTAAAACACCGTGTAGTTCCAAATAGCTTTGTATATGGCACAGCTGATCCCAGTCTAGCCTGAGCGTCATACGCCCCCATATTCAACATGACGTCATTAATGTAATCGTTCATAGAAAGAGAATGTTCGAGGTTGATGCACGCGGCGATATTACATTAACTTTTCTCCTATTCGAGTGATTTCTTTAATTTGCTTATTCTTGGCTTTGATACCGTGATTTTGCGTACGGCAACATGACATAACACGAAGACGCGTGCACAAAGATTTGGAATAAGGTATCCGGAATGCGAGGTAGGCATAACTAGTGTTTTGATGTTACCTACATTTAAATGGAGAGGTGATTTTGTTTAGGTATCTATTTTCCCTTGAACATCTCGGGCGTCAACTGATTAATAAAACAATCACAACGATTGTTGCATGGTTCTTTTATTGTTGGATACAAAAGATAGGCTCATACGATAGAAAATATTTACAGTCACGTATAATTTTGCAACATCAAAGCTACAGACAATGAATGTGCAGCCGAAATTGAGGTGAGGACTGGAACCTGGCCACTAATGCAGGAACACAACTGTACTCTAGACTAGACATACTCTAGACCAAGGGTCCTACTACCTATATGGATTGTTTCATCGCCTCTTATACTTATATCAGGCCGCCCAACCACAAAAAGTAGTATTCTTTTTTCGTTCCTGCGCAGATGAATTTTTAACGAGAAGGTACAAAACAAAGTTAGATACTAGAAAATTCAATCCAGTTTCCCTAAGTTAGGGGGCGTCCATTATTTACGTGAGGCATTTTTGAGAATTTTAGATAAAATAACACAATGTATTCTATTACTTTTATTGAAGCTATTTAGCCTATTGGCCATATTTTATTTCTAGAAATCATTTTTCACGCAATTTTACCCCGTGTTCTGCTAGAAAAAATATTACGTGATATTTGCTAAGACCCTCCCCCTAAGTGAGATTTGGATTTAGCTTGACCCCAGCCCCCTCTCCCCCCCCCCCACCAGCAAGAACACCTCACGTAATTAATGGACGCCCCCCTCAACTACACAACGGTTCTCTAGAACGTTTATTCCGCATACAACCATGACCTCAAGAAAACTTCTCGTCGAAGTATTCCCGTTTACTGTACATTAGGGGATTGTAAGGACGGTAAAACCTTTCTCGGATGCCGTCAAGGCTTTGGTGATTTTGATGTTTCCAAATGGACATCAATATATTATGAATAAGTGCTGCACCATCATTGCCGCGGTCCAGAGATCCAGGTCATGCAATTAATGCCAATGTGAGCCCAACTAACAACGTATTGCGGGTTAGTGCTATTTTAATATATTTCATCAAATACCGGAAGCTGTGTTAAACACAAGCATTTAACGACTTGCGTGCTCTTAAGACTGCGTAATTCAGGTCGTTTCAACATTCTCGTTACATGAAAACTGAAATAATATATTTTGGTCAACACAAGTCAACTAAGTTATGTGACTCAGTGAAAAACTTAATTAGAAATAATGATGTACAGGTGCTTTTTCCAAGCGGACCTTTAATAAATCCGCAACTGCATAAAGATATAGTAAAAAAAACTTGTTGTTTGCCATTTCTTCACAGAAATGAATCCTTAAAAGATATGCGTGTATACATCGGACGCGTTCTGGTAAGAGCTCACAACGCCCAAAATGCTCCATCAGCCATTCCACATGGCGACCACGATCATTAATAATTTATTCTTTATTCTTTATTGTACACAAAAAGTTACATACACAATTATAAAAAGTGGTGATGTACAAAGGCGAGCTTAATCCTAAAAGAGTTTTCTTTCAGCAAATCTATGAGTCTAGCGAGAAGGGGAGAAGCAAAAGGCAGGGTTGTGTACGCGAAAGATATTTTACGTTATAACATATAATATAAATAAATTAACTAAATTATATACAAGATACTCATAAGATATATACATATATAATGTAAAATATAGACATATAAGGATAATTTAACATAGATAGTGTTCTTTGACTTTTTTTCTTAAACTGCTCTCCGATGAGCTATCTCGGATCGTATGTGGCAGGGCGTTCCATAATCAACTGCGTGGACGGAGAAAGAACCACTATAATATGCCACTATACACTATAATTTAATTTTTAAAAGCATTTTATTTAGAACATATTGCCGGGGACGTTCTTGCTGCTTTGACGTTGCAAAACGGTGTATGTGGAAGAAATAAAAAAAATGAAATTAAATGAAAAAATTAGCGTTTAGTGCAAATACGCGAATATGAATAACTGTTTTTGTCTGTTGAGCCGATGAATTTTAAAGAATTTGTTATGATTATAATAAACAAATTTATCGTAAATTTGTAGTTACGTTTCACGGTAATATGTGTTTATGAATAACATTTCTTGAGAATTTATTTTACAAGCTTACAAACTTCACCTAACTCAATATGAATAAGACCGTAAGTTTAGGGCATTTTAGTGCCAATGCGCGATTATTTATTATTATAACATTTTTATGGAGCCGATAAGTTATAAAGACCTTATTCAAATCTAAATTTACAATAAGTAAGTTTAATTTGCTAATACTTTTTTCAGCGCAGGAATGGAGAAAAATTCAACAGCTAGGTGGTAGGGTATTTGCTCCCCTGGATGGCTTTCACCCTTGGTCTTAGAGTATGCCGCCTAACAATCAAGAGATGTATTCCGTGAGCCGTCAGCCTGTCTGCTGAACTCATGCACTAGAAAAAAAAATTAATCATACTTATCGTAAATTTTTAAAGCTTTTAGCGGAACCGTTTTCTTTTAAACGAGGCTACAAACTACATCTACTTACCTCAATTTGAAAAAAAAGCCGTTATTAACTTTGTGCAAGAAATAAAAAAGATTACAATGAAAAATTAAGACATTTGCTTAGTAAATATAACTAGTGATCGCACGTGGTCGAAATTCGACCATAATAATTTATTGTCAAAGACTATAATATATACTTCTATAATCACAGATTTCGCCAAGGCAACAATAAACAAAAGACACACATGGTATTGTGTGTAACTTTTTTTTCATTGATTTAGGGCCGCTTGCATAAGGTTACTCAAGTTCATTTAAGAAACACAAAACGTGTTTAACACCCTTAAATACAATTAGCGTCTTGCACAACACAAAATTTACCGCTAAATATGTTTAAAAAACTGACAATACGTTTTGTGTAAAACGTATTTAGGCAGTTTAATATGATTGACTAATTTTTATTTAAAGGCGATCGTTGTGCAAGCGCCCCTTAATGTATTTTATGTATAATTAAAAAAAACTTCATACTCTTCCATCCGCGGTATTTTCGTAAAAAGGGGTACAAAGTTTTTGCTTCACGTATTAATAAATAGAAGATATCCACAGATTTCTTGCAAAGTTAAATATATGATTATTCGAACGACGGGTGCAGTAAGAGTGACATCTACCAGCTCAGCTACAAAGAATGATTGACATGTCGTCCGCTGCAACAGACCGTCAACTCCTCCGAAATTATAGTTTTTGGCTAGCAACCAACATCGATAAAACTCAACGATTCATCCACTGTTTCTTAGAGGGAAACATCCAGTAAATTCTGTGAGTTGCCAAAACTTTTTGCAATAGGTGAACGGTTCTAATTGGTTTTGATTTGAAAGATGGGATGGACACTGATTATTAAGAAGATCAAAATTTTGCTAGCCCTCTGTACCTATACAAGAAAATAAAGTAAAAGTGTAACAAAAGATATTTGCAGCGAATATTGTTTTGAATAATATCCATTGAGTAGTTTTTAATATTATGAATAATGAAAATTAATGTGAACAAGACGAAATCTATGGTGTTTGAAAGAGATGAAAATATGCCAATTTGTAATGTACCCACAGGTACAAAAACAAAGGTTAGAGCAAGTTAAATTTTTTTTTTTCTAGGGTGTATGTTTACCAGGGACGGAAAGCTTGAAAGTAACATCGAAAGAAGAGTAATTTCAGGTAAATATGGTGAATGGATCGCTCAACTCTTTTTTGAAGAATCAGAAAGTGTCCGTAAAGGCACGCTTGGCTGTCCATCAAGGGGTGTTGGTACCAACACTACTGTATGGCAGTGAAAGTTGGGTATGACAGAAGAGGCATGAAAGTAGGATAGACGCAGTTGAAATGAGTACCTTTTGAGAATTACATGTGAAGCGATGATGAATGTTATGATAAGGAATAGTGTAATAAGGGTACTTTGTGGATTGAAAGAAGATGTAATAAACAAGAGTTGAAAAAATAACGTTAGAGTGGTCTGGGCATGTAGAAATAATAGATGAAAATAGAATCACAAAACAACTGTATAACAGCATTGTGAATGGTGGAGTTGGTACTGGCAGACCGCGACGAACACATAATAATCAAATAGCAGAAATGATAAAAGAAGGTCAGGTAAAAAGTATCTCAAACAAACGTGCATGTATGAAGAGGTTAATGAAAGTAAATAAAGCGAAAATTGTTTGTCACAATTGTCGCAAGTGGAGATAGATATATAGAGAGATAGTATCTGCCTACCCCCATGGGAAACAGGCGTGATAATATCGTTACGAGTAGCAGGACTCGAATTAAAATGCCGTTGGAATTATTATGGACTTTATTATAACTATACAAACACGTATAACACAGGTACAAATATAACTGAACACAACTAGTACAAACGTAATGCTTTTGCATCAATAACACGCGGAAAGTCCGTCACTAAATAGATAACCGAATGTACATACGTCTTGCTTCGCTTGTGGTTATCGCTTGACTGCCTCATCTCTTAATTGGGGCATTACTTTATACTGTACAAATGCAATATGTCTTCTCGGCTGCGTGGACCGAATTTCCTAGAATCACACCTGGCTAATGACTACCATAAATTATTACAATACACAATGGGTTGTTTTTCTAATTACAAATATTAAACACAAAGTAAAAAAAAGAAGTCCAAATGCCGAAAAGGTATTAAAATGTTTCTACAGGGCTGCAGGTGTGAATTTGTCTTTGTCAGCACCTAGGTCGTAATAATAATCATATATGCATGCTTTTGTTATAATATGTACTGGCAGTGGAATCGCTGCCATCTGTCAAAAGTTAATATTATAGAGTTTAGAAAAATAAATTCTCTTTGCTGCGTTGAATGTCGTACGAATTTGTTCCATTTAAATTTTAATCCGTGCAGCAATATAAAAGGAACAAAATTTCCTGCGGCCGGAATGTCTGTCGTAAGAGGCGATAAACAGCAGCCAGGGTAGGGTATTCGCCTGTCTGGATGGTTACTACCCCTGGTCTAGAATATACAACCATAACAACCTTGATTTGTGTTTCGGCATTAGCTCCAGTCTGC
The DNA here is from genome assembly GCA_949752895.1 of Dendrolimus pini. Classification (NCBI taxonomy): domain Eukaryota; kingdom Metazoa; phylum Arthropoda; class Insecta; order Lepidoptera; family Lasiocampidae; genus Dendrolimus; species Dendrolimus pini. The sequence goes on from OX457137.1 coordinate 2,310,086, forward strand.
CTTATAGAGAGCGGCAGCACATTGGAAGCAACTTTATTGTTACGAATGTCCATAGGTGATGTTAACTGCTTTCCATCAGGTGGGCCGTCTGCCTGTCTGGTGTACTCCAGCTATAATAAAGATATTATAATACCCAAAGGCTTTCTAATTTCACACATAAAATATACCCCACTTCTATAGTTATTGGTGTGAACAATAAAATTTCAATAAAACTAAAGTATACCTTGAAAAATGAAAATAAATATAACGTGAAACAAATAGTTCTTGTTAATGGCCGGTGCACTCGTTATCGGCGAAAATAAACTCCACTTTCTGTGCCAATGTTTTGATGACAGGTCCATTGACACCGGCTTTAATAGAACAAGGTGTCCTTGAGAATATCACTATTAACTTTCTTTTCAACGGTGCGAAACAGTTTGGAGTAGCTATCGCTGAAAGATGCATGCTACAGTCAACTGACAAGGACGAGATTAGGGATGCTACAAAAATAAAATCTGTTAATATTATCGTTATATGCTGCCTGGATCTTGAATTTCTTTAAGCCGCTCGCCTATATTTTGACCTTAATCATCATCATCATTTCAGCCATCACACACCCACTGATGGACACGCGTGCATCTGTGGTTTTTAAGCTATGCCTACGTGCCCCGTGAAAAGTAATTTATGTGCTTAAAGTACTGGACGTCACAGGGGTAAAAGTCGCGTTGATGATGAGTTGTGTAACTTTTCTGCGCAGTTTGATTTTGCCGCCCGGGACACAGGCCCCGGCTTTTTTATCCTTTATTAATAAATATCAATTGCTTTATATGTGTTTTTACTTTTTTATTGATAATATGTCAAGTTGTGAAGTCACTAAAACCATGATTAATGCGTTATAATCTGTCAACGGTTATGTTATACGGGTCCGAATGTTGGGCCACGATAGTAACAGACCACAAACGTCTCCACTCAGATTAGATAAGAATGTTGAGATGGATATGTAGTGTTACAAGAATGGATAAGGTGCAAATGTTAAACTGCAAGATTGATGTGTACACAGGTAAAGGTAGACGAAAAAAGAGATGGATGGATTGTGTGAAGGATGATATGATGATTCGTGGTGTATCAGGATGTATGTCGGAATAGAGGAGTTTGGAAGGAAAAGACATATTGTTCCGACCTCAAATAATTGGGAGAAGATGAAAGAAAAGAGAGTTGATTAGTGCGCTATTTTTAATATTTTGCAAAAATGTGGAATACCGCAAAATTACTTTGGTCAAAAAAATTGAGAAACGCTCATTTATCTCAACAAGGGCTATATTAAAACAATACCAGCCTCTACGATAGAATAGAGGAGATGATATAGGAGGGATAGAATAGAGGACAAAAATAGAGGGGTAGGGGGGCATAAAAACTTCAACCAGAGCTCTCACTCACGGTAAAAAAATTAAATTACCTCAAGGCTAAAACTAAACATTGAACATCGAAATTCTGTGAGCGCGTTTTATCGCACCTGTCTAGCAGGCCCTGAGAGTAGTAAGTATTACTAGAATTCGCCTCAAAGGCAGGCAAAGCAGTCTTAGTCCACACTGCCACTTCTGATGTCTTCATGTAGGTAGCGCAGTTAAATTTTAGGCTACAATTGACTCAATAGAGTTCACATTTCTCATTGAAAGCTGTAGTGAAAATGATGATTCTAAAATGCCAATTACAACGTAAAAAATGTTTAAGTAAAAACACATTTTTGCTCTTCATTTTCAAGTGACTTCATCTCTTATATTTTTCTTGGAACGCGAAATGCATCGTCGACTGCACGTAAACAAGCACATACTATATTTCCGTTCTAATTTCGGCCTGTATTACTCATGAAATAATACTTAAAGCAATATATGTAATACTATTACATCACAATGCTTGTTTTCGTAGCCCTTTAGGTTATTGGCCTTTGCAACTATTTTATAAATACTGCCTGTGTTTAGTCTGAATAAAAGTTATTAGTTGGTAATATCTAAACTTACAATGTAAAAGAACGCTATGTGTAGCAACTATATTGCCTTGATGGTTAGTTCTACTGTGTCCGGTGGATGACGCCTATTGATATTTGCAACACCAAAGGTGCTACAAATGCGCTGCTGCTCTCTACAGGGCGGCTGGAACCTGGCCGCTAATGCCGGAATCCAACTCAAGGTTGTTATGGCGGCATAATCTAGACCACGGGTGGTGGCCATCCAGCCGGGCAAATACCTTACCACCTGGGTGTGGGTTGGTTTTTTCGCCTCTGATGACAGGCCGCCTGGCCACAGGAAACTATATAATATATATAATCTGACCCAAAAAAATTCAATATTCGGCCTAGTCGAGGCCTAGAGAGTGTTACGAGTCATGTTTTCGTTGGGAAGCTTCTTTCATTATATTCTTTTTCCATGATAAAAGCAATACCTCTTCTAAAACTACTTCAAAACAATTCGATCGCGCAACCAATTAGTGTGAGTTACATTTATTGTTGCAACTGAATATGTTTATTTGGCCAAGCTCTAAACGGTACGAGTGGGTGTCTACTTATACGCAGAATCTTAAAAATAAAGGAAAACACGGAACAAGGAAACAAGAAATCAAATATGTATTTCTAAACTGCTTTTGATCAACCAATAGTGATTGATGATGACAATGATATTGATTTTTGAAATATTCTTTAGTGAGCGTGGTATGGTAACCTGAATTTACAGTTTTTTTAAAATAGTTTTGAATTCAATGCCTTGCTAGGTATTTGCTGATATATTTTATTTGCTAAAAACTGTGAAAGCTCTATCAAAATATATTATTGCTTCAATAAGCTAAGCTAGCTAATAGCTTTGAAATGGCATGAATTGGAAATCATGCCTTTTTGTGCTGTGTTGTAAAATTTCTTGGGAAGCCCTTGCTAAGCTTTGTAAAATTATACAATGGACTTGGCCGCCTTCTAATGTTTCTTTAGAATTATAATGCTGTTTTACTTTATATTCCTTATAACTTAAAAACCATTCGACTAATACTACAACTTTGTGTTCTTTTTCATTGTTATCTACTTTGAAACCTGTTTGTTTTCCTTATTCTTCTTTTCCACTACGCACACAGTCTTCGGCAATCGGCATCATAACAGCATCCGATGCATGTGAAACATAATCAACATAAATTTCAATTTCGATCGTTAGTAATTTGAAACACAAAAAGAAGGAATATTCCTAACAACTGGAAATATTACCGAAATTCATAACGTTTATTTAATGACACAAGTAATATCATCTGGTCAAGATATTCATAGAAATATTTAGGTCATTCTTTGACGTCTATTCCTCAGTTAAATAACTTACTGTATCTGCGACTTGTGTAAAAGATTATTGTGAGTTGGTAACTAATGCATATTTTCAACGTTCCATTTTACAAATTAGTGCTTCAAGAAATTTCACAAATATGTAAAGAGACCTGTTTGTTCAGTTTAATCCCATGTAATCCATAAAAAGTTCTTTGTGATTTAAAATGTAATTGAGTAATTACAAGTAGTTTGTTAACAATAACTGCATGCTTATTTAACATTGTTTTAAGAAGAGCGTAAATTGTTTGTTGTTTTAGGAAACAAACAAAGTTGAATCGACTGTTAGGGCAAGTATTATGTGAGCTGAAAATGTGAATGGTAAGTAGTAGATCATATTGAACGTTTCAATAGAAATGTAATCCGGGTAATACACTAAACATAAAATAATTAGGTCATAGATAGTTTTTTCAAATCATTTATCTACTGTATCATCTTTTGGCTGTACTTCTGTAAATAATATACAAACTTTGAAATGTCAAATGTAATTTTTGTAAATTTCGTAATACTGTTTACTTTTTTCAAATTTCCCTTTGTTCTAAAAAGCACTCACCTTGTAATAGTTGAATAGTAGCCTGGTACTCTGCTAGTTTCTCGTCAACATATCCTTCTTGCGACTGCTGTGCGATGATCTCCGCCGTGGAGGGCCCTCGCTCTTCTTCATCCTCCTCATAAATCATCGGTCTCGGAGGAGGTGGAGGCTCTAAAGGCACTCCCGCGTAATCGTATTCCCTCACTGTCTCGTATGGGGACGAATAAAAATATTCAGGACTCTGTCCTAATGTGGGCGACATGGGGTAAGGTGAAATAGAGAAGTGAGAGCTGGGTGACTGCGAGTGCTGCCTGAGGGTGTGCGGTGAGTGAAGAGGCCTGAAAGGCCGAGGTGATGGATGGACGGGCGGTGGAGTGACAATGGCTGTGGAGTGCCGTGGCCCGGAGATGAGAGGTGGGGGGCTAGGTGCCCATGGCGAGGGTGTTCGATAATTGAGGGGTGATGAGTGGCCGGGGGGCCGCGCGCGCCCACGCCCCGGTGGCGGCTGCGACATCTCGCGGATTGATGCTTGTCAACCCGGTGTCACGCCACCATGTGCATCGCTGGAACAAGAGAAAGGAATTTTTAGTTTTATTATACAACACTGATCTAGATCAGCCGGTTCGGCGGCGGAAACAGCTGATTCACTCAAGCCGCGCAAATATGCAACCCTCTGTGAGAGTTATATGTTTGTGCCGTTTGCTGTCAAGACGCTTGGACCGTAGGGTCGTGAGGCCATAAGCCTCTATCAAAATTTATCGAAACGAATCATTGACTCTTCAGGTGATCGAAGGGCTGGTGCTTACCTCTGCCAATGGATCAGTATGGCGATCAGCGAGGAAACGTAGCCAGCCTTCTGGGCACCTTCCTCATACAAGACGGTGATCTGGGCTCAGTATACTACTTATAGTCTTGAGGGAGTCTTGAAGGAATACAATACAAATAAGTTAAGTTTTCTTGTACTGTATTCGATTATATGTAATTTTATAATCAAATATATAAAATACAACACTTAAATATCAAGCCTCGAGGAACGTGGGAGGGATCCTTTCTCTCGAATGTCATAAATAGTTTAAGCACTTTTTTAAAGCAGCTTTGTTTAGATGCGAGTGTGAGGGATAAGGATATTTGCAACAGAAATGATAGGTAACAACACTGGCCCACAAAAAATAAAAATTGGTCTGTACTTTGAGCCAGACCCATTTATTCTTATGATTCCGATGCATTGAATCTGAGTCTGGGGTCAGTTTGGTCTATACACCATCATAATTTTAAGGGCGTGTTAACCAAACTAGCCCCAGATTCAGTCTTTTGGTTGATAACCAGTGTAATTATCGGCAGACAAACGCACATTGTAAGTACCCAAGCTAAGCAATTTACTCTTATGTCCTGGGTAATATATGTAAAACAATGTATAAATAAGGACAATTTCGTTTACGAAATGTTGTTTCTTCTTTTTTTACAATTAAGTACGTTATATTGAACATTGAGAAAAATTTCAACCCTTAGTTACATATGTGGTGGTCACCCCTAATATATTGTATTTACACCATTGTCTACAGAGAGGTGTATATAGAATACACCTATAAAACTCATTACTGAAGCATGAACTTTGCAGAGCAGCCCTATATTCGTCCCATACAGTCTGCAGTACAATGAGTGCATTAAACAGATGTGTATGAGCCGATTTATTAGCATCTAAATCGATTACTAAGTGTACTCGAGTGTTTATTTGATCTTCTATATCATCACAGAATTATGTTCCAAGGTCTGAATCCGCTGCCCTTTGATAAACCCCAGATATATATAGTTTGATTTTGAGAATGTTATTTTATTATACAGTTATACTGTTTTAGCCACTAGGCCATTTGAATAAGTTTTCAGAGTTCTATAGTTATTTTGGTAAAACGTATATCAATATTTCTATTGAATTTAAGTTATTAAATCCACGCCATAGTCATATTACATTGTTATTGGATCTGTTGTTGTTCTTGTTTTGTTTATAAAACAAGACAAACAAACAGTCTATAGATTACAATATCAAACTAAAACTAACTTATAAATATAGATTAAAGACTATGTAACAAATCGCTGCCAGGAGGGAGCGTGCCCAGAAGGCTGGCTGCATTGCCACGCTGTATGGCGGATACTCATTCGTTGGGCGAAATATACGCCAGCCTTGTGATCACAGGTGGCATCAAAGAATTTCTTGAAAATTTCTTTGCAGAAACTCTTTGTGATTGGCCCCACGGACCTAATATTATGTAAATTGAAAAGCCATGAGCCCTAACAAAGAGGCTGAGAGATAACGGCTCATTGACCTGTCGGGTGATTAGTGGGCTGGTGCAAACCTCGGACAATGGGTAACGTAGCCAGCTTTCTGGGAATCTTACCCATTGATTTCGAAGACCTAGCCTCGGTATTCTACTTTGTTGTTAGAGATTATAATTAGAATACGACATAGCTAAATTAAGTTTGCTGCTATTTGCATTAGTTTCTGATTTTGAATATAAAAATATCACACTAGATTTAAACCTATTTGATGGAAAACAAGTGTAAGATCCTAGTGAGATTAAAAAAAATGTTGCTTCAATACATAAATAGTGGAACTAGATAACATAAAATTAGCCTTGACGTCTATTGCATGGCGGCTGCACTGCGATATTCGTAAAAAGTTAACCGTTAGATAAATTATATTGGACGGGAGCCAACGTCAGAGAGGATAGGCGTGAAATGATGGAAAAAATGGTTCAAAATTAAGTCATCATGGTATTATGGCATTAAGGAAAACGAAGAATATCCATTGAATGCAAATACAATTTGTTACGCGATGTCCATCACAGCAGTCATGAGAACCATAGAATACCTATATTAATATCACATAAACAATCGTCATAGATAATAATGATGATGATCCTGGCAACACTATGATGTATTTGCTATTTTTAGCAATGATGCAATATTATTGTTTTGTAGGGTATCATATTCGTATAAAAGGCGGTGTGGCCTGTAGACGGTGTTCATTTAGACCCCGGTAAAGTTGTGAGGTCTTCGGACCAACAACATAAAGTCAAGTCAAATAAAAAAAAAACGGTGTTCATTGCTTACTGTGCGGGGTGAATAGTCACACCAAAGGCTGAACAATAAAGGGGAAACCCTGCCCAAATAGTAAATATTTGGTATATTTGGTACTTTCTTACCCAAATCTCTGCAAGGCTGTTACAATTATTATTTTCAGAATGTCCATCTTTACCATCATGTCCTCGTCGTTACCCTAGTTCTCGTACATTGACATGACAGAGAACAATACACAATAAGCTTAAATGCTATAAAGTAGTATGGGCGGCCTTATTGCTAAAAACTATGTCTTCAGGCAATCAGGAAGCCTATCGCATGCATAATTGAAGTTTACATTTGCAGTCACCTCTATATCTCTGAAACTGATTACTTCGTCTTGTTGGTCTCTTGTGTTAAATTCTGTAATGACTAGCCTCTGTATAGCTTCTCCATTCGTTCGTACAATAAATATATGGCTTAAGTATTTCCATTTTTATTATTAATATAATGTTGTTAGCCCAATGCGATCTCAAATTTCAAGTTTTCTAGATGAAAGAATATTTGGCCTACTCCTTCTCCTTATTCTCCTCTATTTACTTCAGTATTAGAGTGTTCATTTCTGTCTTTCAATTTCGTTGAATCATTTAAAGTGATCCTTGAATCACTCAATATCATTGAGTATTGTCTTATCCTTTCAGTTCTGTGCCTTTCAACCAAATTGAATCAATTTGGTTAATTAGTCTATTATTACAATTAAGCAAAATATCTTCAAAATCTCCAATTAACAATCTGACACGTGGTAATAACAAATCCAGATCACGATGATTGTATACTGATTTGCAAGTAAAGAAATTATTTGTCAATTGGCGGTTAACAAGAACGGATAGACATACAAAGTAATCTGAGTATGCAAGTGAAGGCGTGATTGTATAAAACTGAGATGTGATATATATTCACAATAATAGTCTGACAGTCTGCTGTTCAAAAAATGCAGTGTGTAGGTCGTGGTAGCGTATTGTTTAGGGCACGAGTTCCAAACTCAAAAGGCGCGAGTTTAATCCTGGCCGAAACGCATGCACAGTTTTCTGAACTAAGGTGCATATTGTTGCAATTACACCGTGCTAACAACGGTGTAGGAAAAAATTGTTATGCAACCTACACATTGAGATAACCGATGTGTCAAACCTGCCAACCCACTTGGACAAGTGTGTTGGGTATTACTCTCCATTTCCCTATAATGGGAGGCCTGAGCCCAGCAGTGGGACATTTATGGGCTGTTATTATATATTATATTAAATATACTTTTTGTAGTTGTTGTACAATGTATAGTAACATACATCCGTGCAGGAACGGAGAAAGAATACTATTTAAGGTGGTCGAGTATTTGTCCATCTGGGTGGCTACCACCCCTGGTCTAGAGTATGCCACCATAACAACCTTGAGTTGTATTCCGGTATTAATGGCCGGTTTCCAGTCACCCTTTAGAGAGCAACAGCAGATTTGCAGCATCTTTGCTGATGCAAGTGTCCATAGGCGATGGTAACAGCTTTCCATCAGGTGCTATCTGCTGAACTCGTGCAATAAAAAAAATGTACGGCAGATCAAAACTTCGGAGTTTGGAAAGATGTAAACTACGAATTCAACACAAAAATGGCCGCCAGCCAGAATTTCAGAAGTCACAACAAAAACCTAAACTATGGTTAATACATAATCACTGGCCGCCCTCCAACCGTGCCATCATGAAGGTTTTACGTAATAAGATACAATCTTTCACTCTGGAAAAATCGTATGTTGCCAGCACAAATGTGTAAATAATTAAAATTATAAAAATATCTGTTATTTTTACAAATCATGGTTCCAGATCGACGGCCTCTTTGGTTGAGTGGGCCTTTGACGGCTAAGGCAGCTTCGATTCCTGGTATGATAAATTTCGGAAACCAATTTTATTCGTTATTGTTTTATTTTATTCAGTGCAGGCACGAAGACAGAATACAATTTCCTGCGGCCGGGCGGCCTGTCGTAAGAGGCGACAAAATAACCCACAGCAGGTGGTAGGGCATTTGCCCGACTGAAAAATCTGACTACTCAATTAACACTTTATGATTATATTCGTTTTCTAAATAAACTAGTGGTCGAAATTCGATAGATAGATAGATAACACTTTATTGTACACCAATACAATCATGAACTTAAAGACTAAAATTATATCTACTTATGTACAAAGGGCGGTCTTATCGCTAAAAAGCGATCTCTTCCAGACAACCCCAGGAATGAGTTGAGATGATAATGGCGATGGTGGTATACGTAACATATAGTACGAACTACTTACATTTTAATAATAAATACATAAATGATATATATACATATATGAAGTAATTTTATATATTACATAGATATATACTTAATATACATACCATACAAATACATATCTACAAAATATATAAATGAATTTAAATATCATATTCCAACGACAGGTAGTATTTTTTTGATCATAGTTTTAAATATCGCTAGCGATTTTGCTTGTCTGATTGTAACAGGAAGCGCGTTCCAGAGCTGTATAGCCTTAACAATAAAAGAATTGTTATAAAAAGTTCGAAATTCGACTATAATAATTATTATCAAAGACTATATACTTCTATAATCACACATTTCGCCAAGGCTACACTGTTACTGTGACTTTAACAATAAACAAAACAGTATAATATATGCGTGTGTGTAATGTTTTTCTTCATGATTTAATGTATATTTATGCATAATTTAAAAAAATATTAGCATTCTGCACTCCTTCTCTATATAAACAATAAGTGTGCGAAATTTCACACTCCGCCATCCGCGCAATTTTCGCAAATAGGGGTACAAAGTCTTTGCTTCACGTATTAAATATACTCGTAGATACACCATTTTGCTCTATTTTCTATATCTAGCCAATTCTTATGTAGTAATACACCAAAACTGTCTTCAAAATCTAATACCTACATTACCATAGCACCGGTAGTAGGTTGAGAAACTCCACTACAAGTAGTGAAAGCAGAATCAAAATGTGAAAATCTAATTAGGACTTAATTACCTCAAAACACTTATAATCCTAATTTCAATTTCATAATTACTATTAACTTATTAACCTAATCGCACATAAGAATTCATAAAATAATATTTGTTACTATACTACTACAAGCGACAGAAAGCGTACCAACAATCTATTTTCATATCACTGACGAAAGCGGAAAAGCAGTCTCTATAGTGTACTATTCACTGACACTAAATATTTTTTCTCAATAGAAATGGCCCTGATCGTGCAACCACAAATCTTAAATAATTTATAATGTGGCAGGTGACGTGGTATAATTGTAGAGGGCGATTTGACCGACTGGCGACTTTATTTTGGGAACCAAAACATAGGGTAACGTCCTTGTCATGTTGTGGGCAGTAAAAAATTTACGACATCTATCGGTATCAAGCAGTTAATGTTGCGAAAAATCTGCAGAGACTGGATATGATGGAACGTATGAAGATGAGCTTCTTGCTATACTCAAATTTTGCTTATAACTTTGTGCAATCTAATTTAATAAGGAATAGTTTAGGTCACTTTGGGTACTACTACCTAGTAGATGAGTTATAATAATAATATAATTTCATAGGTTTCAGAAAAGGTATTTATTCTGAGGTAGGGGACCATCCATAAGTAAAGATACATGTTAAGAGGAGGAAGAGGGAAGGGGTTAGATAAAGTGTGACATTACGTGACAAGAGGTAGGAGGGCTCCTAAATTTCAAATTTAATTTTTTTTTTATTGTAGTATAGGTTCGCGTTTGACCACAATCTCGCCCTAAGTGGAGCGAAGATGTGGTCTAGGATAGAGCACACCTACCTAGATTCACACAGGATTTGAAGGCACCCAGGTACCCGAAAAGGCCGAATAGGGGTAATAATTATTAATAATAATAATAAATAATTGCACCCTGACAAATTAAATACTTGTCAAACATAGACACAGACTTACACTGCGTCGTATATGACTTACTAAAAATTAAGTAACTGAAATACGACGATATGTATTCTCGCATATAGGATACAAAAATCTAAACTCAAGAATCGGTGCGCACTTGCTGGTGCAGCGGTGGTTTACATCAATCTGCTAAGCGCCTTCTCGTCTCCCAAGCCCACCCCGCGCCGGTACCGTCTCAAGTCTCAAGTACTCGACTCTTCTGCCTCCTTCTCTTCTGCTTCCTTCTTCCTCTATACATGACACGATTACACTTGCATGCTTTAAATTCACTAATACGTAATCTGAATATAGTTTATTCATAATTGAAACTTGATTTTAAACAGTAAAATTTAATTTTTTAAATTGTCCCCATCTTCCCTCCTCCATATCTCCTTAAGTATTGATCCCAGCGAAAAGATTAAACTATCTTTATTGTAGAGAATTTTATGTAGATTAATTTAGTCATAGGTTACTTTTTGCTGTAGATTGTAGTTTTTGAGTTATTCGCAAAAAACTGAAAAAGGGACCTTTATGGGCCCCCCCCCCTACCTTAGCTCCACCCCTACCCATCAGTACTTTTAGTATGTTGTTCAGGACACCTTCCTCTATGACTGTGCCAAAATTCGCTTCCACACGAATTATTTCCCCTATTTTTTCTTGGTTGACTGAAGTAAATGGTTTCCACTCCTAGGCGAAATATCCACCATAATTATATCGGTTTTTAACATTAAATACGAAATTTTAACTATTAACGGAAAGCTTGAAAATACTTCCAACTTTGTATAAGCAGTGTTTAAACTGTTAAAACATAATTTAAATGGAAATAAAACTAATTACGAAACTGCTAATTTAATTTTAAAGAGTCTTGATGTAAAATTGCAAAATATGTGATATCACACTAGGGAGGGAGGAATCTCAAGAATGAATGAAAACTCTTTATTGTTCACCATAACGTTAACCTAGATATTTAATATAAATACATTTCCACTAGAAGAATGGGCGGCCTTATCGCTTATAGCGATCTCTTCCAGGCAACCTGGTGTCCAAAGAGACAATACAAGAGAATTCAAATAATATTTGGTGGTTTAACTCAATTAAAACTAATTCAATGGTAATTAAAGAAAAAACAACAAAATAACAATAATATATACATATGTATGTATATATGTATACATAATTAAATAGATTGTAATAATATAAATTACATATACTTACATGCGAATAATAATTCAATTCCATTTACTCCAACAAATTTTATTTCATGGACCAATAATGGTAAGTGATCAAGTGTTTGAATGTGACCAGCTCTGACAAGGACGGGAGGAAATCATGAAATTCGTGTCGACAATAAATAATAAAACACATATTCTGTACATCGTTAGTAAGTTTCACCTGATTCACCTATGCTATGTTACCATATAATTTAATATTTCTGAAACATTGAAACCAATAAGATTATTATGAAATATTAAAAATTATTATTAGAAAATTTCATGCGTTTTTACTCGTGTAAACTTTTAAACAATGAAACGAACTTAGCGTTAACCACGTGCAAGTGAATTTCAAACGAAGTAAAACAGCGTAATTATATATTCTTGGCAAAGCGAATGAGAAATTAGATTCACTATCTGTGAAAAATTAGAAATATGTTAGCCTGTTACCAACAAAAGCTGTAATAAACGTTGAAATCAGATAATGAGATACATATAAAATAATTGACAACTAGACTTTGTGAAGAAAATTAAGAGCCAATGGAAATCGCAGACAGACATACGCGTGTTATTATATCAGTAAATCACTACTAATATAATTTACAAGTGTAACGTAGGCGTTGCGCGTGGGCAAGCATCAAAGATTTAAAAAATTTGAATCGATACCGACGCCAACTCAAAATGTTTTGGAAAAACAACCAGACGCCCGTGATACGTGCTGCTGCAAATAAATTGTAAGGCGGATCTGTTGAAATGATGATTGCTGACGATCAAGACAATGTAGAAAGTATAAGTATATATAGCTAACTATAGTGAGGTAGGTTGAGGAAACATTACAGAAGACTAATTTTTTGAAATTGCATGAGATCAGCAAAGAGACAGAGCCCACCTGCGGAAAGCGGTTACCACGGTCTATAGTCACAATGTGCTGCCGCGCTCTAAACTAGGACTGGAACCTATCCACTACTACCAGAACAAAACTCAAGGTTGCTATGGCGGCATACTCCAGAGGTGGTAGCCATCCAGACGGGCAAATACAATACTACCTGGCTGTAGGTTGTTTTGTCGTCTCTTACGACAGGCCGCCTGGCCGCAAGAAATTGTATTATTTCTCCGTTCCTCCACGAATAGCTGAACTGATACAGCCCTAATAGTCGGGGCTGCTGCCTCACCAGGAGCGCACGAAAAGCCACTAATATGTGTCCATTGGTAATGGGTACATGGCTTTCGGGGTTAAGATTCTAGGCCGTAGGGGCCTGCAGCTCCTCATCTTTATCCAGACCTGTCAACGCGTCTAATTGAGGCCTCACGTGGCCAAAAGGTTGGCTGGTAACTAAGTCAACGCACTAGCGTTGCTTTCCAAGGTGGAGATGCGGCCACCATTTTGGGCACACACCCCGCCGAGAGATTTCTGTAATTAATTTTTTACTTATATTTAGATTATGTTATTTTTAAGTATAGTTATATTTATAATATTGATGTAGAGATTAGTTTATTTTTAATAGATGTATTTTTTTAAGTTATTAAATCATGACTGACATGATGACTTATTATTAACCCCGTTGTTCATAATATTTATAGATATATATACCTTATATTTTGAGGTTTATATGCTGGTTAAGATAGAATTTAAAAAAATAAAACACACTCTTCGGCGTGTTATAGTGGTTCTTTCTCCGTCCACGCAGTTAGAATATGGAACGCCCTGCCACATACGATCCGAGATAGCTCATCGGAGAGCAGTTTCAAAAAAAAAAGTCAAAGAACACTATCTATGTTAAATTATCCTTATATGTCTATATTTTACATTATATATGTATGTATGTATATATCTTATGAGTATCTTGTATATAATTTAGTTTTGTTAATTTATTTATATTATATGTTATAACGTAAAATATCTTTCGCGTACACAACCCTGCCTTTTGCTTCTCCCCTTCTCGCTAGACTCATAGGTTTGCTGGAAGAAAACTCTTTTAGGGTTAAGCTCGTCTTTGTACATCACCACTTTTTATAATTGTGTATGTAACTTTTTGTGTACAATAAAGAATAAAGAAAGAAATATAGTCGTCTTCAAATGGAATTATAGAGAACTTGTGGTCGCCCGTGGTCGAAATTCGACCGTAATAATTAATTTCAATTATTAGTTTGATCATTATTAAGGTTCTGTTGTCAAAGACTATATATACTTTTATAGTCACAGAATTCGCCAAGGCTACACTATTAATTTGACTTTAATAATAGAAAAATGAGTATATATGCGTGTGTGTCAAATACATGGTAGTATATGTAATGTTTTTATTGATTTAATGTAAAACCTGTAATAGACAATAATAATAATAAGCAAGGCCTCCGCCTCCGTGCTTGCCTTAACCAGCCGGCACGGAGTGGAGATTGCTAGAGCTAAGACATGGAAGTGATAAATGGTCTAACGTCGGAAGTAGCGGTGAACCTGCAGCCCTACACCCCTTAGCCACTCATACCCATGTTGCCCCTGTCTTTTATGGCATTTTTTGGGGCCCATGCAGGGAGTGGCGAGTCACCGTCTGCCCATTTTTCCATGTTCCCCGAACATTGCGACGGGCAGACGCCATAGTCCCCATATTCCCAGACCGCTAGTATCACTAACAGTTCACCCCAATAGCCCGGTACTTTTTGTTTTCATTTCCCACAATAGTCCTACACTGGCCGGGGCTTATTTTCTCCGTGCAGTGTATTATATATTTTTATACATATGTTTTTAAATATCAGCCTTTTGTACACTCCTTTTCTATATACTCTGTAAGTATGCGAAATTTCATACTCCTCTGTCCGCGCAATTTTCGTAAAAGGTGTACAAAATTTTTGCTTCACGTATTAATAGATAATATATAAATTCTAATGGGATCATTTTTAACAATTTTCAAATCTCGTATAACATCTGTATTAACTTGTTTTTAATTTTGCCATGTGTTTCTTCGTACTCTCATTATATAATACATTCTTATATAAAGCAGAAAACACCAAGAAACATCAGAGTCAAACGGCTACAAAGCGCAGTCACGTGACCTAAAAATGTCTAAGAAAGAAAACAGAAACAAAATTAGCCATTGATCACAGCACAGGGAACTGGAGTTTTTGGTTCTAAATCTGTCGATTATATCAGCGAGCTATCGCAGAAACACGGCATCTAAAATTAGAACAACCAGGCTTTTGACTCCTGTGCGCAGATTGACACATTAATCTAGAAAAATCTTATTTCAGCTTTATCTGGGATTTAATGTTTTAATCTAGATACTAATAAAATTGAAGTACCTATCTGTAATATCAAATCGATTGCCAAATTTTAAGTGAAACTGTTTTTAAAATTTTGCCCGTCTGTCTCTCCGAAAGTTTGTCTTGTGTTACGCGATGTCCATCACAGCAGTTATGAGAACCATAGATTATATTAATATCACATAGATAATCTTCATAGATAATAATATTATTATGTAGGGTAGTTTTCGTAGTATTTTCGTATAAAAGGCGGTGTGGCGTGTAGACGGTGTTCATTGCTTACTGAGTGGTAAAGGGGAATCTCTGCCCAAATAGTTAATATTAGGTATATTTGGTACTTTCTTGCCCAAATCTCTGCAAGGCTTTTTACATTCAGAAGTGGGATTACCCAAGAATGGCAGGCCGTTATGCTGCTGGGTTGGGTATAAGTTGACCTAAACTCTGCCTGACCTAAACTCTGCCTGACCTAAACTCTGCCTGACCTAAACTCTGCCTGACCTAAACTCTGCGTGACCTAAACTCTGCGTGACCGAAACTCTGCGTGCCCGTAAGTCTGTGTTACTTAAAGTCTGCCTTATTCAAAATCTGCGTGACCCAAGTCAAATTCTAAAGTTTTTATTCAAAATAAGTTACACTGGAGAACACTTTTTTAAATTTAATTTTACTTCATATTCTATGTACACCGCTTCACAACATGTCTAGCTGAAAATTGTTTTTCTTTATATTTCTTACTAGCGGTCTACCCCGACTTCGCACGGGTATCTAAAAAGAACGTTTTTTGGTTTAATTACCTACTAAGCGAATTCAAAATATTTCACCTGTCATACTGTCCGTATCCCAGTGACACCTACATCGCATGAACATAGTTAGCTGATTAGGGTTCGCGGCGACCACGCAACCTTTTTGTAATACTCATTTCTTTTCTAATACTCATTTTTAAACTCGTGATATTGAATAATTAAAAACTCGCATAAAGATATTATTCAATAGGTAGTAGGTAGTATTCAATAGAAGCAGTCTTGAATATGAAGTAATTTATTTTGATAAGGACGAATACCAAGAAACAAACAAGCGGTGGCATTTTAATTAAATTTTAAAAATAAAAGAACCCTTATTGTGCCATAACTATAATAATTAAACATATGCTATCGCGACTCTTTTTGTAAATAATGATGTGTTCTATAAAGTCGTAGTACATTATTTTGTTCTATCATCCATAGTTTTCGCAGCGCACGCGATTTTACACTTGGGTTACACTATTGGAGTTTTAGTAGGGATCCCTAATTATTTTTGAATATATAATATAGCCTATGTCAACTGGGAATAGTGTAGCTTGCCAACAGTTAAAGAATTTTTCTAATCAGTTTAGTAGTTTTGGAGCCTGTTCAATGCAAAAAACAATCAAATATTTCCCCTTTATAATATTCGTATAGAAGTATGGATTATTAGTTTTATGCAGAAGTGTGTTACAGAATTCCTTTTAAAGAATTAATGGGGTTGTAGCAATCGGTGCATATTCAATAAGACAGAGACACAATAAAAGTAAATAAATATATTATAGTTGTAACAAAGACATGACGTACTAAATTCTACGTGTATAAGTACAACTATACGTCTGTGAGACCGCGTCTGCGAGACCGCGTCTGCGTGACCGCGTCTGCGTGACCGCGTCTGCGTGACCGCGTCTGCGTGACCGCGTCTGCGTGACCGCGTCTGCGTGACCGCGTCTGCGTGACCGCGTCTGCGTGACCACGTATGTGTGACCAAGCTCGGGGATCGACATATCGGGGCCGTCAATGGGACGCGGCCATCGGCGGAACTAGAGGCAGCATTGTGGTGGTGCCTATGGAGCGTTGGCGTGTCGGCCTATGCGTGGACGGGACACTGTTGGGAACTTTGGCCACTGTGTCTACTTTACCTGGCACAGAAGGTTTGGTTTTTTTTTTGTGTGAATTATTATGCAAAGTAAAGTGAATTAATTTTATAAGTGATAGTAATGGTTCATCGGTCGTGGTAGGCAATGTACTACCCTCATATTTTTTCGTGTACGAAAATATTATGGTATGTTTCGAACATGGAAAATTACAAAAAATCGCGTAGTTAGTATTTTTCAATGTTATTTTGAGTTACATATCTATCGAGAAATGTGTTTGTATAGATGATGTAAATAGATCTCATGAACGACAAGTCGTGTTTTCTTACATTAGATTTTACATGGCAATCGAGTCTACCATTTGGCTGATATTACTTTGATATGTATAGTATAAAGTTGGTTTTGACACATTGTTAGTGTGCAATTTTTCCGTTGGTATTTTTCTTTTGAAAAAGGAAGTTTGCGAGCGTTAGATTCAGTTGATGTGATGCGCTGCAGGAATCTCACCTGCTTTAGTGGGTGACGATTTAGACCGGCATCTTCGAACTGAAGAGGTTTTCTATATCGAAGAAATACCTAGACTAGCGATAATTGTAATGTAACGATGATGATTTAATAATAATGTCTTTTGTTTCAAGTTAGAATAACGTAAGTTTCATCCGGTTTTTGTTTGAAGTTAAAATAACGCAAGCTTCGCCCGGTTTATGTGTTTGAAGTTAAATTCAGGTATTATTAAACGTAGTAGGTAAATGCAGTTAATTTTTGTAACACGTTTTTTTATAAGTCTAAAGGTCCATAATGCTAAAGGTTTACAATAGTCGTAATTCCAGTCTCTTGGTTTTTTTTAACTGAGGTTAATTATTGTTGCATTTTTTGTAGCCGTGAACAATAAGTTCTCGTATTCTTGGCTATTTGACAAGTTTTTGGTACTTAAATGAGTTGGTGTATAGAGATCATGAAATTGTGACCATTATTCTTGAAAAAATAATAGTAGAAAAATATTTAAAGTTTATTGTTACTATGATGGAAAGTAGAATCATTATTGGTCAGGAGTAGCAGAGTAGTTGTGTGAACAAGTACTGTGTTTTGTTTATTGTTCGCAGACTGGCGAAGAGAACTAATTCTCGGGTGACAGAAGGCAAACTCACTCAATAATTGGCACGCCGCGGGGGACCACGGCTGCGGTAGGATGGCCGAATGTTACGCGATGTCCATCACAGCAGTTATGAGAACCATAGATTATATTAATATCACATAGATAATCTTCATAGATAATAATATTATTATGTAGGGTAGTTTTCGTAGTATTTTCGTATAAAAGGCGGTGTGGCGTGTAGACGGTGTTCATTGCTTACTGAGTGGTAAAGGGGAATCTCTGCCCAAATAGTTAATATTAGGTATATTTGGTACTTTCTTGCCCAAATCTCTGCAAGGCTTTTTACACTTGATTGCAAAGCGGACAGCCGGAATTCAATAACATTTTACGAATTAAAAAGGATTTTGGTCTTTAATTTTCGTGTGTATGTTTCAATTTTGATATCTTGCACGAGATATCAGTATAAAATTCATCATCATCAGGTGTTTAGCCCCTTTTGGTGGAGTTAGTTGGAGTATTGAGTTAATAGCCCCGGCTTCAACTCGGGGGGCGACGACTCTCCGGTGACAAATTCTTATAGCCCCTAGAACATACATAGCAACTCGCGTTGGTAGGTCTGCAGCTTGGTAGCCTTTGCGGGCTTTGCGTAGACTGCATCAGCTTGATCAGCCAGTCTGTGGTGTCCTAAGGTCATCTCGGGAACAATTGGAAATCAGTGGCTTCTGTTGACCTCTCTGCGGCTTTAATGAGTTCGCGAACTTTTCAGAGCGTATAAGATCACGAGGATTATATTATAAAGATCAGATCCTGTGCTAAGAAAGTAGTATGAATATGACTAATAATAATACCGTTATTAATAAATACAATTATTTAACTGGAGGTTTGGACATATTCGCATCATCCATATATCCTTAGCTTTTACGACTTTCGCTTAACGATCAACTGAATATAGTTGAAACGTCATCCAAGTTCAACGTCCTGTTTCAATGTATTACTTACTAATTTTAATATAGAGATGAAGAATCATACAAATTCTATGAAATGTAAAAGATTATCGGACTAAGTGGCTTGTTGCGTTACGACTTACGCAGATATAGATTTTGCATATTGGTTTTGTTGGCAAGCATGCTGTGGAAACAATTCTAGCGCCCACGCCTATCTATCGGAAAGGTGGGCTGCTTTGGCATTCCAAAATTTCGCTAAAAGCATGTTATATATAATAGGTTGCTTGTTTATCTAGTATATATCGTGAAGTATCTAATATAATTGAGTGTACCTAACAGTAAAGGACATGTCCTGCCAGTAGACCAATCAAATTTTGCCGAGCTCTACAAATCGATATCCATCACAATTTTTCTGACAATGAAATTGTTTATTTGTGGTCTATTCTATTCGTCCTAATTACAGCACCTAGTTTCCGTAATCAGTATGACTGCCCGTG
Organism: Dendrolimus pini; assembly: GCA_949752895.1. Classification (NCBI taxonomy): domain Eukaryota; kingdom Metazoa; phylum Arthropoda; class Insecta; order Lepidoptera; family Lasiocampidae; genus Dendrolimus; species Dendrolimus pini. The sequence goes on from OX457137.1 coordinate 2,329,864, forward strand.
GTCGAAATTCGACCATAATAAGTAATTTAAATTATAACATTATTAAGGTTCTGTTGTCAAAGACTATACTTCTATAATCACAGATTTCACCAAAGCTACACTGTTAATTTGACTTTAATAATAAACAAAAGAATACATGTGTCTATTTGTGTGTGTGTGTGTCAAATACATGGTAGTGTGTCATTTTTTTGTTGGTTTAATGTATTTTTAATTTTCTGTGAATAATTTTACAAAATATTAGCATTCTGCACTCCACTTCAATATAAAACTGTAAGTATGTGAAATTTCAAACTCCTCCGTCCGCGCAATTTTCGTAAAAGGGGTACAAAGTTTTTGCTGTGTTTTTGCATCACGTATTAATATATAGATTCCCATATAGACTGAAGAATATTAATAAAATTCACATAAAGACTGGAGAATTATTGTTTAATTGAAATGGTTCTAGGGAAAATCTTACTTTTACTGCGCAAATCTAAATTGCACAGAATCCGTATTCTCATTTCACTCTGTCTCGGATAATTTACCGTAGGGTAGAGTTAGTCAGAGGGTACACAAATGGCTGGTTTTATATCAAAATAATGGCAGTGGAGAGCAATAAATTATCCCCAGGGGACAAATAAAATGTCATCTAGATAATTTATGGTACGTACGAACTTACGAGACAAGACCAAATAGCATGCAGAATAACAGTCTTATTCATTTGAGTTGTTTGAATTTTGAAGGCAGGAACAGCCTTATCAATAGAATTACTCCACTCCCTTCTTCGCAAAACCAGATCTTCCCAGCCGTCACTTGCAGGGTTTTTTCACTCTGACGAGCGTCGTCATATCAAAAAGAACAGCCCTATAATATCTTCAACTTTACATACGACTCAATAGGATGGCTGTATTGCGCTCCTTGCACAAGTATTTTTAAAACCAAAGGTTTTGCTAGCCACCTGCGCTCGCACAGCCCGACTTGACAAGGTTCACCGTTGACCGATACGTCAAGGAAGACTTTTTGACTTATAAATATTGACTTAGGGTAAGTTTGTAGGCTTCTTTAAGAGCCTTAGTGGCGCTAAGCCGTGGCATCACTTAGAGTTACTTGCGGAAGGTTTCTGACTGAGTTCACAATTGGACCCGGTAGGTGGCGCTGCTGTAGGCATATCGATTGAAGCTTTTCCGGGCACGCCGACGTCTGCTATGACAGCTAGTCCTAAATTAATAGCTTTTCTTTCTTTCTTCTTCCTTAAAGAAGCTTACGGACTTATTCTAACTCAATATGACTAAGACCTTAGGTCTATAACATTCAATGTGATTAGACTTCTTGTGGTATTCAGCGGGTAGAAGTTATCTACTTTTGGCCGGTTTCTGTATCTTGCTATTCACTCACTTGCCTTATTCGTGACTAAGAGGTTGGTTCATACCTCGCTCCGAACCCGACTGGCATTTAAAAGTAGGATGAGGAGACATCATAGCAATATTTTATTAACCCACTAGCTGCTCTGAAAAATAATAATCTAGATCCTTATTCAAGCGCCACTTACTGGGTCCAACTTTAAATTTTAAAGTTAAACCATCTGGGGACCCGCTCAAATAAACCCCAAATTTTTTTTCAAAACCCTGAAACTTGGTTCCAACGCCACGTACCAGGTCAATTTGTGAATCTAAACCATTCTCGAATCCATTTGAACACACACAAAAAAATTCATCAGAATCGGTCCGACCGTTCAGGAAGAGTACAGGCACATAAACACACATATATCAACGGTATTAAGGGCGGGTGAGGACCTTTCCCCAGGGCCCTCTAGTGTCGAGGCGTTCTCCTTTAGCGGGAGCGAAGCAGGCTGGTGCAATCGCTTCCGCTCCGCCTTCTCCTTGGCGAGCATGACCCGCTCGCACACAGAGGAGACAGCGTCCCATCCAGTGGAGCTCCCAATCGTTGAACGAACTAAGCTAAGATAAATCTCAGCTTCGAGGGATACGTCAAAAAGCCTCTTATGTTCCTTCCACTTTATTCAATTTCGCTTTATTAAATGACTTTTTTTAAATCGTGCATTGACAAGACATCCTCCTTTAGCAGCAAACTATCTGCGAGAACTCACGTATCTTAAATCCATATTTAGCACAAGTTCAAAAGACATTAAATCTGTTTACACGTGCTTTCTTGTCTTATAAACAAACGGAAGGAGTGAACGGTTTGGAAAGTTGCTTTCTAAACATTAGTGTGATTAATAATAGACGCATAACATGTTAAACGGTTACCCGTTTTGAAAAAACAATACTATTCACTAAATAAGAACTTACACTCCAAACGCCTTTCGTTGTCTGTTCGTTCGATTCAATTCCGTCCGCAAGAAAAGTTTAAGGAAATTTTAAAACTAAGAAAGAAAGAACAAATACTTATTTTGGTAAAGATGCATAAAGTCGGAACCTGAAAATTACGCATTTTTTTGTATTCAAAGACTAAAGATGGTGTGCTATGGTATAACAACAACACAAAAATTATGGGAAATCCATCATTTAGACAAAACATTAAGAAACAATACAATGAATTACGTTAAATACGTGCATCGTATTAATAGAAATAATGTTCAGTTTTAATGCGACAACTTACCTACTAATTACAATAAAAACACAATTACTTTAATTTTAGTATTAATCTGCAAATATAACATATATTACATGATTAAAATAATTATAAACTCGATAAATACGGCATTGCTAAAAACCACGATATTTTGTAATTTGTAAGATCAGATTAATAATATTAATAGACAAGTGCTTACTTCACTTTGATAAATATTAGGCAAAGGAACTAAATGCATACAGCATAGATACCAATATTATTCAATCAAACTGAGGATCTTTAAATGATATGAAAATACGTAATTTAAGATTTTTCACGTTATTGTGATAAGATAATTATTATATTTTTGTACTTTTTATATATAGTTCCTGAGAAGATGCAATATCAATATTAGCAAAACAAAGACTAGGTTGTGAGGGGGGTCGAAGGTTGCGACCAATGAGAAGGTCAGTGGGTTAGGTTAGGATAGCTTCAGACCCCCGACTGATGGGGCTTTTCAGCGCATGCCTACAGCAGGGCCAGTTTCCACAACGGTGGAAGACACGAAAGCTAGTCCTGCTGCTGAAGGAGGGGCGCCCTGCGGACACCCCGTCCGCCTACCGGCCCATTGTGTTGCTGGACGAGGTCGGAAAGCTTTTTGAGCGTATTATTGTCCACCGTCTCGTCCAGCACCTAACGACGTCAGGGCCGGACTTGACGGACAACCAGTTTGGTTTTCGCACGGGGCGCTCCACAATCTACGCGATCATGCGCTTGAGAAGCCTGGCGAAGGACGCAGTCTCCCAAGGCGAGGTCCTGTTGGCGGTGAGTTTAGACATCGCCAACGCATTTAACTCCTTGCCCTGGGCATGCATAATGGAGGCGCTCCGATATTTCGGGGTGCCGACCTACCTCCGCCGTATAGTCGGGGCATACCTAAATAGTAGAGCCGTCGTTTACCCGGTCCACGAGGGTTGGTATCGGCGAGCCATGGTGTGCGGTGTTCCACAGGGGTCGGTTCTAGTTCTAGTTCCTAGGTCCCCTCCTGTGGAACATCGCATAAGACTGGACATTGAGGTGTCGGGTCCTCCCGGGCGTCAGCGTCGTATGTTACGCAGACGACACGCTGATCGCCGCGCGCAGGAGGACCCATCGGCAGGCTTGCCTTCTAGGCACGGCTGGGGTATCAACAATAGTAGGCAGGATCCGGCGTCTTGGTCTGGAGGTGGCGTTGCAGAAGACCGAGGCCGTGATGTTTCACGGTCCTCGTAAACGTCCACCTCCAGGCAGTAGCATCGTAGTAGGAGGCATCCGCATCGGCATCGAGGAGACCATGAAGTATCTGGGATTGGTCCTCGATGGCCGATGGGATTTTTCGGCACACTTTCGGCAGCTGCTCCCCAGACTAAAGGTAACCGGTGCGCTGTCGCGCTTGCTCCCAAATGTCGGGGGGCCTAACGCCACGTGCCGGAAACTCTTCGAAGGCATCGTACGTTCGATGGCCCTTTACGGGGCTCCAGTATGGTCGGACCGCCTGACGGCCAAAAACGCGGCGCTATTGCGTCAAGCGCAACGCATATTGGCCGTCAGAGCAATAAGAGGATACCGTACGGTGTCCTTCGAAGCGGCCTCGCTACTCGCCGGATCCCCCCATCGGACCTGGAAGCCAGGGTCTTGGCGTCACTGTACGTATGGTGCAAAGAAGCCCTGGCCAGGGGCACCAGACCCGGGCCTCGGCCGCGAGGCCACGTCAGGGTGCCATCATTGTGACACGGGCGACGAGGACACGGCGCTGCACACACTCCAGGAGTGTTCAGCCTTGACAGAGCAGCGCCGCGAGCTCGTCGCCCACACCGGATTTGACACCTCGCTCCCGGCCGTGGTTTATCATGCTCGGGAGCTCCACCGGATGGGATGCCGTCTCCTACTTCTGCAAGCAAGTCATGTTTGCGAAGGAGGAGTCGGAACGGGAGCGTGAGCGTAATTCCCTGCTCCGCTCCCGACAAAGGAGGACGCGCCGACGCCGGAGGTCGGATAGTGACCTTCGGCCGCCGTAAGCGGGCGGCGCGGGTGGGGCCCCTAGGGGTATAGGGGTCCTCACTCACCCGCACATGCCGTCGAGATGAGAGCGCGAGTGTTCCGCGCGCGCTCATCTCTCCTCCCGTGGGGCGCGTTACAAAACGCCCCACGCCGGATCTGACTATGACGTCGCCGGGGGTTTAGTCCCCCAGCATTGAAAGAGGCCTCGTGAGGGTGGCCCACGCCTGCCAGGGCACGCGGAGTCGGGAAAACCGCATACACGTAGCCCTGGCATAAGGCGCAGGACGGAACACCCAGGGGTTTTAGTGGGTATCCCTAACTGGGGAGTGGCAATAGCGTGGCTCCGGTTCTGACCGGGCACGCTAGTGCCACCCCCGATCTGGCGAATCCCACACTCACACGGGTCGCGAACACCCCCCCAGGCTTCTGTGTCTGTTGCGGCTTAGTCCTCAAACGGATTTCCCCTGGCAAAAAAAAGGATAGCTTCAGACAAAGGTAACGGTTAACGGTCTTAATAATTAACAAAGAAGCTTTCAAACTTACTCTTGCTCTCTATAAATAAGACCGTAAGTAAGTATAAATATAGATAGACTTACGGTCTGATATATAAGTTTTATCTATGGTCTATATAACGAAAATAAAATGAACATAGAATGTAAAATTCACTTAAATTTATTTACAAAAGTGAGCATAATTTTTGTATTGGTGTATAATAAAGTGCTATCTATCTATCATAAGAGGTTCTAAGCCGATCCACTAAAGAAGTTTGCGAGGCCTCAGTTTACTAGTAACACTATCAGAGATAAGAGATGGAGGTATACGAATGTACGGATTGATCATCACATTACTTCCGAAGCTATCGGTTCTAAGCTATACTTCCATGACTTGAGATGAAACGCAATATAGTGATCATACGGAGACAAACCTCGCTGCTGGCTATTGCCTATATAAGCAACCAAGCACGGAAAATCAAGCAAAAATCTATTTAAATGACCAATTTTTATCCCTCGTGTTATTTTTCATGGTTAAGACTTTTGCAGAGTTGTATAATTTCAGTGCTCTGCAATGGAAACTCTCATGAGAAATGTACATTTAGTATATAATTATGTATGTATATGTCTATTGACATCATTTTACCCAAATTCTGAACTCGTTCAGTCATAACATGACGCAATTTAGCAACCTTCACATTGTTATCGTAATCACTTGCTAATTAAGCACTGAAGAAGTGCATGTTTCAGTAAATAGCATTGAATATCTACTTAGAATTGAGTTTTTCGTAATATCACGCCCATAATTGTCCGTTTTACAATCGGATTAGTTTAATCCAATATGGCTGACTACGGGTCTTTTTGCTCTCGTTTTTTGACGTTAATTTTTTTTACCACATCAGACAAAAGTTGAAAAGAAAATTATTAAAGCTTCCAATTATAAATTTTAAGATTTAGAACGATTGAAGTAGAGGCATTCAGTAAAATTATATTGTCTATATCTTGTATACAGTACCCCGAACGCCTGTACTGCGACTCATAAACTAAAGAAGCTATACTAATGCTGTGCTTTTCTTACATACACATTACCAAACTAGATTAACAGAGATAGATGCCAGCTCATATTTTTATTATAAATTAATTGAGATAAAGAGACTGATATATTTAGTAATTGCCATCGTGATAAGAGTTGTCAATCGAATGATTTCCACATGTAAACAATAAATAACATTACTCATATTTACGTATTAATTCTATGAGAAAATGGCAGTCATCTTATTTTAAGTTGTTTCGAGGTTTTACATTTCATATAGATTACATCTTCCTACATCTAAATATTGAGAGGAAGGAGATTAAGGTGGTATGGGCATATAATGAAGAGGATCGAAAGTCACGACAGAAAAAGAATGTTAAACTACAAGATGGATGGATTGTGTGAAGGATGATATGATGATTTGTGGTGTGACAGAAGATGTATGCCAGAATAGAGGATTATGAGAGGAAAAGACATATTGTACCGACCCCAAATAATTGGGATATGGTGAAAGAAAGAAGGATAAGCTACAAGCTAACGCAAGCTAATGTATAAGGAATGTAATTACGTCGCTATTTCTTCAAATAAAGTTTTTCTTTCTTTCTACATCTTCCTATTCAATTTCATCCATATAGAACCAACAGTTTCTGAGACTATCAATATACTATGACGACAGAAGAACAGAAGATATTAGGAATGCATAAGAGGTCCATTTTGCCAAAATGGACAGGATAATTGATAATAAAATGGATACAATCCTATAAATGAACAATCTCAGTTACTATCGAGGTCTCTACGAAGCAAGTCGGTCGGTAGCGAAAATGGACGAATTTGGATATAGATTCAGATGACTATATGAAGCGAATAAGTGACAGTAAAACAACCAAGGAAATGAAAAAAGACATTAAACCCTATTTTCTTGAAACTTAAATGTAGTTCGTTAATTTCAGCAAAAATGGATCCAAGCAATACGCAAGTTGTTAAAATATTATAATCGTCCTAAAATATAAAGCATCTCTTAAAGAGACACACGAGTAGAAATCAAATATTGGAAATCTGACGTAACCAAAAAGATACAAAAGTAACCTTGCGTGTCATCCTGCCGTAATGTAAATTAAAAGGGCAATATCGCGTGAAGGAACGCTTTCCTGAAACGACATTGTTTATGGTAATCTGTGAAAATCTTTGCAATAAAAAAAACTGTTCTGATTACAAATCTTATACTAATATATATTAGCCATTTATCGAGGAAGGCTATAGGCTATATATCATGACGCTAAGTCCAATAGGAGCGGAGCATCAATGAATAATGTTTCAAAATCCGGGGGGTTTTGAAAACAAATTCCACGCCGACGAAGTCGCAGTCACAGCTAGTACATAATAACTTTATTTTAGAAATCTTAGGCGAGATTTTAAAGATTGATGATTTACTGTGCAAAAAGGAAAAACGAATCTTATTTTTCTTGATAGAGTTCAGCACACACTGATGAAAAGTAGTTTCCTTCGCTTATAAACATTTGCAATACCAAAGGTGTGCGTGCTGCTAGCCTCGAATGGGGGACTGAAACCAGATCATGATGCCGGAACACAACTCAAGGTTGTTAAAGCGTCATACACCAGACCAAGGGTAGTAGCAATCCATACGGGCAAATGCCCTACCAGCAATCTCTGCGTTGCTTTGTCGACTCTTACAATAGGCCGCCAGGCTACATGAATTGATAATATTCTTTCTCATTCTCATTCATTCAGTACTATTAATTAAGAATTTGAAGTAATTAAAAGGCTAAAAATGTTAACACGACAAGAAAAGACATGATCTAGTTTCCGATTAATAGATTCCAAACGACCTGAAAATTAGACGGGAGCGAATCAAAGAGCGGTGGAGACAAATAATGATAAATAATAATAATAATGGTAAATTTGTAGTAAGAAATTTAAATAAGATGAAATGTTAACCTCCAAAATTATATCAAAAGTGACGGCATAGTTGACGTAATAGAACGAAATCTCCTTGCGTCAATGTGTCTATGAATTCGATCCGCACACGGAATATTTGATCTGTGTCTGCAGATCAAATTTGCTTTCAGTTTAGGAACTATATGTCAGGTATTTTTTTAAATCTAAACTTCTGCAGAGCGCTTTTAGAAAGGAATAATGATAGAATAAAAGAATTGCGGTCTTAACACTGTGTAAATTGTTAACCTTCAAGAATTCCCAATATCATAAAGACTGTCCTTTGCGGTGCGGTCCCAAATATTATGATCTTATTTTTCGAACTTGTTGGAGATGAATGAATCTTATTGCAATGGTTGCACTGAAGATTGAATCATCCTTGGCTTTTATTATTTCACGAGTTTAGCGGACAGGCAGACGGTCCACCTGATGAAAAGCGGTTACCATCGCCTATGGACACTTGCAACACCAAAGGTCCAAATGCATTGTTGCTCTGTAAAGGGAGATTGGGACCCGGCCATTAATGCCGGAACACAATCAACTCTAGACCAGAGGTGGTAGCGATCCAGAAGGGCAAATACCCTACCACCTAGCTGTGGGTTGTTTTGTCGCCTCTTACGATAGTCTGCTTGGCCGCAGTAAATATTCTTTCTCCGTTCCTGCACGGATAATTAAAGACCAAAGCAAAGAAATACAATTATTGTGGAAAAGAGTAGAAAAAACTAGCGATACATACACTACAGCAACTGACCAAAACTCTGCGAGGAGTATTCGAATTCAAATATTTGGAAACTAAGTAAAAAATAGAACAAGTGTGCAGCAATATTATGCCAAAGAACATTCAAAGTAATATTTCTTGTCTAATATCCTCCTGACCCAGATACGAGCGTGAAGAATCGCGTTCGCAAACTAAATAAAATCCAGAATAAATTGATCCGACACGATAATAAACAAATCATTAGAAAACATCATTTTATCTTTGGATACTTTGACGTCTTTTTACACACTGAAGGCGCTTATTATACAAGTGCATTATCTTCATTATATTAATTTTTTGAGTTACTTGTTTCAATGTTTGTTTTAAGACAATGTCCCATGCTCTCAATGGAGTTTGTTTGTTACTTTCAATCTATAGAATTCTTACAAACATAATGATCGTTAAATGATCTTGTTTATGCTGTATCTATAATAATATTAAATTAGGTACCAGAGAAATCTGTTTATTTATCAAGTCTACGGACTACTGTCTAAGAATTACTCTAGGACCGATCCCAGACACCGAGGCCATAATATAAATAACGGAAAGTTTGTTTCCAAAATTTACCATGTCAGGAATTGAACCCAAGCCTTTGCGTTGCAGTAAGTAGGCCGAGATAGACTTAGGTCACTCAACCACAAAGGCAGTCAACAATTTGAATTATTAACTACTACCTGACCTGTGCCAATTTCGCTGGGCATCAGAAAAAAAAACACAATCAAATATACCCTATGTCACTCAAGAATAACGTAGCTTTCCACTGTTGAAAGAATTTTCAAAAACGGTTAAGTACATTTAGAAATTACCCCCTAGAGCAAACTCACAAACTTATATAGAATAGGAAAACCGCTTATGAACTCCTCCAAATTCAAATTTTAAAGTAACAGACGTAAACGTCAAAACTTTTCTTCAACAAGTCCTTGAATTTAGTTATTTCTGTGTAACATACGTTACATTTGCAGAAGTGGATCAATGTGGATTTGATTAAACGTTGCGTGAATGGCAAAATCAATACAATCCAGCCTCCATTGCGTCTAGACTGGAATATGGAGCAATGTGCCGGTCTGTGGCCGAATTTGGCGAGAAATACGTCACACTGCGGAAATCCCGCGTGTTACAGATACAAAAAGCACATTCAAAGTTAGACATAAAACACATTATAAATAGATTAACGAAAATAGTGGATTAGTGAACGTACAGACTATTGAGGTTATGAAAACTACCGGTATAGGTTAAAAAGAAAAAAAACATCCGTACACCGAATGACGGAGGAAAATAATTTTGGAACAGTAGGCGGACATATTGAAACTCAATACTCTCGCTTCCAGTTATACACTGTGCACGAGAAATAAACACATTGATTAGATGTTAATAGAATTATAAAGCATTATAAAGGTGTATAGAACGGTACGTTACCGGTAACACGGGGTGAAACAATCAACACAAAACACTGTCACTTTTCAGCACGGATACGTTTGTTGCACTGGTATCGTTCGAGAGCTTTTCGTTTTCGGTATGAGCCTACGGCTGGTGTGTTTGGGAAGTGGTCCGGTTGCCGATTATTAGGTGACCTTACCGAGTGGACGTTTGCCGCGCGTTCGGCAGCGATGCCTCGGGAATGTCGGTGCGGCAGTCTGAGTTGGACTGAGGCGGGCGGCGGCGTCGGCGGCGTTCGGTCCTATTCGGACACCTTTAAATTTAGAATTTGGCTCTCTCCCCGGTTTTATATAGCAGTGAGTACATCGTATAAAGCGTAGCCGAGATGCGGCCCAATCTATACATATACATATATATAGGAATTACGACTTTTTATTGAGAGGATTGTAAATTTTTGCATTCCGTCCGCCGGTACGGGATGGCCGATATTTTTGGGCGGGCGCGACTTATTTTGGCAATGCTAGCATCAGAACACCCACTCGTCGCATAATACCAACGATGTCAATAAATATTGAGAATTAATGTGCCATAATAAAAAGATAAATCAGATTTTCCCTTGAATAACAAACCCACCGCAAAGCTGGACTCGCAAAAAACAGTTGGAGTATTACGAAGCTTTCACATAACCTCCAGTAGGGGCGCGTGCGTCGTTCCATACTCGCCTACTATTCAACTCCGTTAGAGTATCCCGGAGGCAGCGGGGGTTAGCGTCTCCCCGGTGTACTCGCAAGGCGGCTTGGCAGCTTCTTCAGTGATGGTATAACGTCAACAAATTTCTATTACTCAGGCAATTGGTAGGAGGGAACAGATGGAGCTTTTGCTAACGAGATTCTAACCCCAGGCGTTCTATCCGCGTAAGAACGGAGAAAGAATACAATATCCTGCGGCCTGTCGTAAGTGGCAACAAAACAACCCACAGGTAAGTAGGGTACTTGCCTGTCAGGATGGTTCCAGCCCCCTTTTGGAGCCCAGCAAATAATTTGTAGCTCCTTTGGTGTTGCAAATGTCCATTTTTTTTGTATATTAATCATATAGCTATATAGTTTATTTTTATATTGTATTAATTTTTATATTTGTTTCCAATAGTACTCTTCATATGTATTTGTTTTTTGTTTGTTTCGTTGTGTCTATCCATGAGTCACTGTAACGGGTCTAGCGGAAGACCAGCGCTGTTTGAGTTAACCAGCATCATGCTGAGTTAGCACCGATTTAGAACTTCATTTCACACTTGTATTGTTTCATTTATAAGTATGTTTTGGTTTGTATGTAGTTTTAAATAAATATTTTTTCTTACTTCCTTTCTTTCATAGGCGAGGGGAATTAAACAGCGGGAACACCTTGCGAAACATATAAAGCAAATAGATTTGAATTTTCACTTATATGTATGACCTTCAAAAAGTGTTTTACAGTGGGACTTCATTTCATACAATCCTTTCCAATTTGAACCACTTTCCATTAGTTGGGTATTCCGTCTATCTTCTGCACCTACTCCAGGAATAAAAAGAGAGTTTCTGGCTAGGTCGTAGTTAAATAGGGATTGGCAAAAGCAGTGTAGCACACGGATGTCCCTACTGCTAATATAACGGCGAACACGAGGCCGTATTCTAAACCGCGTCGTTCGTTTCGTCCGATCCGCCTGGAAATATAGTTAACTAGAATATACCCGCGACATCGTCCACCCTGAAATTTCCGCAAGATTCCCGGGATATAAAATACAAAGTACCGCGGCATTTAAATAATAAATGTAAGCTATCGTTTTAGTGAAACTGTGTCGGAGTAAGCTAATTTTTATGCACCCGAACAACTTCAAATTGCTCCTGAGATAATTCTCTCGGGATTCCCAGGGTAAAAAATATCACAAATTTTATTATATAAAATTTGCCATCGAACACTGAGAAAATCGCATTGAATTTTGTTTTTAATCGGACCATTTAAGATCATTCCCAGAAAAATACCCGCGGGTTCCCGGGATAAAAAGTAGCGCAGATTTTAAGTCTAAGAATTTGCTGTCTATCAGCTATCATCGCATCAAAATTGGTCCAGTAGTTTTTACATGACAACCGAACAAACAGACACGAAATCTAAAAAATTGCATCATGTTCTCCATCTAGTCTATTCGAGTTTTTTTGAAGTGAAACTTCTATATAGAGGGGGTCTTACGGAGTTTTGGCTCACGAAAAGATGTCACAGTCACGTGATCACCGTCACTAATTCTTACATTTTTAAACTCGTGATATCTTTCGAATGGAATGTCCGAATTGAATAATTCAAAAAGTTATATAAAGGTATTGAAGCAGTCTTGAATATGAAGTAATTTATTTTGATAAGGATTAATATCAAGATACAAATAAAAAGCCTTTTCTAGCGGCGGCATTTTAATTAATTTTTTATAATAAAAAAACGCTTATTGTGGCATAACTATAATAGTTAGATATATGTTGTCGCGATACTTTTTGTAAATAATGATGTGTTCTACAAAGTCGTAGTACATTATTTTATTTTATCATCAATAGTTTTCGCAGCGCACGCGATTTTAGGTATTTTTTTATACCTTGGATTAAATTATTGGAGTTTTAGTAATGATCCCTAATTTTTTTGTAAATATAATATACCCTATGTCACCCGGGGATAGCGTAGCTTACCAACAGTGAAAGAATTTTTCAAATCGGTTCAGTAATTTATTTTATTTGTTATTTTATCATCAATAATTTTCGCAGCGCACGCGATTTTAGGTATTTTTTTTATACCTTGGACTACATTATTGGAGTTTTAGTAATGATCCCTAATTTTTTTGTAAATATAATATACCCTATGTCACCCGGGGATAGCGTAGCTTGCCAACAGTGAAAGAATTTTTCAAATCGGTTCAGTAATTTCGGAGCCTCTTCATGCAAGCAAAAATCAATCTTATCTTCCCTCTTTATAATATTAGTCTAGATATTCATAAATATATATCTATCTCCGAAAGCGCTATTGAAGCCCCAGTGAGCCGAGCGCCGGGCAAATCCCGTAAAGCGAGCGAGAGAACGAGCGAGGATATACCTCGTCCCTCTAATACCTAAAATCGCGTTCAGCGCATCGGAATGTGCGATGTTCCGAGCCGACATTAATGGAGACAAGCTTAAGTTTGCATCGAACTATGCTCTGCTAACATTTTCTTAATTTTTGCGCCTTGTACTCGTATACATAATAAAATTACGTTATTACTGCGCTTAAAAACGTTAAAACGTAGTTTTATTATCTATACCTCTGCTCTCCCGTGACTGGGTATCACTGCCACTATTTGTAGTGTATGTAAAAAAAATAATAGAGAGTTTGTTAAGGAAACAAATTAACAACAATAAAACTTTGCCAACGGTTCAGTTTTTGGAAAGTCACAACAAAAGTGAACGACAACGAACGGCAAAACTGTTGACGTATAAAAATATTTGGTGCGTGTGTAGCGTATTACATTTATACCATTAAAATGTACCTAACCTAACCAAATCATAATTTGCAGTAAACCTGCGAAAAACCGAAATGTGTGCTGGGACACATATTAGAAGTGAAACTTCAACGGACAAGTGGAAAAACGAATCGCAACGGACAAGTGGAAAACGAATTGCAACGGATAAGTCGGATAAGTGGCAAAACGAATCGCAACGGACAAGTGGAAAAACGAATCGCAACGGACAAGTCGAAAATCTTCAACTGAAAAGTGACAAAATGAATCGCAACAAAATTTTGACTTGAAGTTTTACGGGCAGGTTTTTAAATTGGACAAGTACATTAACAATCTGCCCGTAACACTTCAAGTTGAAATTTTGTTGCGATTCATTTTGTCACTTTTCAGTTGAAGATTTTCGACTTGTCCGTTGCGATTCGTTTTTCCACTTGTCCGTTGCGATTCGTTTTTCCACTTGTCCGTTGCGATTCGTTTTCCCACTTATCCGACTTATCCGTTGCAATTCGTTTTCCACTTGTCCGTTGCGATTCGTTTTTCCACTTGTCCGTTGAAGTTTTTTTAATCGTTTAGAATATTATATTATAGATAGATATTATGAAGAGTAATTAAAACAGATTTTTATCAATATATTTTAAAGTTAAAATGATAATAAGTTACTTTCAACATATGTTATTTTAATGTATGTACTTTTCTACACGGCTACGCCAGGAGTCACGCCGCGGTAAGCAGCTCTATATTACTTAAATAAGACCTTAATTCACCTTTTACATATAGCGAGCCAAGCCGCGGGCAAAAGAAGATAGAGAAAAATATTCCAATTGCGACTTACACAATACAAACTGATAAGGAAATAACAATAAATGAAAGCCGCAATTTATGAAATGAAGTTGGCACTCAGTCATTTTCTGTGCAGAAACATGTTCCGACACAGCACTGGTTTTTAATGTTCAAAAGCTAGTTTACTCATAATAAACCTTCCTTGAAAAAATATCTAACCGATGATGAAAACCGCTTAAAAATTCGTTGCGTGGTTTTGGAGGATTGAACGGTTACACGGACAGACAGACAAGGAAAGCGACTTTGTTTTATATTATGTATTTTAAACCAATATTTTGTTTTAAGACTATCAGTTTTAGTTAGATTGGATTCTACTGAATCAAAAACTGAAAATTCTTAAAATAAAATTCGAAGATAGATCAAAATAAATAAATATCTTAGAGGCCGGCAACGCGTTGGCAACGCCCCTGGTGTTGCAAACGTCCATAGGCGACGGTAACCACCTTTCATCAAGTGGGCCGTCCGCCTGTTTGCCTGCTTCAGGCAATAAAAAAATACCTTTTGCTACAAAAAAATATAGGTACTTAGGTCCAAATGTTATTTACGATAAAATGGCGATAAAGACTCAATATGTCCGTATCCCTATTGATAGTATTCATGCAAATACAAAGCCTATTAAAATTAATACTTTCAATAAATTGTGAAAAACCTGTGAAGTGCCGAATATCAAAAACAGACTTGGCTTAAAGGTCTAGAAACCAAGCCATAAAACCCAAACAAAATTACAAAGCCGTGTAAGTGGATAACACTGTCGTTTTAGAAGAGACGTGGGATTGAATCTTGGCCAGAATGAGCAATAGCTCATTCTGGCCAAGATTCTAATAGAAGATAATGTCGAGGGGTGAAAGGCTATTTGGTTTAAGCGACATCTAGGGCGATATTGAGTTATATACATATTCGGAATCAGCGAATTTTTCTCCGTCGAATGATGCCGGATTCATTAAAATCAGAGCATTTTTTTGGCGTTTGAAACAATACTATTTTTCTGTTGTTTCCAAAGTAGCAGTGTATTATACGACGTGGATTTTGCATATTTTTTTTTGTAATATACTTGAACCATACAATTATATAAAGAACCGAGACATGAACCAATTACCCTTCGTCAGATAAATAATTCAATAAGAGTTAAAGCGTTTTTCCTATTTTAATTTTTTATTAAGGTGTAACTTGAATCAATTTGACTTCCACTAATTACACGGTGTGATGTTACTTAAACCATTTGTCCGTCACCCAAATACGACACGGAGCGTCGCTTAAGCTCTTTCAGCTGCATCTATTTACCACGCAGGGTGCTACTTAAACCAAATAGTCGTTTTGTTTCCACATATTTTGTTTAGTTGTTGAAACATTTTGTTGCTATTATTTTTTAAATTGGATGTCACTTAATACAGGCGATAAAATGAAGTGAAGAAATTTGAAACATTTTTTCAATTTTAACAAAAATACGAGTCGGTCGTTCAATCATTAAATTTTAATATGATACATCTTATTCATGTCACATGATACCATATTTATTTAAATCTGCAACACTGCAATTCTAAAGATGTCCTACTGGATACTGATGTAGAGGATACAGTCGAATAAAATGATAAATAAATACGTTATTTCCAACTGCGTTATGATTATTATCAAGCATTGACTGTTTTATAGTTACTACAAATTTTCTTTCTTGATTTTTATTTTAAGCCGGGGACATTCTTGCTAACCCACAAGAGGTTTTAGCGCGATGGAGTGAATATTTTAGAGAAATGTATGATAATATCTCGGATGCTGGCACCACGACTGAGTCTGTGACCGACTTCGAGGAGTCAGCATCCGAGATCACTTTAGAAGAGATCGAATGGTCGATAAGAAGTCTGAAAAATGGAAAGGCAGCAGGAATCGATAGTGTGTCTGTTGAGATGATCAAATATGGTGGAACCTGCGTCCGGGACGCTTTCCTGTCCTTATGCAACTTGTGCTGGAGGACGGGAAAGGTTCCCAAGGACTGGAGGCGCGCTGTCATCGTGCCCTTGTATAAAGGCAAGGGGTCACGTATGGAGTGCGCCAGCTACAGGGCCATCAATATGATCAGCACAGCATCTAAAGTGTATGCGAAGATTATTGAAAGGAGAATGAGAGTGGTATCCGATGGATTACTGTGGGATGCACAAGGGGGCTTCAGAAATGGAATGTATGGATCAAGTTTTCTCGCTCCGCAATATCGTGGAGAAGCAGCTGGCTATGGGCTGGAAGGTTTTCTGCGGTTTTGTGGATCTAGAGAAAGCATTTGACAGGGTTGTGCGGAAGGACCTCTGGGACATATTGCCCGGATATGGGATCAATGGCCAATTGCTGCGTGCTGTGCAGTCCACTTACGAGGACTGTATGGCATGCGTGCGGGTGGACGGCAGCCTGTCGCCCTGGTTTGACGTCAATATTGGCGTCCGGCAGGGCTGCATGCTGTCGGCTTTGCTGTTCATCCTATATCTGGACAACTGTCTCCAGAGATTAAGATTGATGGATGTTGGGGTGCGGATGGGTGATCTAGTTGTTAGCACTTTGCTTTATGCGGATGATGCCGTGCTTTTAGCCGAATCGCCATCAGAACTGCAAACACTAGTCACAATGATGAAAGATGACTGTCAGGCGAGAGGCTTATATTTGAATGCCAAGAAAACAAAGGTTATGGTGTTTGAAAGAAAAGAAACCAGAATGAATGCAAGGATAATGGTCGATGATGTTATGCTGGAACAAGTGAATGAGTTTGTATATCTTGGATGTGCTTTTAGCAGGGATGGAAGGTACACCGCTGACATAGAAAGAAGAGTAAATTTGGGGAATAGTGTGAATGGAGCGTTAGGTAAACTTCTAGGCGCTAAGAACCTCAGCCAGAAAGCCCAGCTTGCCATACACAACGCGGTGCTGGTACCTACGCTCACGTATGGAAGCGAGAGTTGGGTATGGAACAGAGAGCATGAAAGTAGAGTAAACGCAGTCGAGATGCGTGCACTGCGCAAAATCTGCGGAGTGACGCTCGCGGACCGCGTTCGTAATACCGAAGTAAGAAAGAGAGTGTCGGGGTGAAGGTAAGGAAAGGAATGCTCCGGTGGTTCGGGCATGTGGAAAGAATGTATGATGAAAGAATGACTAAACAGATATACAATGCAAAAGTGGATGGATGCAGAAGTCGCGGAAGGCCACGACACACCTTCCATGATCAAATTGATCGTGTATTAGCAGAAGGTGATGTCAGGAGCCTTAAGAACAGACGAGCGTGCATGACAAGAGATATGAATGTCAAAGAAGCAAGTGAGGTGTGTAAGAATAAGCCTATATGGCGCTCTGTTGTTCGTGCCTACCCCGCAAGAGACCTGGCGTGAAGTTATGTATGTATGTATGTATGTGATTTATATTTTGTTTTTATTAGTTTGAAGTTTAACAATTATTGGTTGTGATTAATTATAGTTTTAGTAAGTTTTATGACAGCTAATCTTAAGTGATACTGAATAAATAATACCTAATTTTATTTGATGTTCCCACATCGAGACTGTTCTACTTAATTATTATTCTACATAAATACTTTTACTGATGTATGTATTCCTTTATTTATTCAATACTAGCGGCCCGGCGCGGTTTCCGTGGTTATATAGTGTCATGTTGTATAGCCTATAACGATATATCCAGGTTGTTTTAAGAGCCTTTGATAGTATAAGACGTAAAAAAAATGTAATATCAAACGTTACATTTTCAGTACTATAAAGTCACATAAGTAAATTAGGCTTCCAGTCATTTTAATCTAAATCGGTAATTGAGATAAATAGCTTGCTACTATTATTTTTGGGCTACGTCACTTCATACTTTTTGGCTTACTCTGAAAATATACTGCAGTGTCGCTTAATTCTTTTTTCCTGTATTCAATTGTAGTTATGAAGTCACTTAAATCTTTTTTCCATACTCTGAAAAATAAGGGCTTAAGGCAAATTGTATAAAGCGACATTTATCTTTGTAATTAAAGATCCGTTTTATTTGGTATGAGCATCATCAACACGATGCTTTTAATTGAATTTAAATAAAGTTTACTCCATTCAAATAGCTGAAGAAGTTTTTTTGTTATGTTTTTTTTTCCAAAATTTTAAACTTTAGATGGCTCTCCTGTAAAGTTGCAAAAATGTCGCTTAAACCAAATAGCCTTTCACCCCTCGATGTGTATATTGTTATGATTACCACGAGCTGAAAAATTCATTATGAAACTTGTACAGCGATGTAATCGATGTGTCAAACTCGCCAATTTGCCTTGGACAGGGGTGGCGGATACAATGTCTGTTCCTACAATAAAATTAGGTTATCCAAGCCAAGTGGGACCAAAGATATTATAAAAGAACTATACGTTCTATACGAATACCAAAGTTCTATACGAAGTACCTATATTATAATATCTTTGAGTGGGACGTTATGAGTTGTTATTATTACATGCAAAACCCTGTGTATTCACTACAACGTTGTAAACCGTGGTAGCATAGTGGCTAACGTACTCACGTATCAAATGACGTGGGTTCGAATTCTTGCTGAGAGGCATGCACTGACTAAGTAGTGCATGCTTTGCTTTGTTTTCTGATCTAAAGTGCATAATGGCACAATTATCTCTTGCTGATGTGTGATGATGAAAAAAAACATCGTTACGAAATATGCACAGCAAGATAACGAAAATGTCAAATCGAAAAATCCACCTTGGACATGCGTGGTGGATATACTTACTCATCGTTCCTTTAAAAAATAGGAAGGCTCGAGTCCAACAGTGACAAACAATAAAATATTATATAAAATTATAAAAAATTTTGAACGTGTTTCTGTATAAATATGCAATGTTTTACAATCAAATCACATTTTTATCCTTTTTACCGATCTGTAGTCATTTTGACAAAATGAGGCACTGGTTGGGATATGGCACTTTTATTTATTAATTAAGATAAGAAGTAAGATGTATGTCAGAATAGAAGAGTGTGGAAGGAAAAGAAATATTGTGCCGACCCCAAATTAATTAGGATATGGTGAAAGAAAGAGAGAGAGAGAAGTGAATTATGAGTGGTTATAAAAAAAATAGCTACGAATTCTAAACCAGGAACTCCGCTTCGCTCTCACCTTAGCCTTCTAACCTATATTTTAAAAAATCTAGTCTATTTGTAATAAAGAAAAGTGCCATATAGCTATACCCCTCTGTTTCCACCTTCCACCGAGACACTAATGTCAATATGGCCGCAATAGAAGTAACCTAAGGACTTATATTTTTTCCATGTAGTATGTAGTCATGAGGTAGGAAAATCTTGAAAAAACAATGATGTTGTGTAACTTTATTCTGTTGAAGTTCAGACATTTAAACAATGTACTCTGTGGATCAGATACTACTGCAGACTTGGTTCCTTTGCCTATCACAATGACAAATTTAACAACAACAGCTTAGTGGAAGTTTTTGGCGGGAACTGAAAGGAGACGTTGTGCTGTGCAGTTTTATTTTCTAAAAATGTGTAAAATTACTCTAAAATGAACAATAGTTTTAGGATATTGATAGTTTTTGAGTAGGAATTATGTATTTTGTGAGAAATGTGAACTGTATAGTCAGATGTGGCGTTTTGAGTTTTCACAAGAACTCCATTGAATGGCGTCAGTTGTAGCCTGCAATACAACTGCGCTACTATACGAAGACCTATTAAACATCAGAATTGGCTGTATGGACTAAGATTCCTTTGCCTGCCTTTGTGGCGAATAAATAAACAACAACAAACAACAGCTTAGCTGTCAATTCAATCATCATAAATCACAGAGTACTTTATATATACTGGTATTGAGTCAACAGTCATAATGTATATACTAACGCACTCTATCGGTATACGACACTATTTAATGGTAAAATCCGTCCAGGGGGTCTAGTATTATTTTGATTTTTATATTAGAACTAGAGTTTACCCCGCGGCTGCGCCGCGGGTTAACCTCTAGTGCGTGTCTCTTGTTTATAGAGCAAGTGCTACAGGTTATATTATATTACATTTTTATGTATTTGCCCACGGAAGATTCACTTCATTTTATATCGCTAATTATATATACCATCCCCCGTCTATCTGTCAACAAAATAAATTACAAAACTTGACCAAAAAGGCCAAAATGGTCTAAATAACCAAAAGACCACAGTGACCGACATGGTTAAAATGACGGAATAGGCAAAAACGACCAAAAAGGCCAAAATAATCAAAATGGTCAAAATGACCAAAGATGCCAAAATGACCTAAAAGGCCAAAATGACCAAATAGGACAAAATGACCAAATAGGCAAAAATGACCAAATAGGCCAAAATGACCAAATAGGCCAAAATGACCAAATAGGCCAAATGACCAAATAGGCCAAAATGACCAAATAGGCCAAAATGACCAAATAGGCCAAAATGACCAAATAGGCCAAAATGACCAAATAGGCCAAAATGACCAAAAAGGTCAAAATGACCAAATAGGCCAAATGACCAAATAGGCCAAAATGACCAAATAGGCCAAAATGACCAAAAAGGCCAAAATGACCAAATAGGCCAAAATGACCAAATAGGCAAAAATGACCAAAAAGGTCAAAATGACCAAATAGGCCAAAATGACCAAATAGGCCAAAATGACCAAAAAGGCCAAAATGACCAAGTAGGCCAAAATGACCAAATAGGCCGAAATGACCAAAAAGGCCAAAATGACCATAAAGGCCAAAATGACCGAATAGGCCAAAATGAACAAATAGGCCAAAATTACCAAATAGGCCAAAATGACCGACTAGGCCAAAATGACCGACATGGCCAAAATGACCAAATAGGCCAAAAGGACCAAATAGGCCAAAATGACCAAATAGGCCAAAATGACCAAATAGCCCAAATGACCAAATAGGCCAAATGACCAAATAGGCCAAAATTACCAAATAGGCCAAAATGAACAAATAGGGCAAAATGGCCAAAAAGGCCAAAATGACCGACATGGCCAAAATTACCAAATAGGCCAAAATTACCAAATGGGCCAAAATTACCAAATAGGCTAAATGACCAAATAGGCCAAAATGACCAAATAGGCCAAAATGGCCAAAAAGGTCAAAATGATCAAAAAGGCCAAAATGACCAAATAGGCCAAAATGACCAAATAGGCCAAAATGACCAAATAGGCCAAAATGACCAAATAGGCCAAAATTACCAAATAGGCTAAATGACCAAATAGGCCAAAATGACCAAATAGGCCAAAATGGCCAAAAAGGTCAAAATGATCAAAAAGGCCAAAATGACCAAATAGACCAAAATTACTAAAAAGGCCAAAATGAAAATTATCCCTTGTCCATCCTCAGTATTTAATTTACATACGTACCGAATTTCAGCCAAATCGGTCCAGTAGTTTTTCCGTAAAAGCATAACAAACAAACAGACAAATATCATTTTATCCCGGAAACTATCACATTTTTCGGGATAAAAAGTATCCTATGTTCATCCTCGGTATCGAAAATATATATATACTGAGTTTCAGCCAAATCGGTCCAGTTGTTTTTACGTGAAAACGGAACAGACAGACAGACAGACAGACAGACAGACAGAGTTACTTTCACATTTATAATATTAATAGGGATTTTCGAAATTGCGGGAGTTAGTAATTTAACTCTTGCAATTCCCAAAAGCCTTTCCAAAAAATGTTTATTTGTTAGTAAATAAAACAACAATTTAGCGGTAGCGTGATTTATTACGTTTTCTTTTATTAAAATATTCAAAGGCATACATTTCATTACATCATTTGTATCCACATCTAATCTGGTGCCGTTACGATGATTTACTTGCAAGTTTTACCGCATCTGGGCACACAACAACCTCTTTCAGAAGAAGCCATAATCTAAGTCATCAGAGAACAAATCGTTAGGGAAATCGGTGTTCAGGGTACATGCGTAAGTCCAAGGTGATCACAGAACACTAGTAAACGTGATAAGCGAAGTCTTCGGAGTCCAGGAATCAAACCAAATTATCAAAACACAAACAAACAACATTCACGAGTGTAACTCGTATCAATCGGAATGTCTTTTTGGTTTTGACATAATTGACATCTTTGAAATAAGTTTTTGGTAAATCGAGAATTCATCAAAAATCCCGTAATTAAAGTTAAAAAGAGCTTTATAATTTAAAAAAGGTGAGGAATAGAATTTACACACTTTAAAATATATTTATTAGCTGACATGGCTTGCAAAAACATAATAACATATCAAATATTTCTTAAACAAGTATTAAAACAACTGCGTATAACGAAACATATTATTTTCTTTCATTTGGTGTTCAATTTGAGAACAGTGACATCTACTGCAATACGTACCTACTAATAGAACGAAAAAAATCTCTGAAAATATAATTGTACTGACTGTTATGACACTGGTCATAAATAAAAACATTGCTCCGGGTCAAAGTTGATTTTTCTGTTCTTATTTTAGAAGAAGTGATCTGTTTTTAGAAGTCTTTGGCTTCATTATAATATGTTATATTTATAAAAACACTTATTTAAATATTATATTGTAAAAAATACAGCGGTTTGAAGCGGCACTTTGTATTGTGTTAGGTTTTTTTCTATTTGTTGAGATGTTTAACCCTGACATCAATGATTATCAAATCACTTCAATCGTAAAAGAGTGCTGTGGTGGTGTTGCGGTTGTTTATTCCGCTCTTTACAAGCCAAGTAATCAGAATGTCGCCCTCAAGAGGTATTTTGTTGACAAAACAAAGGAAAACGCTAATTTGATTCAGGTAAATCTTTCAATAACATATCTATTTTATACTCACTTCTCTTCGCCTCACTGTTTTCAGACTTGTGATTTTATTATTTTGACTTCATTCCTATGTTTATTGCATAGACAGTTCTTAGTATCTAAGACAGCCCATCAAGTTTTAGATGTTGTTGATTAACCTTGTATATAAACAGTTTAAGCAAATAAAAAAAGCTACACAAAGTGTATTCAATATGCTACATAGCTTGCTGCATCTACTGTTATCTATACAAATTGTTAAAAGTATATGGAACCCCATTAATGTAACTAAAACTAGAATTATCAGCATAACTCCTATAATTACTTTAGTTCATTAAAGTGTTTTACTTAACAAAATGTAACTAAAAATCTAGAATGTATTTCACTGTCTAAGCTTCATAAATAAGACTAATAAATAAGATATATAATAATATTATCAGCCTTCTCCAAGTTTACATGGAGTCTCAGTAAACCTCTATGCCATAATCCCCAGCATGCAACTCAGTCAAAGTCATAAAATGTGCAACAGTCGTTTTTAGGTCTCTTTGATTGTGAAGTGGAATGCGAGGAATGAGTCTACTGAACTGTCTCCTTCATCCTCATAAGCTTGACTGCATGCGTGAGAGAGATGGTCAGACTTTTCATGATGCGAATGTAGTGTGATGTCAAACCATGCAGTTATTTACAAATGCTACACAAGCACTTGTATAAGTGTGTTAATAGTGCCAAGTGTGAACTTACCCCCTCTATTTTAAAACGAACTCAAGTTGCCTGCCACATACTTTACTAATACTTAAAAGTCAATGAGATATTGTCTAATTTTTTTAAATTTTATTTCAGCAAGATATCCTAACAAGGAAGGAGCTTCAACACACTAATATTCTACCATACTTATCTTCATTTGTCTATGGCAGAGAGCTCTACATTGTCTCACCGCTAATGACATTTGGATCCTGTAGAGATATCTTGGATGGATACTTCCAAGAAGGATTGCCAGAACTGGCATGTGCCATAGTGTTACGAGATGTGTTACTTGCCTTGCAGTATTTACATAAACAACTTTATATACATAGGTAAGTGAAGAAATGTACATCAAACTACTCAGATGAAGTGGTAGCTCCAAAGAGTGTGTTCAAATGCAAAATGATAGCATGCACCTGAAGTGGTAGCTTAGTGGTTTCAACTTGCGTTCCAAAGAGTGGGTTCAAATGCTGGCTGCTTTTCTTATGTAATGTACATATTGTTGCAATTATCTTGTGCTAACAGCTAACCTTTCTTTCAGACACTAACAGCTTTCCATTCAGTTGTAATCCATGTATCTAATATACACAAGTGATATCCCAAAACTAGAAAATAATACCATAGCTACCTTCGCGGATGACACAGCTATCGTGGCTACAGGAGTTACCCACGAAGAAGCTGAGGAAAATGTCCAAAAAGCAGTTGATACCATTTACAACTGGACAAAAATATGGCGTATTAAGCTCAATGAATACAAGTCAATCCACATTGACTTCACTAATAAGATGGCAAATTATCACCCGATATCGGGTGATAATTTGCCCCATTTGCATGTGAATGTGGAGGCAATCCAGCTCCTCGACAACACAGACATAACAAGAAGGCTCAAAAGGACAAAACCATTTGAACTAGTGCTATAAACAAACAAAAGTGTAGTGTAATGTGCTAGCTATTAATAAAGAACACATGAACAAAGTGTCTTCGCCTTAATAGAGACAATAAGAACAAGTTAATGGACACTTTCTTAGAAAGAATACTTTTAGTTAATTTAGGTTATATTTAAATTACTTATTAATCTTAGATTAGATGGTAATATTAATAAGGTATTTCTTTCTAAATACCTTATTTATAATAAAAAAAGTTGTAATCCATACTCACAAACCAAAAGTCGTCAAGTACATGCTCCAGTATTAGATTGAAAAGCATAAGTGACAGGGCATCGAGTCCAGTAATCAGATTCAATAAAACAACAAAAATATCTACAAAACCAAAAATCTTACACATAATTTATGAAATGTCTATCAATTGTAGTGTAAAAAATATTTAAAGTTTTTATTTCTTATTTTCAGGAGTATACGTGCCAGCCATGTCCTGATAGGAGCTAATGGAGTAGTAAGAGTGTCAGGTCTTCGTAGTGCCGCCAGCTTGATGGTACGAGGTCGCAGGCAGAGACAGTTGCATAACTTGCCACCACCTGATAGTGATAACTCGAATCTCATGTGGCTCAGTCCCGAATTATTGGAGCAGGTAATGTTATAGTTAACATTGCTAATAAATGTCAAGTAAAATTTAAAATTATTCCTCTTCTTTGTAAGGCTCTACAGCCATTTTGAAAACCTGTATGAGTTCGGCGGACAGGGAGACGTTCCACCTGATGGAAAGCGGTTACCATCGCCAACGGACATTTGCAATGCTAAAGGCGTTACAAATGCACTGCTGCTCTCTTAGGGGATACCGGACATAGATGTCGAGGTTGTTATGGCGGCACACTCTAGTCCAGGGTTGGTAACCATCCAGAGCTAATAACCTTCTACCTGCCTGTGGGCAATTTTGTCGCCTCGTTCAACAGTCTGCCCAGCTGCATATTCTTTCTCCATTCCTGCATGGATAGTGATGTTAGGTAATAGAGTTAGGAATAGTCGTTTGGAGTCTGATATTGACCCAACAACAGTGGATCTTGGGTACTTGCTTCTTAACATATGATCATCAACCATTTTTTTTCTAATATGGTGTATTACTATTTATTAATTAATAATATAAATTGTACTGGTGCTGGTTTAGCAACTACCGACTTGTGTTGTTCTTCCTATACTCCAACCGAAGGTTGTGTAGAAGAAATCGCCACTGGGCGATAAGAGCGCCGATTGTACTTGTATATTGAATGTTCTTGATTTTATGTAGCATTTTTGTACAATAAAGTATATTCTATTCTATTCTATCTTAAAATGTAGAATTTAAAAGGCTACGATGAGCGCTCGGACATTTACTCTGTTGGTGTTTTGAGCTGTGAACTGGCCAACGGGGCGGTGCCCTTCGCGGAGGTCCCCACCACGCTGATGCTCACCGAGAAAGTTAGAGGGAGTCGGCCGCAGCTGCTCGACTGCTCCACTTTCCCTGAACCTTGCTTGGATGACAGCGAGATGAAAAGTGAGTAAAGAAAAAATCTAAGTGTTCTCTGTTATTGTTTTGTTCTGATTTAAGCTTTTTTAAAAAGGTTCTTAAATATAAACTTTTGAGATCCTAGATATCATGTAGCAGCAGAGTGCTAGCCAAGACAAGTGAAACGAGCCCAAACACGACGGGTCTATCTTGTTTAGTACAGGAGTTCCTATGGCCACCTTCCGACTCCATCATCAGATCAGCTCCCCAGTACCATATTATTGCATTGGCACGCGATATACATGTGCGTGCAAAATTTCAGCTCAATTGGAAACCGGGAAGTTGGTCACATGCAACTTGTTAGATTCCACCCGAACTTACATATAGTAGAATTATTTTCTCCGTGCAGTTTGAGTCATAAATCAAACTCGGCCTCAGTCCGGCTAGGGCGGTGAGCATGTTGCGCGGGCGCAACGCCATTATCGATAAAACTCGTTCTTATCAAAGAAAGATTATCATTCTTATAACAGTCATTATTATCTTTTTTGCTGTTAATTTTAAACTTAGATGTTTATATTTATTTTTAATATAACTTGTTACATTCTAAACTTTTGCACTTATAGTTTTTTAATACATAGATACCTAATGAATAATTTATTTTAAATCATTATTATTCTTATTTTAATAAATTTCGTTGTTTTATCTATTTTTTTTCTTTCATTTATATCACTAACCCACAAAATGACAAAACTAAATACACTATCCATAACGTTTATCGACAACAATAATGCGTATCACTATGCCTGCCCATAAGGCCCGTGAGTGGAAGAGAGAGCGAAATACTCGCTTCACCTCTCCGATTATTTATGACCCAAACTGCACGAAGAAAATAATTCTACTATAGGTACATCGATTGCAAGTTATATAAAAGCTTGTAAAAAAACAACTGGAATAGACTATATGAATGATGGAGAAGATAATGCAATTTTTATTAGGTATCTTGTCGGTTTGTTCATGGCTCACGTAGAAACTGGACCGACTTCGAGGCGGTTTTCGCTGATCCACAGCAAATTTGACTTAAAATCTGATTTTAAGTCAAAAAGATGGAATAGGAGTAAGTTAAAAATCCTGGGAATCCCGCGGGAATTTTTCTAGGAATTATTTAAAATGGTCAGATTAAAAAAACAATTAAATTCCAATGTGACATTTTACTGATCAATATCAAATTTAATGTAATAATAAAATGTGGTATGTTTTTTAAGTGCGGGGGATTCCCGCCGGAATTTTTCCGGGAGTGGTTTGTAGTTGTTCGGGTGTATAAAAATAAGCTTATTCCGACATAGTTTTCATTAAAACGATACCTAAGATTCTTTTTTAAATATCCCGGTACTTTTTGCCCTGGGAATCCCACGGGCATTTCCACTTTTGGGCGAAATCGCAGACATATCTTAAGAAATATTATTTAATATATGGTTTTTTCTTTCAGGTATTTACAACACGGACAGCGGCGTTGGCGACAGCGCAGACGCTGTCTCCAGATTACGTCAAGTCTACACCAACAGGAAGCTATCGGACACTTTCCATCATCTCAGCGAGATGGCATTACAGAGGTAATAAAGTCTTTACTTAATTCACTAGTACAAAGGCCCCAGGTTTGATTTCTGGCATGGTAAATTTCATAAATGAAAGTTTCCATCATTTACTATGGTCTGGGTGTCTGGGATCGGTAGTAAAGTAGTATGTGTATATTCATTAACATAACTTGGTTAGATTATGAATGTACAATATATGTTTGTCTTCCTATTACTTATGATATCTTTATTGCCTGATGCCTGATGGAAATTGGTTACTGTTGTCTATAGAAGTTTGCAACACCATATACATTATAAAACAACGTTTTAACAGTTTTAAGCGCGGTAATTTATTAAGTTTTGATTTGTCCGTGACCACGGCCACTGAAAAGCGGCCGAAACGTCGAACAAACCAAAACTTAATAAATTACCGCGCTTAAAACCGTTAAAACGTAGTTTTATTATGTATACAAGTCGCGAAACCTTAAGAAAATATTACCATATACATTGCTGATGTCTAAGAAAATTTAATTAATATAATCTACCTAATTATATTTACTGTAGTCTTAAAAAAGTGAAGAAATACTAAAATTTACATATATACATACATTTTTTATGATAAGATTCAATATATTGTATACCGCATTTCTTGCAATCTACAATTGTATAATTTCTGTATAAAATGATGACAAATAAATATAATTATTGATTGATTCATTGCTATAATATAACAGTAGAAAATTATACAATTCTATATAATTCCAGGGATCCAGAAAAGCGTCCAACGGCAACACAACTCCTAAATCATCTATTCTTCAAACAAATAAGGAGAACAGATTACTTGCCGGGTCTCATCGGAAGAGTGAAACCCATTAAACCGGACCCTAGTAAGTGTAAAAGATAGACATTGCAACAAATGTTAAAAATTAATAAAAAAAAAACCTGTTTGAGACCAGGAATGATAGGATATTTAAACATTCTCGCAGAAGAGAATCGCTTCAACGACACCAGAATTTCAATAGAGAACCTATTTGGGATCCGATCGTCAAAACTATTAAGACCCAAACCCAGCAAAAAGCAACCGCACCAGAACAAACCGACTTATTGACAATTTCTTTTTGTTTTACCTTCCTTCTTACTCTAATCTTGTAATATATAAAAATCTCGTATCACGGTGTTTGTGGTCGAACTCTTCCGAAACGGATTAACCGATTTTAATAAAAAAAAAAATTAGTAGGTTTGAGAATAAATCGTAATGTACTTTTGTGGTGTTATTTTTGGCAGAAAAAAGTTTGCCGGGTCACCTAGTATTATACAAAATATTAGAGAAAGAGTTTCTTGCGCCGCTTCTTCTCTTCAAGCCACAACATGTTGCGAAGCGGTGGTAAATTAGATTCGGCTCCCGTAGAGTAAATAATAATGTGGCGAATGATGGTAGAACCATCTAGTTAGTTTTAGAACTTTTCGAAACATCC
This sequence comes from Dendrolimus pini, assembly GCA_949752895.1. Taxonomy (NCBI): domain Eukaryota; kingdom Metazoa; phylum Arthropoda; class Insecta; order Lepidoptera; family Lasiocampidae; genus Dendrolimus; species Dendrolimus pini. Next base: position 2,359,339 of record OX457137.1, read on the forward strand.
AGAACAATCTAGAAGGAAAAGACAAGGACGGATATATTTAGAAAGAGATGGACGATAAACGAAAGAAAGAGATAGATAGATGTTAGAAAGAGATAGACAATAAACGAAAGAAAGAGATAGATAGATGTTAGAAAGGGATAGATGTATAAACGAAAGTTCCCGAACAGAAGGTTCGGGAAGGAAGAGACAGAGATAGATAGATGGGTTCTAGAAAATTCTTCCGGGTATATAAACAGCGCAAGGCGCGCCTACCGGGCAGTTTAGAGTTGAGTTCAGTCCAAGACGGTGAAACGACAAGTGCGATACTAAAGAGTTATCAGAGAAGGTTAATAGAGTACAGAGACGGATTAAGTGGTGAATTTAGTGACAAGTTTGGTTGAGAGATACGTGAAGGAGGTGTGTAGCGTAATTCGAAGGAGGAACCAGAAGCGAGCTACCCGCGATAATATTGGAGGTGGTCCGCGCAATATCGGCGACGGTATTGAGGGTGTGACAACTTATCGTCGGGACTGTGCATCGTTGGTCGTGCGTATAGGGGCAACCCTGTAGAGAGGCACTACGTGCGGCTGAGTAAGTCAATAAAAGCTTTTAAATTAGAAACTGGTGTTTTCTTCCAATCCATAAGGGCGTACCCCCGCTCGTACGTAACAATAAGCACAAACAAAAATTAAAACTAATTCATTAAAATAGACAAGTTGGTAGTAGGCTAAATAAAACGTTAATAAAACTACGTTTAACGGTTTTAAGCGCGGTAATTTATTTGATTTTGGTTTATCCGATGTTCGCATAAACTTAAGAAAATATTAAATAAAACGTTAACAATACTCATTGATACTTGCTACTAAAAAGTGACTGAATGGCGCTTAAAACCGTTAAAACATAGTGTTATTATATGCCACATTTTTTTAATCTGCGCTACACAGGCAGACATCCCACCTGATGGAAAGGAGTTACCATCGCCCATGAACATTTGTAACATCACAGGTGCTACAAATGCGCTGCTACTCCCTTAAGGGAGACCAACCTGGCTGCTGATGCCGGAATAAATCTAATGGTTGCCCTGGCGGCATACTCTAGACCAGGGTTGGTAGCCATCCAGGCGGGTAAATACCCTACCACTGACTTGGCTATGGGTTGTTTTGTCGCCTCTTACGACAGGCCGCCCCGATTCAGGAAACTATTCTTTATCTGTTCCTGCATGGATAATCTGTGCCCATCGATCAATAATTACTGATCGATGTCTGTGCCTTTTTAATCTGTGCCACATTTAATTCATCTACGCTACATTTATTTAATCTGTGCTACATTTATTTCAGATGATATGTCGGCTTTACTCCTCCAAGAGCAAATGAATGACATGGACATTGAAAAAACCACCGAATGGGATTTTTAATTGCAATCACACCTCGGAATAATAACTAAAGTTATAGAAACCGCATAAGAATAACTACAGAATACATACATCTGAACTATTTTCACTTATGGTGTTGGTAACGAGTTGAAAAGAGGTGCACATACATTTGTACATTATTTACACGAGCTGTTTTTGCTTTCAACTAATGACAACTATATTAAGTTGTTGTTATTTTACAAATAAGATCATGTACAGTATTTTATAATTTAGTAGCATAATCAGAATGGATGTTTTTTTTGTTTCCCTCGCACTCATGTAAGTGGTATGACTTGATATGAATAAGAGAGCTGTTGCCACGCCATTGTTGTTGTTATTTTAGCACGATTTCTAATGCTTTGATTGTTGTTTTGAAAATTAGACCAATTTTACTATTGTACTCCTTCCAACCATTTATTTTACTTTTGACGTTGACATGTCTATCAAGTTGACATTTTTGACAGTAAATTTCACGCGTTACAAATGTCATAATTGCTTTTATTTCGCACTTAAAATAATAAATGTGTTTTATATGGCTTTTTATTACGTAATACTGTATTTTTAGCAAATGGTTTAGATGCATAATATTTATTACAAATTATTTATTTAATTAAAAAACTCGATTTGCATAAAATCTATTGTAACAAAAAAATGAGACTGACAGAAGTAAAAAAAATGTTGGATAGAGTATACTTTAATTAATGAGATGAATTAACTAAATTCATTATGATAAGTAAACCTTTTAATTAATTTAAATGACTTTTGTACGAAAGAATGACATTTTATACTATGGAAATCGAAATGAGTATTTTAACAAGGATTGTTGCCCGCAGATCGTCAATAATGTTGTCAATATTACGTCGTTTTTTTTAAGTTTTGGCCAGTTGATTGCAAGCTAGTTTCAGATATAAATGTCATTCAATAGTGTTAATACGTTTTTTTATAGTCGCTATAAATTGTGTATCTACATACATTCGTACAAAAGTAAAACAGGTGAATGTAATTTTGTAAAAATATTGTAAGTAGTGGAAATGGACTATACTTTGCTATGATTAAAGAACAGTTGATTTTATTTCTATTTTGTGTTTTATTTATTACTAGAGTTAACTTTCCTGCTTCTTGTTTGAAGAGCAGGCGTTAAATACAGGTTACATTGTACAACATTTTAATGTTAGTGCCATTTGCACCCGAAAAATTCACTTAATTTTATATCGCAATTATCCGATCTTCTGGCATGAGTATATATGTCCATTTACGGCATTAAAACTACATTTAAACAAAATTACAATAAAAACGATCCAGTGTTCCCAGTGTTTTCCGAAAACTTAACAGAAAGACATATCGAGTTACTATCGCATTTTTATAGACGATGAATTTTTGTATCTATGAACTTTAGAAATGATTGGTCTCATCCAAACTTTCATCCTCTATTTCATACCATCCTAGTTTTATTTATCTATGAAAACTACAAAAAGGATAAAAACAGCAAAAGGACAAAAAATTAAAAAGGGCAAAGGAGAAAAAATATCAAAAAGAGCGAAATTGTATTGTCAAAAAGAGCAAAATGGACAAAAAAAGGTCAGAAAGAGCAAAACGGACAAAATGATGAAAATGGCAAATCACAAAACCAACCAAAACCTATCCCACTTTTGGGATAACCTTTACATAAATCTATACCATTATCCGGGATGAAAAATATCCCTTGTCCACCCTCGGTATGAAAATTACATATATACCGATTTTCAGATAAATCGGTCCAGTAGTTTTTCCGTAAAAGCATAACAAATAAACAGACAAATATATTTTTATCCCGGAAACTATCCCATTTTCGGGATAAAAAGAATCCTATGTTCATCCTCGGCATCGAAAATATATATATACTGAGTTTCAGCCAAATCGGTCCAGTAGTTTTTCCGTGTAAACGGAACAAGACAGACAGAGTTACTTTCGCATTTATAATATTAATAGGAATTAAGCTAGGCCGCGACTTCGTCCAGGCTTGACTTGAAATTCTCGCGATTCCCGGGACACGAATTACCGCAACATTTAAAATAGGATGTAAGCTATCGTTTTAGCAGTTTTAGCTAATTTTTTGCACCCGAATACTACGAACTCCCGGGAAAATTACTGCGGGATTCAAATTTTATGTAATAAAATTTGCTATCGACATGGAAAAAGAATACTGCATGTGCGGTCGTCGCTTGCCTCGTCCCCGCCGCGTCTCTTGCCGCTCGCCAAGTGTTTTTTTTTTTAATTTAGGTTTATGGCTTGGTTTAAATTTAGCTAGGCCTTTAAGCCAGATCTTCGTTTACAATATAGTTACTTCATTTTCTTAAAGCTTGTTCAGCAACACATAGGGTGTTGCTGAACTGTATCAGCTGGTTCCATTCAACGGAGTTCTTGTAACAACTCAAAAGGCCACATTTGACTATACAGATCACATTTCTCACAAAACACATTACTACTCAAAATCTTTTAGTTTTTTAATTTTAATTGCTGGAGTTAAGCAGACGGCCCACTTGATGGAAAGCGGTTACCACCGCCTATGGTCACCTGCAACACCAAAGGTGCTACAAATGCGCTGCTGTCCTCTTAAAGGAGACTGGAACCTGGTCACCAATGCCGGAACACAACTAGGTTGTTATGGCGGCATACTCTAGACCAGGGGTAGTAGCCATCTAGACGGGCAAATGCCCTACCACCTGGCTGTGGGTTGTTTTTGTCTCCTATTACGACAGGCCGCCCGGCCGCAGGAAATCTATCAATATCCTACAACTATTGTTCATTTTAAAGTAATTTTACATATTTTTAGAAAATAAAACTGCACAGCACAACATCTCCTTTCAGTACCCGCCAAAAACCCCCCAAAAGTGATTCGAAAGCCGCAGGACTAGTGTTGGGCAGTATTTGATTTTAAATTTTTTAAATTAAGTTTATAAGAGTAACATGACATTTTGTACTGAACTAGTACAATGTACCACTTCAAATGAGGCAAGGCATTTTGTACTGTTTGTACCGTGCCAGTACATTTGTAGCGTAGCAGTAGGTACATTTGTCGTGAGGCAGTACATTTGAAGCGATGGTCGTCATTTCCTCGTTTGTACCTATGTATTACAGAGTCATGTTGTCCTCTTTGTCATGTGAATATACGTAGAGGCGTTAATATACTATTGTAGCTTATGCCTCGTTCCGTCCTTCCTCTTTACATTTGAGGCGCGAGTAGGACATTTACTAGTAGAGC